>WEIU01010291.1:142133-190867 GCA_013389925.1 Aegithalos caudatus
GGGTCCCGTCCCGACGGCCGCAGCTGCGCGGCTCCGGCATCAGCGGGGGCAGAAGCGGGGCTGGGAGAGGAGAACGGGGGCCGGGACGCGGCTTCATGGCGCTCGGTGCTGGCCGGAGCCGCGTTTTTAGCGGGACAATTCCGTTCGCATCTCTCCCTCCCCGCCGCTCCGCCGCTCCAGCGCATCCCCGCTCCGGTGCTGGCGCGGGGTGAGGAGGGTTCGCCCCGTTCTTGGGGCAAAAGCCACAGAGCAGGGGCAGCCGATAACCCCCGGAGCCGCCCGGAGCAGGGTGTCCCCTGGGGACACAGAGGTGACAGAGGGGAGGCAGATCGTGGGGTGGGGGTGCAGCCCCGCTATGCCCGGGTGCCCTCTCCGAGGGGTGGCAGTGCCCAAAACTGTCTCCCGGCTGGGCTGTGCTACCCCAGACTCGTTTTCTACATCCCTGGGGCGCTGACAGCCCTGCCGAGGGTCTGACCCACGCCTGGCCAGGGTGCACAGCCCACCCGGGATCCGTGCTGCTCAGGGGGCTCTGTCCCTCCAGTACCCCCGGGTGCTCTGTCTGTCCCCTCCCGTGGCTCCTGCACTACGGGCAGGTCTGAAGCATCTTTCTCCAACCCACAGTTCATTCCCTGCACAGCCTTTCTCCTTCATGGAGCAGCCCCACCGAGCCCCCATGCTGCTGAGGGCTGGCTGAGGCCGGGTGCTGCTTTTTGGGACGGTATCTGGTATTTTGAGTGTTATTTTCCACCCTCCCTCCCTTTCCCTTGGGTTTTGTTTGTACTTTTGGCAGTGGCTTTGGGGAGGGTTTCTCCTGCCTGTGGGTCTGTAGGGGGGACAGGATTCCGTGTGGGATCAGCGCAACTTTTGGAAACCCAGCCCGCAGCAGTCTCACAGGGCTGTTTGCAAAACAGCAGAGAAATTACAGCCCTGCTGGGCTCCTAATGCACCCAGAGAGCCCAGTGTGGACCCAGCATGATGCAAAAAACAGAGGAAGAGGCTGCACGATCACCATTAGCCTGTTCTTCACCCAAAAAGCCCATTCCTCCTGGGGCAGGGGCCCTGGGGTTTGATCTGCAGATCCCAGCACTGCTGGCCCATGTGAGATATTTCCCATTAGCACCTGTTCTGGCAAGCTTGCATGGATGGAGACACCATCAGCATCTGGAATGCTCTGACAAGCTGACCAGCAGTTGAAGCATTTCTGATGTTGAAAAATACCTGGGAGATGAGAGCAGTGGGCAGGAAGAGAACAAGGAAACAGACAAGAACCTGTGTGCATGCAAAGCTGGGTGTTAGAGACCCTTACCTGCTGCCACTCCCTTAAGTGGGATGCAATTTCCTAAATTGATGTGGGGAGACTCGAATTACCAGGCAAATATCCTGCCTTTGTGAGCATCAGCCTTTTGCTCCAGATCTGCAATGCTTTTGGCAAAGGAACTTTTACTGCTAACCTTATCTTTTATTGGCATCCTGAAATAAAGTAGCCTCTCAGCCCTTTCCCTCATCTTCCTCTTCCCCATCGTGGTTTTCTTCTGCCAGGTGCAGGTTTGGAGCCCCACAGGTGGTGACAGTGGGTTTGCTATGAGCACAGGAGGACAGGGTGCCCCTGCATCTCTCTGTAGGATGTGGCTCCAGCCAGGAACCATCGAGGTCCTGGTGCTGCTGAGGAAGAGCAGCCCTGAAGCTGCTGGTACCAGGCAGGGCTCACCGTGGGCTGGGGGCTATGGTGGCAGAGCTGGCACAAGGATGCTTTAGGCAGCCCCAGGCTGTGCCCAGCAGGCTGAGACCCCCAACAAAACCCTCTCCCCAGGGAAGCAGCAGTGAGAGGTTTCCATTCCAGAGGTTGGCACAGCCAGAGAAACTCAGGGCAGGGTTTATTCTCTGCAGAAGGGGATTCAAAGCCCTCCTGAGCCCACCCACCCCACAGCCTTGTCACACCTCTCCTCCAGGAGACCCTTGCAGGGCTGGCACATCCCCTCCCACTGCCACTTTTGAGGCTTTGGAGGATCAAAGCCATGCCCAGCTCCCTCTCCACCCAAGGGGCTGCTCAGCCCCTGCCTGGCCCTGAGTGTACCCAGCTCATCCTCCCGGGATGGTGAATACAAATATCTGTGTGGCACATTGCTCTCATGACACCTGAAAATCAGAAATCCCACAAGCCAGGCAAGGGCAAGGAGAAGTCACCAGGGTGACGAGAGCTCATTCACACCTTCATCCTCATCCTCATCTTCATCTTCATTCTCCCTTGGAGTGGTGCAGCAGCTTCCCATGGAAAACCTTCGGCACAACTTCTGAGGTCTTGAAAGCTTGTTCACCTCCTTTCATTAGACTAACAAATAATGTGTAACGCGAAACATCTGTTAACAACAGCCCTTAATGTTCTCAAGATGATAAAGCAGGAGGGTAATTTTAGCCAGCAAGCCTTGACTGATGGCTTTTCAAACAATGAACTTACTTTTGGTGCCGCCTGGGGATGGGAGAGGGAGTTGTGCACTGGCTCCAGCAGCCACTTTGGGGCTGAAAACTCAGAAAGAGTCACTTTTGTCACAGCTGAGCTGTGGCCCCTCCAAGGGGATTTTTTGGCATGGGGCAGGCATGCATTGGCATTTGGCTACAGACCCTGGGACCTGGCAGTGGGATGGGGAGGTGTGGTGGCCCTTGGACATCCCATTTTCAGAACAGTGCCTGGAGCCCCTTCCTCATCCCCTGCGCCCCTCTGACCTGTTCTGGAGCTGTGAGGATGCTGAGCAGAGCAGTGATGAAGGAGAGGAGAGAAGAAGCAGCACTCAAAGGGATAGGGAGGATTAAGATGTTGTTACAACAAATTTGCTTTAATTATGTAAACCAGAGTAGCTGAAAAAGGAGAAGTGAGGCAGGCTGGGACAAGGACCTGGTAGCAAAGGGAAAAGGGGACTTGGTCTGGCTGATTGCCCCAGGTAGCTCCAAACTCCTCCCAGGACTTTGGAGAGCCACCCCAGCTGATGTCCCTGTGGAGTCCCAGTCCAGGGACCGTGCTGGTCCTGGCTCACAGGACAAAGTTTGGCTGTGCTGCTCTGCCTTCCCAAATACCACTTGTCCCCATCAGACATGGGCACAGCTTGGGGACACCTTGACCTCTCTGGCTGTGCTGGCAGGAGGCAGCTCTGTGGCACCACGGCTGGGATGTGCCTTTGGGCATCTCCCTGGGACATCTGTGCACGTGGATGACTCGGCCACATTTAAACCCAGTGTCATTAACTGGTGGCTGATCCCCTGTGCCTGGCTCAGTGAGACTGGGCCATGGGCACGGGGACCCAGCTGAGGCCCCCCTGCCCTGTCACACCCATCAGACCTTTCTCTCAGCACCCATCTCCTTTCCACAGCCCCCAAACTGCTGGGCATCCTCCAGGCTGCTCTGCTGGGAAGCTTTCCATGGTTTCTGGATGCCTGGCGAGGGACAGGCAGTGGTGTAGGGACCCCAACACAGCCCCTGTGGTGGAGAAGAGGCTTTGAGAATTGTCTGATAGATGTGGCTCAGCTCTCCAAGGAGAGGCTTTTGTTCTCTAAAGGAGGGGTCCCTGCTTCTTGGGGTGGCACCACATCCTGCTTGCCACGGCACATGGGATGAGGTTGGGATACGCTGGAGTGGGGCAGCAGGGCTGGGGTTTACAGCACCCATCGTCCCTCCCTGCTCCCCAGAACAGCTCAGGGTGCCCAGCTGCCCTCCCAGCCTGGCCCTCCTGCAGGGCCCTTGCTGGGGACAGTCCCTGCTGGCAGAGCTGGGAGCTGGTGACATCTGGAGCAGAGGGGGAGGTGAACCGTCCCTGTCCTTGTAAGGCCAGCCCAGGCAGGGGGTGGCACCGGGACAGGAGCCATCCTTGCTCTCAGTGACCAGACATCACCTCCCTGTCCCCAGCGCCTGCCTGGGGCACCCCCGTGCCTGGAGGGCTCTGGGGGCTGCAGACCTCAGGACAAGGGGTTTTCCCCCGTGTGCCCTTGGGGCTGCTGATGTGGGATGGTCCCCAGGGGAGGGGACGGCCCTTGTCCAGTGCCTGATGTTGGCAGGTCCCCAGTGCAGCGTCCATCACCAATTAGTCATTAAGTGCCAATTAATTCGTGTGGGAGCTCCCCACCCCAGCCACCTCCCAGCCCTCCAGGTTTGTTTTTGCTTAGTGGAGACAAGCAAGGATGGATGGATGGATGGGAGCCTGACAAGTCCCAGGTCACCCAGAAGGATTCACAGGGAGCCCAGCATATCCCAGTCAGGATAAAAGGGGCTGTGAGGAGGGACCCATCCTGTACAGCCCAGGCTGATGCAGGGGACAGGGGACAAGCCCAACCTGCAGCATGTTCCTGCAGCCAGGCTTCCCCCTCCCTCACTGGGGACACCCTGCACTGTGGTTCTTATCCTGTGTCCCTGCCACACTGTCCTGCACATGGTCCCCTACCTTGGACAAGAGGAAACTGATTCCTCAGGTCTCATCCATCCAAAAACTGCTGTGGGGTGGGAGTGCTGCTTTCCCACAGCACAAGCAGGATAAAGGGCTGAGTTAGGTCACCACCCTGCAGAACCACCCTGAGCAACACAAATCACTGCCAGGCACAGGCTGGGATGGGGGTCACAGCTGGAAGAGACCCCAGGTCTCGTGGAGCTTTTGGCACAGGGCTCACCCTGGTACCACCTCTCTGTGCTTCCCTCCAGCCTGGAAGGGTGACACACACTCACCATCCCACTCCTCCCACAGTGACATCCACTCACCCTCCTGCTCCTCCCGTGGTGACACTGGGGCACCATCCTGCTCTTCCCTGTGCCCTGGGCTGCTGTCAGACTCTTGCTGACTGGTGACACCAGGGTTCTGATTTGGGGAAAATTTTCCCCCAGATGAGCTGAACACTCCCACCTGGGCTCCAGGCTCCCCCTGCCCCAGCTCGGGGGGCTCTGGGCTGGAGCAGGGGCCCCAGGAAGTTTCCCTGCCCACGCTGAGCCCTCCCCAGGGCACAGGGAAACACATACCAGCACGTTCCTGCAGGGCTCTGCAGGGTCCCCACACGTGCTCACTTCTGTGCTGGGAGAGCTGCTGCCAGAGGGTAAAGGGAAAAAAACTCAAACCCAGGGCCTGGGGAGATGGGAATGCTCTGGGTAAGGGAGCCCAAGAGCTGGAGCAGCCTTGGCTGGGCCAGGAGGGCAGGAAAATCACTTTTCTCCCCCACTGCTCATTGCTGGGATTTTTTCTCTGCTCAGAACCCCCAGTGAGCCGGGTTTTGGCAGGCGCTGGTGTGGGGGATGCTCCTTCTGAAACCACTTTCCAGCAGGGAGAATAGATGTGTGACAGTGTCCAGAGGGGACAGTGGTGGGGTCCTGCGTGATGTGGGGACACAAGGCTTTGCCCCACTTCCCTGGGAACCCTGGCAGCACCCACTGATGTGCTTTAGTCCCCAAGCAGCAGCTCAGACACCCCTAACACAGCAAGCCCAGCCCAGGAGGGTGCTGGGGTGCAGGGACACCTTGCCTGTCCCTCCCTGGGCTGTTGTGTCTCACTTGACCAGGAACAGCTCAGTGCAAGACTATTTCCCCTCTCCTTTTGGGCTGTTATTTCAGGGAATGGGGCTGATTCACAGGAAAAATATGAAATTTCGACTCTGTGCAGCCAAGATGGGTGAATTTCAACGAATCAGCATTTTAAGAGAGCCTGGGCGTGTGTCTGTAGCTGGGAGGCTGATGAAATGATTTGGGGCTTTGAGGCTGCCTCGTTAGAAACTCTCCTCTCTCCCAGGGAGTGGTGCTGATCACCCCTTCCACCCGAGGCTGATTTCCTCCAGCCATGGGGAATTATCTCCCCAGAGCTGTGAAATCACTGAGCTGAAGGGATGAGGTTGGAAGCAGGACGGGACCCGAGTGTTTTGGGATTGGCAGAGGGTTGGTGTCCCCACACTGGCATCTCATTCCCTTCCCATTCCCTCATGAGCAGAAGCTGGAATAAGTTATCCTTCTAGGATGGAATCCCTGAGCCAGAGAACTGGGTCAGAGCATCCTTTAAAAACGCTGGGGCAGAGGGTTATGGCTGGGCTGAGCTGGGACAGAGCGAGGATATAGACCAGGGTTAATGCAGATCAGGTTTTTCCTGACTGGAAAAAGCAACTGGGAACAGAGTGGACAGAGTGGAAGTGTGGTGGGCAGAGGCAGCCACCCCCTGCCTGGTCTTGGTGATGCCCAGAAGGGTCAGGGAGGATGGGAACAGCAAAGCTTTTGGGGAGGAAAGGCCTGATTTGGGCTTTCAAGGCGGTTTCCTGATGCCTGTTGGCCAGGACTGCCCCCAAACTGCCAAACTGCTTGTTTTTCACTGGACAAACCCTAAATTTCCGAGAACTAAGACAAAAATTCCTACCCTCGCCCTTGAGGCATTCCCGATGTTTGCCTTTGCCCGAGGGACACATGACCGCGGGCGATGTTTCCAGCCTTCCCACGGCGTGACGAAATGTCCTGTCCGCGCTCAGCATCCCTCCCCAGACACTTCCCTGCTCCGGGCTGCCCCTGGGAGAAGCAACCCCAGCCCTGGGACCTGCTGGGGCATCGCTGCACGGCGGGGCAGCCCCCTCATCCCCTCATCCCCTCAGCCCGCCCAGCTCCGGCTGCAGGTCCTCAGGCCGGGAATTGCGGGGTAAATGGGATGCTGATGCTGCAGGAATTGTTCCAGCCTGTGGGGAAGTTAAACCATCCTGGTGACATTAGGGGGACAGGCAGGGTCGCCTTTGTCACCTCGTCCCCCGCAGCTCCACACGGGCACGGTGCGGGTGCAAACGGCAGCTTGGAGGGTGTTAATTGAGCAGGAGAGATAATGAGGCTGCGGTGCTGCTGCTTTCTGCGGGTTTGGGGGATAAACAGCCCCTGGGGGGCCGGGCAGGGCTGGGGGGGACAGTTCAGGTCCCGGGGGATGCCGCGCGGGCCGGGAGCCTTCAGAGAGCGGCAGCGCCAGCCGCCGGCCCCCTCCCCTTCCCTCCTCATCCCCCTTTGAGTGCATATAATAAAGCAGCTTTTCAGCTGCGGCTGCAGTGATAGATCAGGAAGAATTGTATGAGTCTATTAAAGTCTGTGTGTCTCTGAATGGAGACTGTGGCTAAGCCAGGCGCCAGGCTCGCGCATTGAACCAGATGTGGAGAGGCGCCATCCTTTCCAGCCACTGAATCCGAGAGGCTGCAGGCTTCACACGCAAGGAAACTGGAGTGCACATGGCAGGGGAGCCGGGGGAGCCGCGGGGAGCACATGGCAGCGGGTGCCGGGGAGGGGGCACAGCCCGGAGCTCCCCGCAGGCACCGCCGAGCCGGGGGCAGCGCTGGCACCGGCGGCTCGGCTGCCTGAGCCTCCCCAGGCTGGGGATCGCCCCCCGAGTTGGGCAGGGCATTGTTGGGGGGAGCTGTGTGAGTCTTGGGCTGTTCAGGGCATTGCAGGGTGTGTTTGGAGGGGCTGCTTCGCACCCCAAGATGTGCAGGGGGTCGGCATTGTGCCACAGGTCAGGGAGAGCATTGCTGGGTGGGGTGAGGATTGTGCTGCACCCCAAGTGTGCAGGGCCATGCCAGGTGTGTGTGGTGGGGTTCCACAGCACCCCAAACTGTTCAGGGCAGTGCCAGGTGTGTGTGGTGGGGTTCCACAGCACCCCAAACTGTTCAGGGCAGTGCCAGGTGTGTGTGGTGGGGTTCCACAGCACCCCAAAGTGTACAGGACAATGCCAGCTGTGTGTGGTGGGGTTCCACAGCACCCCAAGCTGTGCAGGGCAGTGCAGGGGGAGGCTTATGGCACTGAGACATTCAGGGGAATCACGCTGTACCCCAAGTCCTGCAGGATGTTCCTAAGTGGAGGGGATTGTGTTGCACCCCAGGATGAACAGGACACTCCAGGGCTGCCAGGGGTAACTTGGGGGTGGCAGTAGCAGTGGTGGTGCAGGGGAACACTTAGAGGACCCCGGGCACAGGCTGGGGTGCAGAGCCTGGTCCTACAGCAGCACAGCTGAGGAGGGCACAGGATGGGCCATGGGTAGCTCCTGTCCCCAAACCCACTGTGCTGCAGAGACAAGACAAAAATGGAAGGACAGAAGGAAGGCAGGAAAGACAGAAAGATGCCATCCTACTGGGGACAGCTGCAGTTGGCAGCTCCAGGGGCTGGGCAGCTCATGGATCCCATGTCCCCAGCAAAGGTGTGAAGCAGAGTGTGTGCAGGGGACACAGGTGACGTGGGGACGGCCACTGCAGGGCTGTGCTGGGGCAGCTGCCACACTCCTTCCTCACCAATTTCACTTTCTCATCTGGGCTGGCCACATGGCTGTAATTTGGGGGTTGTAAATACCTCAGGGGAATTTTTAAATTTAAAAAAAACTGTTTTCATTTAAATTAAAAGACACTCAAGCATTTCTATTAGTATTAGAGGTTTATAAAACTTAAAACAAATGTTGAAATTAAACTACCAGGCAACATCCACTTTGGGAAGCCCTCTGCCTGTTTGACATGACCCAGTTACCCATTGGGCAGTAAGTTTTAATTTTGTATGAGAGTGCCAGGGTGTCCAGTGTGGCAGGAGGGTGCTTGGTCTCCTGGGGAATCTGGAGGGGATGAAGGCTTGGAGGGATGAAGGTGAGGGTCTCAGCTCTGCTGACCTTTGTAGAAGCAGGACACTGATGTTCCCGTCTCCATCCTCTCATCCCCTGGTGTCCTTCCCATGGCTGGCACCTGCCCCCCGCAACCTGACAGTGATCCTGTCCCCACTGTCCCCACTGCCCCGCCATCCCTNGCCACTTATTAAAATGAATGTTTTACAATAAATTTGGCGAGAGGCCACCGACCTCAAATGAGAACCAGACTGGAGGACAGCGATGCTGCTCGCTGGCAGGGGCTTCCGGGCTGTCTGTGCGTGCAGGCGCCCACGAGGGCCCTCCCTGGGGCAGGGCTGGGCTGGGGTCCCAGGGGGGCTCACACCCACCCCACAGCCTGCCCAGACACACCGGTGTCCACAGCTGGTGGCCGTGGAATGGGCTCTCAGCAGGTGCTGGTGCTCACTGATCCAATGGGTGCTCAGTGAATTGCTGGCCTGGGTGTGAAAAACACCCTTCTGGCCTCAAAAAAGAAAAGGGACTTGGGGCAGTGGCAGTGGGCAGCAGGAGGGGACATCATTGGAATTCTCATCGTTCTCCCTTGTCCCTGCCTGCCTCCTTCCTCCCCCTTGGCAATGACCCTGATGCAATGGGGTCTCTGCTTTAACTTCGTGGGGCTGGTGTTGGGTTTCAGTGCCAGATGCCATTGGGGCTGGCTTGCTTGGGCTTTTGCCTATTAAATTTCAAAAAACACCTTTTGTGGGGGGGCTGGGCAGGGGAGGAGGGCTGGGATCACCATGCCAGGGGTCCCTGGCTGGGAGCCAGCCCTCTACACAACGTTCCTGCTGTGCAGCCCCGGCTGATTCAGTTTTATTTTTCAAACACTGAGCAAAAGTCCCAGTGGACTCTCAACACCATGATGGCCTGAGGCACCCCCCATCCCCTTCCCAGCCCCCAGGAAAACTCAATTTGCAGTTAAATCCAGGATTTTGGTGGTGCTTTGCAAGCACAGGCAGGTGCTACTCCTGGGCCACGCTTGCACAAGTCTCATTAGTGTTAATTAATAACGTGTCTGTGCCCTGCTTGAAAGCCAGGTAACCTGTTACGTCAGATGGCTGTGTGTGAGCAATGTTGGCACCTCTGGCTTCATCATGGATGCACCAATGATGCTAAAAGGTCTGCAGGATGGGAAGGGAAGCAGCATGCTCAGCCCCGATGTAGGGCAGCAGGGTCTGTGCTGGCATTGTCCATCATCTGTCCCACCATCTCACTCTCCTGTGGCTGTGGGGAGCCACCGTGGCTGTTCCCTCTGCCCAGACCCCTCACTGTGGAGCCTGGGGCTCACCCAAATCCCAGCATTTTGGCCACAGGATCTGTGCTGGCTCTTTCTCTGAGCCACAGAGGTCCATTCACACATCTGTGAGCCACCACCGTGCTGCCACTCGCCACGCTCCCTGTTTTAATGAGCTGGCAAAGAGGGGAGGATGCATCCCCAAGGGGAACAAACCCAGGGGCTGCACCCCCAGGAGCATCCCAGGGTGCTGCAGTGTGTGAGGTGCAGGACAGCCCAGGCACTGCCCTCATCCCACCCCAAGAAGGTCTGGCTGGCAGATGAAAGCAGGCTGTGGAGTGAATGTCTCCTTGCCGGGAAGGCTCCTGGCTGGTGGTGGCTGGGGGAGAGCCAGTGCCTTTTGTTGGTCCCTGGGCCTCCACCGTGGGGCTTGGCAAATTCACAGGAGAACAAAATGAAAATTCCTGCTTCCCCGTTGGTCGGTGCTGCTCGGAACTTGGCTTGGATCAGTCAAACCCACCACGCTGTGTTTTCCTGAGGCATTTGGCTGTGCTGGGAGGGCTTCAGCTCCTGCTACCCCCAGCCCTGCAGCCACAGACATCTGCCTGAGGAGCCCTGTGGTCTGACACGGCCTCTCAGAGCATCCCAGGAGCACCCATCCTGAGATCTGTCCTGTCTCCCACTCTCCCCCTTTGGCATTTGCAGGGGACATCCAGACTGACACCAGTGTGGATGAGCTTTTGAATGCTCTGTGTTAGCCACAACTAAGAAAAGAGGGGTGCAAACCCCTTTGAGTTGCATGTTCCCCTGTCATGAGCATGGAGGAGACCAGACCCTGCCAGATCCTGACCTCTCAAAGCCACTGTACCCAGCAAATCCATGCACACAGTGGACTTTCCTAGGAGCCTTTCCTCCTCACCGTGCCATTCCTTGAGGGGAAAATTTGGTACTCATTGTGGAGCAGCACCCCAGCTTTGCCCCAGCTCAGCTCCTCCACACTCCGTCCCCGCGGAGTGCCGACACAATGGAGGCAGTGGTGGCTCTGGAGCCGGGACAGCCCATTGTGTGGGGCTGCAGCCACAGCCTCCTCTGAACACTCGGGATGCTCCTGGCAGCTCCCGGAGCTGGGGTCACCCCGCCTGGCACGGCCCTGGGGGGGAGCGTTTCTCCTGCAGACCACGGAGCCCGAGGGATGCGCTGGGCGCTCCGTGTCCGGGCTGGCTGCCCTGGGCCGCTGCCACCACCGGCGGGGCAGCCAGGCAGTCTGAGCCCCCACAATGGCCCCGGNGCGCTGCCGCAGGCTTCCCAGGCTGATTCTGGAGCGCTCGTGTCAGGGGATGCTGATGGTGCCAGGCTCTGCGGTCTGGATCCTCACGCGGGGTTGGGGCTGGGGCCGGGATGCTGGGGTGCATCCCGAGCCAGGGAGCCTGGCAGCAGGATGTGACCTTGTCGCCTTCTCCAAAGGTCTGTCCACAGGCAGTTCCCGCCCCAGGTAAAAGGTGGGTGATTCATTCTGTGGTTCTTATGGCACCAGATCATTCTGTGATTCTGTGATTCTGATGGCACCATCTCTCCCACATCCCTGGGAGAGTGGACAAGAATTTCTTGTGCTGCTCAGCCTACTCCCCTTACTCCCACCAGAGCTTTGTGGCCAGAGATGTTCCCCAGCCCCTTCCTGAGGCTTGACAGCATCCCACCAACCCTGCCTCCTCCTTCAGGGAATGTGGCTGCAATTAATTCATTAAATGCTTCCGCTGACGCAGGAGCTGGCTGTGCCAAAACACCATTTCTGGGGCCTGGCCTCAGCTGGGTGAGAGCCCTGCTGGGCTGTGCAGGAGCCTCTGGCCGGGGCAGTAGCCTCTGGCATGGTGGGAAGTGCTGGGAGTGTTCAGGGGCTTCTGAACACTCAGAGCCTCAGGGCTTTGCCTGCAGCCCTGTGGATTTCACCAGCTTTCAGCTTGCAGGACATCTTCTCTAAATCATAACACAAGATTTCCCTGTCTGGTTCCTCACCTGGCATCTCCAGCATCTACTTCCCTTCTTCACTCTTTTCATTGTCTTCCTCCTTCCTCACTGTGACATCCTGATCTTCTCCCTCTCATGCACCTGGGTTTTGCAGCATGGCTGCCCTTGCTCCAGAGCCAACTGGAGAGCCAGCTCTGAATCCACTCACAGCTCCCAGCAGTGAATTTGGTGGCTAATTCTGGGATGAACCCATCCCTAAGGGAAGCAGTGTCATGACATGGGGATCTTCCTTTTCATATTCTTTCTGTTCCCAGTACCCATCTAAGCATCATGTTCCCAGTGCATTTGCTGCACTAAAAATGAGCTAAAAAAGGGCTTCAGTGCCACCACTGGGTTACCAGCACAGGCTGGACACATCCCCACTGAGGTGCAGGGCTGCTGCTGGCTCAGCCAGGACCTTTCTGGTTTGTTCTGGCTTTCAGCTGGACTTGCTGTGATGGGTGCTCAGACACCACACATCATCCAGGGGTGCAAGGGGAAAGCCTCCTGGGCTCTGGGGGTGGAGCATCCCTGGGGCTGCAGCACTGCTGGGCAGGATCTTCCCAAAAATAGGGTGTGTATGTGGCTTGGGGTAGCAAACTGTGGTGCTGGGTGGTTTCTGGCTGGTGCAGAGGCAGCTCTATAACCATAAAACACGCTGCTGCTGCCTGTCAGTGAGCACAGGCTAAGGCCCCCCCGGGACAGCCTTGGCCTCTTTCTTGGTCCAGGCTTTTGCTGCTCCTTTTTAACAGAGACACTTTTCCCCCAGCAAAACTGGCAGCCTGTAAAAACGTGTCAGCGTTTCAGTTTTTTCACAATTAATGAGGTGAAACATCCTCGGAAACATTTCGCTGTAATGTTTCTCCAGTAGCTGGGACTTGCCCCTCTCTTAAATTTTTCATGTGTGCCACTTGAGCTGAGAAAGTTTCCTTCGGACTCAGCACATTTGGACCCCCCCAGCTTCAGCCTTCTCCCAGAGCCTTCAGCATTCCCAGGGTCTTTGCAAGGCTGGGGCTGGGCTGGAGAGGGAACAGGGAGCAGCAGTGGGTTGGGATGAAGAGGTGGGAGCCTTCTCCCAGCAGTGAGAGTCTGGGGAGGGGCTGACAGCCCTTTTCCCCAGGAATACCCTGTCCCCCATGTCCGTGGTTGTTCCCAGAAGGGGTTTGGACCTCACAGCATCATGCCAAGCAAAGCTAGGATTGGAATTCTGTGGGCAGAGGTTGGTGGCCCCAAAGGCTTCTCCCCTGGGTGCTGGGGTGAAATCGTGCAGAAAATGGGAGTTTCACCGATGTGGTTTTGCTCTCAGGCTGGCGTTGGTCCTGTGCACCCAGGCTGGGCTCGCTGGTGGGTGCAGGAAAGGCACCGTACCTGGGTCACTCAGCACATGTGGAGGGGCAGGTCCTGGCTGCTTCTCAGCCCCCCAGGCTTTCCAAGATGATTTGGGGGGATTAAAGACCTGTTGTGGTGTAGGCATCTCCTACCATCCCTTCTGCAACAAACCCTGTTCTTCCTGTGCCCATGAGCAGGTACAAGTGCCCAGCTTCCCTGTGGCCTGTGGAGAATCCCTCCTGCTATTTCTCCTCCCTGCAAAGCCCTGGTAAACCCCCCCCTGGGCTTCCAGGCTGTTCCCAACTGCATCCCAAGGCAGGGTGGTGTTGGAAGTGGCTGCTGCAAAGAGGGGTCATTGCACTTGGCAGCCGATGCACCCCCAAATCACACCTTGGCTTCGGGTGTCTCAGCTGAAGGTTGTGGAATGAAAAGGAGCTGGAGTGGGCACACACCACGGAGGGGCAATTCCCAAACCCCAGAGCTGTGCTCCGGCTCGCTGCAGTCCGAGGGGAACCGCTTCCTCCCCATCGCATGATTTAGAGGAACAAGTTAAACAATTGCACATGAAACTTTGGCAGACGTCACCGCCGGAGCTCTCCTCGCTTCCCCCGAGTGTACAAAGGGATGAAGGGAGTGCACATGTTTACCGAGAGAGACCATGGGAGAAATGAAAGACATTGTTTTTCCAAAGGATTTCTTGGCTGTAAAAGACCTCCACCACCCTGCGGCTTCCCTGATGAAGGCCCAGCGTTAATTTGTTAAATCCACATCAAGTGCCCAGAGAACCCGTTGTTTATTTTTGCTAATTCAGCTGGCCGAGATCAAATTGGGGTTTTATTTGTTAAGGATAAACCTTAATTAATAAAAGCTATTTATTTGGCTTGAGCTGGCTGCAGCCTGAGGGTCAGATATGCCACGATCATTATTTCAAGTAAAACAAACCCAAAATGTCTCTCAACAGTTCGAAAAACGTAGAAACTTAGAGGGCTGAATTTATTTGTCTTAGGAAGAATTTACAGCTAATTCCCTCCAGGCTATTTCAACCCTTAAATTATACCCAAGAAGAAAAAAGGAGCAAAAAAATGCCATTCCAGGCGTAGTAGGGAAGTAAATGGTACAGCAGATTTGATCATTTTGGCTGGGGGGGGGTGTGAAAAATTTAAAGCTTAAAGGGTCTTTGGCAAACTGCTCGCAAATAAATGGAACGTGTGAAATAATTTTATGACAGAAAACTGTTCAGGGGTGTGGGGGCTGCGGTGCAGTGGAAAATGAAACACGTTGGAGGAGATGCAGCCTGGGCTTTTTGCGTGAGAGCGTTGAACTTGCTGCCTTCTGACCTGAAAAACGGGGGTACTCACACCCCAAAGCCAAGTGGTAGAGTTGGACTCAGGAGAGCTTGTCCCAGGATGTGGTGGTGCTCCCAGGGAGAGGGGTTTGGAGCATCACCTGGGGAAGAGACAGGCTGGCAGTTGGCTGAAGTGACCATCTGGGGTGGCAGGGATGGTGCTGGGCAAACACTGCGCTCTGGGTGAGCTTTTTGCAAAGAAACCCCCCAAACTGGGTGTCCAGAGGGGAGACTGAGCACGGCTGGCAATAAAGCCCATCCCTGAAAGACATGCCAAGGGAGGATCCGTGTTTCCAGGGCTCAGGCAAGCGAGCTGCTGGGATTGTCAGTGCTTGTTGATCTGGAGCACTGCGGCTCTGAGGCCGTTCACTGTGCACTAATGGAGCTCATAAGTCAAAACCAAAGCCTTGGTGGAAGTAGAGTGAAAATTACCTCTTTACAGTGCTCAACAGCAGCTGTGGGAGGTTGGGGGCCCTGCCAGTGTGAGGGCCCCCTTTGGCAAGCCCAGCACCAAGGCTGAGACCTGCCCAATCCTTCCTATGGAAAACTAATGGAAGCACAGAGGGAAAAGGCAAGAGTTGGAGAAGGGAGCTTGGCTGGTGCCCAGCTGAACCAGCATGGCTCTGACCCAGGGGGTGCTGGTGCCTTTGTAAATGGGGCAGGACCTGTCGATCCCAAGTTCCCAGTGTGGCACAGTCCAGGCTTGCCAGCATTGGTGCTCCCAGAGGGAGAAGGGTTTTGGGGTGACTCCCAGCACCCCATGGCATCTGCAGGGCACAGCATTGCTCCCAGGCTGTCTGCAGCTCTCAGGCAGCACTGCCTGAGGCAAACAGCCCAGAGAGGAGGCTGGAGGTTATCCAGGTCACATCCAGCACCCCAAAACTCATCCACATCACAAGTAAAAAGTCTCCTGTCTTTCCTAACACTCTGGGGCAATTTAAGGCTTTTTTTGTGATGTACATTGGGCCCATCCTGCTCTGTGCAAAGCCCCTGCACCTCCCTCTCCCCATCCTCCCCCGCATGTCATCTTTCGTTATTCAGTAATGTTATCCCCCCTGTTTTCCCCCTTTCCCTGCGTTTCTTTTCCTTTCAGCGGAAATTGTAATCAGTGGAAGATAAATACAGGGAAGGTGGCTGGGGGGAAGGCTCAGGAGCCCCTCTGACCTCAGGGTTGGCCAACCAAACTGGTCCGTCTAGCCCAAATGACCCCCCAAATTATACCTGACAAAGGCAAGGGTGTGGCTTTCTCCATAACCTCCCCAAGCACTGCTTTGGGAAGAACAATGATGGTGGGAAGCTGGTTTTAACTTTGTGCAATTACAAACTTTTATTCCTGGAAGCCCATCGGGCTGGGGAACTGGTTTCCAATTCCTCCGTCAAGGTGTCAGCAGATCTGATTAAATCCAAGTCCTGCTGATGGGAGTAAGAGGACAGGGCATCTTCAGGGGACCCAACTCATCCCCCCTCCCATTCCTTTTCTGATCCCACAGACGACTTAGCTATGCTCATTTTTGGAAGCTGATTTGGGATTATTAAAGCATCCCTGATAGAAGAGATCCAGCCTGACTGTACATTGTAAACCTGTCAGACACTCACCACCAGCAATTAGGGTGGCGTTTATCTGGTCCCACAAGCCTGCAATGCCTCAGCTAATGAGGAAAAGATGTTGATGCATTAGCAGGGCTCATCCCTAAGCAGAGCAGAGGATCCAGGCAGGCACTCCATGTGTGGAGCTGCCTCCGTGCCATACAGAGATGGCCTGGAAAAGGTGTGGAAGGTCCCTCCATTAAAAGCAGCAGTAGGGGCTGAACAAAATGCCCCAAAGCCAGCATGGCCCAGGGTTTGCAGGTCTCCAAAAACCCAGGAACCACCAGCACTTGGACACATCCTGATCCAACTCTGGTCTTAAACCTCGATCCCAGCATGACTGCCAGCCTCATAGGGGAAGCACTCAGCACCTGTGGCTGTTTAGCTCTTCCTTCTGTGGGTTTGGGGAGATAAAGACCAGACAGAAATGTGGCCAGATCCTACAGAACTGGATTGAGAATTGATTTTTAAAAACTTTCCTCCTCCTCCTTTCTTTCAGCCAAATTAGGGTGAGGGAAATCATCACTATGGAAAAGTCCTATGAAGCCAAAGGGGGTTTATAAATTTTATTTATACATTTCCCAGGGTTCTGTTAAAATCAGTGCCATTTTGGTGAGGGGCAGTGGGTGCCCTTGTGACTATGCCTTTTGAACCAAACCCTGATCTAGCATTTCCCCAGAAGCCCTGTGGCATGGTCATAAACCCACATGGAAACCTCTCACCCTGTTACATCCTGTAGCTCTTTCCCAGCCTGATGGTTCCCATTTCAGTCCCAAGCTCCCAGAAAACTCAGGGACAACCATGGCTGGACTTCATGTATTTTAATCCAGCGGCTCGTTAGCTCGCTGAAGGAAAACAGGACCAAAAAAGGAGTTTAACTAAAAGGGGCAATTGGAAAGCAGAGACTGGCAGAACATTTGAATCTGCAGGAACAAGTGCTGGAGGGAATTCTGAGAATTTTATTTGTGAGCCTTTAAACACAATTGGTGGCAAAGGGCAGCCCATGGTTTCCTGGCTGGGAAGAGGGTCTCAAAGCCACACATATTTCAGGCACTGTCATTCATATCTACATCCAACCAAGAAGGCCATGTCCGAAATACAAGATCACAGATTGTTGATGGTCAACCAAGGGCAAGTTGTACCTACAGTACAATAAAAGACCCAGAGAAATGCCAGTGGCTGCAGAGAGGCCTTGGGAGAATGGCGTAGTTTGGCACATAGGGGTAGTAGGGACTTGATGAAAAACTTATTGTTAGACATTTCATGGCTTGACTTACTCAGAGTTAAGGTGCAATAAGGTTTTTCTGGCCTTAAAGATCTTAGAAGTTCCCTCCTGCTCAACAGCATGATGGTGTCTTGACAGCAGAGTTAATATCCCTTCCAGTAGATTTTGTTCATTGCTCAAGCATTATCTGAAAATGCTGCACTTATTAAATAAGTATCATGATCAATATTATTAGCAAGTATTTAATTTGTGAGCATACTCGGGGAGTGGTGAGTTATGCCACACTGGCCTCTGCAATGATGTAGAGCAGAAAGCCCAAACATACCCCTGCCATGAATCAGAATGCCATAAAATTATTAACATTTCAAATAATTCCAAAATGCTTTCCCACCAGTAGGTACAGATTGGATCCAGATGCTTTATTAACAGAAAGAATCATTAACCAGTACCTCCACAAGGGAGAACGACAGCGAGTCGTGCTCCCCACGAAGCCTTTGCAGGCAGCTGACTGGGTGTCTCAGAAAAAGGCTTCATAAACTTGCCCAAACTTTATGATATTAGTGACAAAGAGGAGATTAATCTCAGCCTGGCTGACAGCCCAAGATCAATACTGAGAAACCAGACTACACCCTCAGCTTCATGTTTCCATGAGCCAGCAAAGCCAGAAATAAACACTGCGGAGGCAGAGCCCTGTGAGACGCGGTGCCGCTCGTTCTGAGCTCTGAAGACCAGGGTTGGAAGAGCAGATGCTTGGCTGCAGTCCTGTGTCACCTTGGGGACATGCCACAGCTGGGGCCTTGGGGAGTGAGACCCACATCTCGGGGGTTTTGGTGCTGAGTTTTCATCACCATCATGAAAGCTTGACTTAAAGTCTTAGCAAGAGCTGAGCCCCAGCTTGGATCAAGTGCACCCCCAGAATACGCTGAGGCTGGCATTCAAAATCAGGTCCACATGGTTTTAGCCAGATGTGAAACCACCACAGGCCTTGGTAAATTTTGGGGTTAACCCTAAGCTCCAGCAGGTCCCAAAATAGGTTTTGATTCTCGTGAAGGGTTGCACATTTGCAGCTCCCTAGGGAGTCACAGGTGCCTGGAGGGAGCATGGCTGGCACAGAGCAGGGCCCCAGGAGGGCTTGAGCTTGGCTGGGCCGTGGGGTCTCACACAGGTCTGGCTCTCATGGGGCCTCTGTTCTTTCCCCACAGGCGAGAGCCTGAGCCCAAGCTGCGGGGCAGCCAAGAGGAAGAAGAAGCAGAGGAGGAACCGCACCACCTTCAACAGCAGCCAGCTGCAGGCTCTGGAGAGGGTCTTTGAGAGGACGCACTACCCCGACGCCTTTGTGCGGGAGGAGCTGGCGAGAAGGGTCAACCTCAGCGAGGCCAGAGTCCAGGTGAGCACAGGTTTGTGTGGGAGAAAACAGCACCCTCTGCCTTGCCCCCAGGCAGGAGGAGCAGAGACTGTCCGCCCCCTCGCTTCATCCTGCACATCACCATGACCCATAGGACAGATGCTTGGGACGTCCCTGCTGGCACTGGGTCCCCACTGACCGCCTTTCCCCCTTTCCCCCTGTCACAGGTGTGGTTCCAGAACCGGAGGGCCAAGTTCCGCCGCAATGAGAGGGCGATGCTGGCCAACAGATCGGCGTCGCTGCTCAAATCCTACAGCCAGGAAGCAGCCATTGAGCAGCCCATGGCACCACGACCCACTGCACTGACCCCGGAGTATCTCTCTTGGACCAGCACCTCCCCGTACAGGTAGGTGGAGGCTCTGGAGGAGCTGGGGAGGAGGTGGCTATGGGGCAGGGCTGCCTAGAGGCAGGAATGCAGCCCTGTGCCACTGCTGGGGATTTGGGGAGTTCTATGAGGCTGGGAGGAGCGCGTCTGACTTTGCTTTGGGAACCATTTCAACTCTGAGCATCTGCTGCCCAATGCTGAGCAGACTTGCCTGTGTCCCTGCATTTCGGGGCCGGAGCAGGCGTCCTGCTCTTCACAAGGGATTTGCTTGGCCTCATGCTGACCCTTCCCACATCTCGGCACGGGAGGTGGCATGGGTCCCTTCTGGTTCCCAGCTGTTCATGTTCAGCCATCACATCCAAAAGCACAAAGCAGGGCCTCCTGGTGCATAGTTTGAGGGGTTCCCACATCCATCCAAGCACATAAAAATGATGAAGCCCTGGCTGTTCTTATGAGAGATCTCCAACAGCCAGCCTGGCCTGGGAAGCCAGCGGGACCACAAAGGGCATGGGGACTTTTCCATGGGCCATTGTCTCATTTCTCCCTGCTCTCTTCCCCCAGCACTGTGCCCTCCTACAGCTCCAGCGGGACCGCAACGCCCACCCAAGGGGTGAACATGGCCAACAGCATCGCCAGCCTGCGCCTCAAAGCCAAAGAGTTCAGCCTCCATCAGAACCAGGTGCCGACCGTGAACTGAGCAGGGCAAACCCCATCCCATGGCCTCCTCCAGGATACAGCGTGGAGCTCCTGTGCCGGTCCAGGACAAATCCGCTGCCTGCCCAACACACGTGCCACTCATCCAGTGTCTCAGCATCTTCTCTCCTCTTCCCTTCCCTTCTGAAGGTAGAGTCAGTCCCAGGCCGAAGTGGCACATAATTATAGCCACATATGGAGCGAACTTGGTTAGAAACTTGCTTTTCCGCACACCCTTATAATAACGGCTATATATACACACATACCCCCCACACGCTCTTTGAGGACAAACAGACTTGCCAAGGGAACAAGAATTTGCTTCCAAACATGGAAGGATCTTGGACTATTGGATTTGACCAATTTGGGTATCTTGCCCAGAGAGCCAAAGAGTTATTGGGTCTTCTCCTCCCGCAGGGACAGTGTGGGAGGATCACGAGCCCCCCTTTCCACCAGGCTGTGACTTGCGGCGCTCAACTGTGTGTGCCAAAGCTGATCCATGTGTTGGTTTCTTTGTGCAACCCCAGCCACGGTGTGGGGTTTGGGAAGTCCCAAAGTTTGGGACTTCGGGAAGCTGATGGCTCACCCATGCCATGGCCAGTCTCGGCCAGCCCTCTGCACTGTTGCTGCTTGCATTTAGGAGCTGCCTATGCTGATGGCATCAGGCTTTGTCCCTTCCCAGAGGGACAAGCAGAGCTGCAGCATCTCAGCAGACCCGCCTGGAGCCTGTGAGCTCTCCCGTGAGCTGGGGATGCATCGCCAGTCCCCAAGCAGGCACCGCTGCCCTGCCTCAGTGGATTTGCCAGCGATTCTGCAGAGCCCCAGGTCATTGAACCGTCCCAGGGAATGAGAAAATTGGAAAAAGCTGTTGGGTTTCAGCTGAGTAGGCGGCTCCCAGCGCTTCGTGCCAACGAAGGCTTCGCCTTCCGGAGGCACAGCCTCCCCGTCGGCAGCTCCGCAGATGTGCTCGGGGGTCTGGGGCCGCCAGCTCCATGGGAGGAGGCTTTTTTGGTTTTGCAGAAAGGAAATGGTTTCCCCCTCATCCCACCCTGCTGCGCAGCCTAATGAGGCTCCAAGGTAGGATGTGCAGGGGGATGGACATGGGGCAACCCGGCCCTGATCCATGGGACTGAGCTGCAGAGAGATGCAGCCTCCACGTTCCCCGGCCAGTTCCACAGGCAGAGTGGTGGAGGTTTGGTGTCCCTGTGGACAAAGCCCACTGGAAACCAGATCCCCCTTTCCTCACCCACTGGAAAGAGACACCAGCCAAGCACGGGGATACCACCAGCTCAGAGGGGTGGCCTGGACAGAGAAGACACCAGCCCTACTTCCCTAGAAGGGGTTGGTTTGGGGCTGCAGCAATAGAGCTGAGGACAAATAGAGAAATTGCTGAGGGGCCTCCTCCAGGTGAACATCCTCTGGTTGGTGACACTGAGGCTGCAAGTGGCACAGCTACAAAGTTCCCACCTGAGTCCCCACAGCTCCCAGGAGCATCCTCTCCCATTCCCACTGGGGCTCTCACTGCAGCTGCATGTGGGATCCAGTGGCTGTGACACCAGGGCCTTCAGCTGCACCCCAGGCAATGCCAGCATGGGGAAGACTCAACCAGCACCTAGAGCTGGAGATGTGATGGGCGAACCTTTTCCTCTGCCTGGAGGTGAACCAGCCCCTCCATCCTGCCTCCAGCCCCTGCCCTCTATGCTCTACAGTGCAGCCCCCAGTTGGGAATAGCTCCCTTCTCCTCCTCAACCTTGGCAGACAGGGAGAGGGAACAGCCTGACTGACACTGTCCACCTCATCCATGGAGCAGTGTCACCCTAAACACCCACTCTCTGCCCCCATCTGTATTTCCAGGGCTGGTATCCCTCCTACTTGTCATGCCAGAAGAGGAGCACAGAGCTCCCCACACTGCACAGAGACCTGCCAAGCCAGGGGGAAGAGGGATCCACTGTGGATCAATTCATCCACCCTGAGAAACACCACTTGGGGCAGGAGGAGGGGGCTAGGGGGGTCCTATTCCCATGGAAAGCACAGGGGTCTTTTTTCAGTTATACAAGATGAAACCACAGGGATATAAATGTCGCTGCCTCTTTGAGAACATTAATGAAAATAAACCCATTTAATAGTTTGCAGATGCTGTTTCTGTAAACCTAAAAAAAGCAGGGAATAAATATTTCTTCACTAAATATCTATATGTATATATATATTTGAAAACATTTGCTCCTAATCTTAGGGCCCCTCCTTTGCTGTGCTTTTGGCAGCTTATCACAGCTTGTCAGTCAATGCTGAACTCACCAAGAAGAGATACAAATTGCACCCATGGAGGGGTAGCAGGACTGAGGGATTATTGTAATCTAAGCTCTCTCTCGCCCTTTCTATTTGTACATTTCAATTACTTGTAACAAGATCCATGGTGGATTTGTTTTTTTCTTCTGCATGTCTGTGTTTTGGAAATTTTTGTAAGGTTTTTGTAAAAACAACTCTTGTGAAATAATGGAGGAATAAATATTTTACTGAGTAGAGAGACGTGTCAGTGCATGTGATAGGGACCTGAGTCTTCCATCACCAACCACTGTGGTTTCTCCACCTGCCCTGGACAAGCAGCCTGGGTAGAAATAGAATTAAGAGGTAGCAAGGAGGGTCAGATTCTGCACAGATATTGAGCTGAAATAAACCAAAGGGTAGAAATAAACCATCACATTGTAGAGTTCTTTCCAGGGAGCAAAGGCCCACAGGTGCAGAGCACCAAGCACCCAAAACAGGAGGAATCAGTGGTCAGGCAAAGGCAGTATCAAATAGTTGAGGCAGCCAAAGTTAAGCAGGGCTCCAGGAGCTCACAGTGCTGAGCTATCTAGCAGCAGGTTTAATGCAATGTGGAGAGGTGTGAAGATGTGCCCAGGGGAAACTGCCCAGGACATGCTCAGATGGAAAGGCAGTGAGTCAAGTGGCAGGAATTGCTAGGAAAGGATTAGAGAGCAAAGCAGAAAGTCCCCACAGCACAAAAAAGCCTAAAATCCATCGCCCCAAGATACTGCGGAGATCAAAGGTATGGTGCCTTCAGAGAGGGTGAGAAAGTTAATGGTGGGTGGGTGTTAGTTGGTGCAATGTGGTAGGGATTCAACTGCCTGTGCAGAAATTCCAGGAGCTGGGAGAGCTGGGAGGAGAAGGGACACCTGGCTTTCCCTTGTTTCTTGCCTTCACCTGCTGAATTGCAGCAGCCTCCTGTCAGGCCAGCTCATATGGTGTCACAGGATGCCTCTGTCACCTCCACCTCCTCCCCAGGCCATCTTCGATCCCCCCACACAGCCAGGGGAACCACAACTCTATCCCATGCACCCAGAGAGGCTCAGCTCCATGAGAGCCACAGGATCAGCTGCTTCCCAGCAGCAACCTTTGTCCTTCCCATCACCTTTGTGTGGCCGTTGGGACACGTGGATCCTGTGGATTGCAAGGCTGAGGAAGGAAGGACCCCTAAACAATGCATTCCAGCTTTCCCTAGAGAGGAGCAAGGCTCATCCCATATCATCCCTGCAGCACCCAGCAGAAGAGAGTCCCCATATTGGACATCATCCCAGGCCCACCACAGTCCCACACACTTGACCATTCCTGATAAACTGATCTGCTGCTGCTTTGTAACCACTTATTTATTCACTCAGTAAGTGGCTTGTAGATCACTAAGGCCAATTGTCCAACCTCCTGCATAAAGAATATCACCCAAGCAGCGTCCTCATGTCCTCAGCATGTGGCCACTGCAGAGCATCCCTTTGGAGAGCATCCAGCCCCAAGTCAAAAGACCCTTGGAAGTGATGAACTGACAGATCCCAGGGCAGATTCCTCCAGTGACTCATTACTGTTGACTGCTGGAAATATGTCACTTATTTCCTGCCTGAACTGTCCCAACTTCAGTTCATCTTCCACTAGAGCAGAAGGTCTCAACCCACGGTCAGTCAGCTCCCAGGAACTGATGGACATCTGAGGGGTCTCCAACCAGGAGACAGACAAGTGTGGAGAGCTGCAGCTCACCTGGCAGGGTCTGCACCCCACAGGAGAGGGAGATACTGGGGGAAGGCTGTCAATGAAGAGGAGCTCAAAGGCATTGTGGAACCTCTCTTCTTCCAGGAAAGGGGCATTTTTCCTGCCAGGAAGGGCACATTCATCACCAGTAATAATTTTGGCAGGAAAGCTGGTCTCCATCCATGCACTGCAACTCTGGGAGTGGGGGAAGGTTGCAAAGACATTTGCAAACTGTTTCCTTCCTCAAAGCAGTTGGTTTTCAACCAGGTGATTCCAAAAGGGTGGGTCACAGGCGATAGGAGGATCTTTCTGGACCCCCTTTCCTTGTTTTTGACCCCACAGCCTGGCACTTGTGCATGACTTGCTGACTGATGAAAAGTTGAAGTTTTCCCCTAGAATATTTTAATGACAACAATTTTGTGTTGTCATCAGCATTGGCTGCTACAGCAGCAAGACAAAACAGAGCTCACAAGGACACCCGCCTGGTTATCCCCATCCAGAATGAGTTACAGACGTATCGCGGTTACAGTATCCTCCCTTCCCGTTATCCTTGCGCTGCTCAGCCCTTCTCCCTCTGGTGGCAACGGGAAGGTCTGAAGACCCTCTGAGTCCTGCTGGCACCATCTACAAACTGCAGAAACAAATGTTCCTATGGCAGCAATCAGCAGCCGAGCCCCTCCTGCCCTTTGGAGTGATGCTCCTGTCCTGGGGGTTGAGACGCTCGTCCCAAACTCTATATTCCATATGGAAGGAGCATCTCCTCTCTGCAGCAGATATTTTGCTTGCTGCTGCTTCTTTCCAACCCCACAGGGAAGCAACCTAAGGCAGCAGAGAAGCTGGATGGTAGCTATGCACAGGGGTTGTAATGCTTTATAATTACTTGAGAAGAAGGGAGGAAGCAATGGTTCCTTTTGTAGCTGGTTAGGAAGAGTTACCACGTATAAGGAAGAACTATTGCATGGAGATGCACAACGTTGCATCCATACACCACAACTCCAGAAGTAGGGGAAGTTTGCAAGGACGTTTGCAAACTGTTTTCTTCCTCAAACCAGTCTGTTTTCAACCAGGTGACTCCCAAAGACAAGTCTGAGTTGATGGGAGGATCTCCCTGCAACTGGCATCGCATCTGCCTGCTTTGGAGAGGCTGATGGGCACTGGAGCAGACACCAGCCTCCTCCCCCTCAAGGAATGGCACCCTCCCTCCATCCTGAACACCTCCACGCGCGCCCCCAGCTCTCTGGCCGGCAGTCGGGGTGCTGAGAACCCGTGGGTGCGGTCCCCGGGCAGGGTCCCCGTGTCCCCCGCAGGGTCCCGCAGCCACACGAGGGTGCTGCAGCCCCGCGCAGCGCAGCCCGCGGGACCCCATCGCGCTGCTCTGCTCCGCACCCGCCCGGCTCCCTCGCCCCTCTCTGGGGCTCGTCCCCACGTGTCAAGTAGGGGACGTCTCACAGCCCAGCCCCACAGCCGGGTTAGAAAAACGCCCGCTGGAAAGAAAGTTTTCTCGGTGCCAACTTCATCGTCGTGTGCCAGAGGGCAGCAGGGATGCACCGCTATCTTCTCCACTTCTGAGTGCCCATGCCTGTAGAGTTGGCTCCTCTTCATTCTTTCTACAAGTCACAGGAATCTCAATTCCTCAAGAGGAATAAGGGGGTTTGTGTATCAAAAATCCCATCTGCTAGAGGGATAGGAGATTTTTGGGATGGCAGAAAAGGAGGAGTGTTAAAGGAGAGCTGCTCAAAGAGGAATCTTGGTCCAGACCCCACCAGGGGAAGGTCTGGATGAAGAGAGACCCAGGGAGTGCTGCAGGCAGGTAAGGAAGAGGTGTGTCCAGTGCTCAGGGGTAGGAGGGATCCTGGGGCTTGAACCACCTGAAAGAGTGTGGGAGGGAAAGTGGCTTGTGCTGGGTGTCCACTTGCTTTTCTCCCAGCTCCAGACACCTTAAGGAAAGACACTTACTGGTTGTGTGACCCACATTCACACATTTAACCACAGAAGAAAGGAATGGACCTTAAAGATCACCTGCTCCCAATGCATCCTGCTGTAGGCAGGGTCAGCTTGAATTAAACCAAAGTTCTCATCCAATTTGGCATTGAACTCTGCCAGGGTTGGGGCATCCATGGGCAGCCTGTACCAGGGTCTCCTCACCCTCACAGTAAAAAAATTCTAACCTAAATTTCTCCTCTTTCAATTTGTACCCATTTAAGCACCAAACTGTTGTTGTGCAGTCCCAGGTGGGTTTCACAGCATTGCTGTTGCCTGTTTGAGCCAGATGTGAAAAACAAGTTGTTGGACATACAAAGCACACATCAAACCTCAGAGACTGCTGGGTGCAACCACTGTCCTTGCTGTCCTGGAGCAGCAGGAGACCCTGGGCACATCCTTTGCCCACACTGATGCCAGAGCAGGAATTTGGGAGCTCTGGGCTTTAGATATTAATTGGGAAAAGGCAGGGATGCCCCCCACATGCAGCAACCGCTGGCAGTGTCCAGGGGAGAGCCAGTGGCTCTGATCACACGGTCCCAGGGCAGCCCTGCCCAAGCAACAGAGCCCAGCTTGGTCCTGCTTCCCCCAAAATCCCACAACACTTCAAAATCAGTGCAATGCTTGGGCCTCTCTCAAGTTTGCCTTGTAGGCTTTTGTGTTTGTTTTTTTTTTGAGCCAGGAGAGTTCACATTCCCAAGCTTTTCCCTGCAGCCAGTAAGCAGAGTTTATTTTATTTTATTTTTTTATATCACAAAAAAGAAGAAAGCAGAGCTTTGCATGTAACCTCAGCTTCCCTGAGCAGGGCATCAGCCTCAGGCACTGGACAGGCAGCCAGGAAGAGGCTGAAGCAGCTGGCAGATCTGGGGGTTGGAAGGGGGTTCTGTAGCCTCCCTTCTTCCTTCCCATGCCAAAATCTCCATCCCAGCCACATCTCCAACCACAGCAACATGTACTGGAGAGAGCCCATTTTATAAAACCACTGCCTTTCTCATTTGAAAACAAACAGGGAAAGAAAACAACCAAGTGGAGCCATTTTATGAAACTAACACAGACACTGACAGGGCAGCACCTCCCAACTACCAAGAACATAAGAAAATACAGGAAAACCAGAGGAATGAAGCATTTGTTTCCCAGCAACCTAGTGCAAAAAAGGCGGGTGGTATTTATCTCTGAAAACACAAGCAGCTCCTTTACAAGTCCTAAGAACAGAAAGAAGAGCAACCACATCTTACCTGAGCTTCTCCAGACCTCCAGGATTTTTGAATGAACACCAAGCTCTGTAACAACTTGCTACTCAGGAAAGGAAAACTGAGCAGGACTGCCCAGCTCTGCTGAATTTAAAGGATCAGCACAAATAATGCATACCTAGAAAAGAGGTTCCTCTGCAGGGCAGGTGAGTGCAGAGGAAAAGGATGTCTCTTTAGAAGTCCCAGGACACTCCAGGTTCTACAGTGGGGTTTAACATCCTGCTGGGACTGGACCCAGCTGCTGCCCAGCTGCATCTGCTGCTCCCGAAGGAAGGATGTATCAGAGCACAATGATTTGTTTTTATTGGGAATATTTGCTTCCTGCCACCAGGATGCATGTGCAGCAGCAGAGAAACATACAGGAGTTCAAGGCCTTGTGCACCATGTGAGGCAGAAAAGACTTAAGAAGGGTCTGTGTTAGCCAGATGTGTGTGAAGGAGAAGTGGCCAAGAGTGAACTGCTGAACCTGCAATCCTGCCCACCTTCCTTGCAGTGGGGGAGCAAAAAATTCCACTCCAAACTTCACCACACAACTCAGCCTGAGGCCACAACTGCACTGGGATGGAGTCAGTGGTACAGAAACTTCTACCTGAGCTGAGCAAAGGCTGAACATCAGTCTGAGCAGGTGTGCCCCCAGTGCTCAGTGAGGTCTCAGCAAGAGCATCTCTGAGGAGAGCAGAGTCAAGGGCACAGCCTTAGTGCACAGGACAGGTGCAAGGGGAATTTATTTTCTACTCTTTCTGGCTTGCTCCTGTGATGTTATTCTAATCCTGTGTTGTCCTCAGAGGAGGGAGGAGGTCAATGAAGAGCAGAGGTTTCCTTCTGCCTTCTCCTCCAGAGGGATGCTCCATTGCTGCTGCTGCTGGAAGCAGCCCCTGGCACCTGGGGACGGCTGTGTGGGCCTTGTCACCATGCAATACCCTAGTCCCAGCCTCTCCTCTCCAACATGACACTTTGGGGTGACACTGCAGAGCAGCAATACTCCCCTCAAAGCCCCTCTGCTCATTTCCAGAGCTTTCTGCAAACACCAGCTGGTCCAGGCTGTGAATAGCGTGGCAGCAGTGGACAGCAGGAAACAGCTGAAAGAAAACACCCCTAAGGCGATCACGGCACATTCCCCAAATAGCAACGGCCATTCTTGTGCCAGAGAAAGGCTACAAACAGAGGGGGAGAAACTCAGTCTGATGCCTTGGGGCTATTTTCAGGTATTAGTGGCAGGTGGACTAGACTGCCCTTTGGGAGAAAACTCTGTCTGCAAGCCCCCTGTTTTGTGCATTTTAGAAATTCCAGAAATCCCAGAACTTTGTGTCTGGCAAATGTGTTCAGGCTCTGTGTCCAGGATAAAGGATTCCTCCTGGCTTCTCCAGGCATGTCGCTCTGCATCTTGCTGTGATGAGGCTGAGATGGAAAAGCCACAGCTGCTGCTGGCTGGGAGTTGGCAGGAGCTGGGAGGGCTCTGCCTGCAGTGAGGCTCCTGGCAGGGAGCTGTGTCCCATGGCGTGAGACGAGGTGGCACTGGGAGCACTGAACGCTTCAATGGCTTCACAACATCACCCCTGAGATTCTGACTTCCTGGAAGGCACCTGCCTCCTGTCCTCCCTGGTGGAGAGGGAACCTAAAGGACTAAGTCCTGAGGGTCTCACATTCCCAGAGATGCACATGGCTGGGCAGGAGAAGGGTGGCTGCTTTATAACCTCCACTACCAACCACATCTGCTGACTAAGAGACTTTGTGGGACCATCATGGTTTTCCCTGCCTGATTCATGGGATATTCATGACCAGGAGGAAAAGACACATCTTCCCCATCACAGTTCCAAACACAGAAAACCTTTCCTTCAATGACCCCTTCCTCGAGGGGTAGTCCATGTGTTTTCCACCTCTCATCCTCAGCAGGAGAGAGAGAAACCTGCCTCCCTATCCCCTTCCTGCATGTCCCTTCTCTCTGGTGACTTCTCTGACAAATTCCGATGGCAGTGGAATTTCATCGAGGCTGCACTGAACATCCTCACGGTGCAGGTGACCTCCCTGGTGACATCTCACACACACACACACACACACACACACACACTCACTCTTTACCACTCACAGGGGGACCAGCAGAGTCAGGATGAAGGGCTTTGGGTGCTGGGTCTCTCTGGTTGTTACCAGTACGGGGTGGTGGCCAGGAGGATCTGCAGGGCCATGGAGAAGCAGGGCAGCTGGGCCACGCTGTAGGCCACAGAGCGTGTGGGTGCCCTCAGCTGCAGGAGGTAGGCAATGGTGTGGATGATCCGGCCCACGCAGAAGATGAGGAAGTGGATCCTGGCCACTGTGGGGCTGGGATCCAGCAGGGAGTAGATGGCTCCGAGGAAGAGGAAGGGGAAGATGTTCTCCATGTCATTGCGGTGGGCTCTGAAAAGCAAGATAAGGTTGTTCTTTCCCACTGGAATTCCCTGGTTTCTCTCATTCCTTCTAGCCAGAGTAGCCATTCCCTAGGTGCTGCTGGGTCTCTCCATCATTGGACGGGGCAGACACAACCCCCAAAAGCATCAGTTCTCCCTTAAACACAGAGGCAGGAGAATTTCACACCCTGTGTCTCTCCCTTGGGACGCTGAGCTCCTGAAACTTTCTCTCCGTGACTGGGACACCTTTGCCACAGCAGATGACAGCTTGAGGGTTGCAGCTTTCAAATAAACAGAGCAAAACAAAGACCCTGTGAAGCTGAGAAAAGCTCAAAACTGGTATGGTGCCAGCACGGCATGGCCCCAGATGTGACCATGCTACACAACAAAAGGCAGTTCCAGACCACAGCTTCTCCAGTGGAGAAACCCACAGGATGAGAGAGTTTGTGGTTTCACCTCTCTCCATGAATGCATCCAAGGGGGATTGGGGAGGAGTGGCCCGTACCCCCAGACTGTGTCACCAGCACAGTATGGCTGGAGGGGACGCCGTGGCCATGTGGTGACACATCAGCATTGAGGGGGGGCCAGAACATGCACCTGCCTGGGTGTCACAGCATCACTGTCACTGCCACCACCCTCAGCACTACTGAAACAGGGTCTGCTCATGCCATGAGTGTGGGTTGTGTCCCTCCTCCTCCAGGCACCATCCTCTGAACAAACCCTAGGGACCTGGGGGCTCAGCAGGGATGGAAGGACAAATGGAAGATGAGGGAGGAGAAAGGAGAGAGCTGAGAAGCAACCACGGGCCTCTTTAAGAGCCAGGGAGTAAATATCCTCTGTCCCTGCCCTGCACAGACCCCTGGCTCTGCTCCACTCCAGATACAGTCTGACATGAAAAGCTGACATTGCCCCTGCCCTGGGGAAACACCTTAGATTGAATCTATCTTCTCCAGGACTGCAAACAAGGACAAGAAAACAAGGACAGCAAGGATGGACTCTGAGAGCTTTAGCTGCCCAAGTCAGATTCCAGGCTGCCCCGGGATTTTGCTGCAGCTCCAGTTATTTATTTTTTATGGAAGATTGTTTATTCTGAATAATCAAAAGAAGATTATGATTATTATTTCTGCTATTATTTCTTTTTGCTAGGAAGGAAATGGATCATTTTTCATCCTCCTGCTCCCCGTGGCAGTCTGGCTATTAGGTGGCACTGGATTACAAACTGGATGTTTTCTAAAGCAAATGCTGGAGGCAGTGGGACATGAGCAATGAGGTACCCACATACAGCCCAGGGCTCAGGACAGCAGGGCACAGCTCCAGTCCCTTTCCTGTACAACACCAGCAATCCAGCCTAGCACTTGGGGCACCCCCTTCAGTAAGGGGGACAGCAAATCAAGCCCAGGGCTGAATAACCCTGAGAAATCCTCTGAGAAACCATGATTCTCATAGAAGAGGGGTAACATCCAGAGTTTGCCCAATCAGAGAGGCAAAAGTTATTGCAATCCTGTTCAGCCTCTTCCCAAATCCCCAGAAAGGGCAGCACTGGGACCAGTCACTCTGTTGCCTGTCCAAGCTGTGCAGGGATCTGGGGTCCTGTCGGAGCAGGACACAAGGAGCCTTTGAGTATGGGTATGGGATGAGACACTGGGAGCCTGTGGGACTTTGAGCACCTAGAACAGAGTTAGTCAGGGTGGGATGTTAGACACAAACCCAGATCCTTCTCTTTCCCTTGCTCCAGTGCACACCATGCTCCTGTTAAAGATTAAACTGCTCCAGTGCACAGGGTCCCACAGCAGAGCTCGAGGCAGTCTGACCATCTAGAATACTTCTTGATTAGAGAGCCCTTTAGCTCCCCACTTCTTCTTTGCCAGCATCTCGTGCAGAGGGAATGCAGGCACCAGGAATGGTGGCACAGAGGGAATGGTGGCACAGAGGGAATGCTGGCAGAGAGGGAATGCTGGCACAGAGGGAATGCTGGCACCCCTCACCTGAGGCAGCGCTCCACGTCAGGGTCCTCGCGGCAGAACTGCAGCCCCCCATTGCGCAGGGCGTCCTCTGGGTTTGCAAATGCCTGGAAGAGAGAGTCCCCACCTGCTTACAGCCTTCAGGAACCTCACAGGGAGAAGCTTTGCCCCTAATCTTGAAGTCCTGTGGGGATTTTTACCTGTCCCAGTTTGTTACTGCTCTTCATAAAAATGAGGGTCACTGCACTTCCGTGCACACCGTCCTGAGGGATAAACCCTGCACCTTCCCAGGAGTTTTCCTTGTCCTCCAAAAAACCCAATGCTGCCTGCCGAGCGGGTCCAAATTGAGGGTTTCAAGAGAGCTCCCACCTCACCCCAGTCTACTTCTTCCCATGAAACCCATTTAGAGGAGATTTTGCCAGCCAGTGAGATCACTGCTGGCAGAGAGCTTGCAGACACGATGCAACCTCCAAAAGATAACCAGGACTGACAGATCAGAGAATATTCCCGGGCTGGCTTTTTGGCAGTGGCACCGTGTGGCTTTTCCATGGGGAAATGGGATCCTACACTAATAAAGTTAAAAATGAAAATGAGCTGTGAGAGCTCCCCACCTATGCTCGGAAGCTGTTCCTCAGGGACCTGATTACATCTGACAGCTTCATTTTGCAGCCTGGAGTGGGCCCTGATGCTTTCTTTAATTATGTTACAAGTCCAAACTGTCCCAGAGCTGGAGCATCATTTAGAACCACAAAGAGAAAAGACAATTCATCAGTTGTAATGATGCCACAGCACATGGCATTTGAATTCTATCTGAGAGCAGAAATGTCCCTCCTGCTCCACTGACACAGTCAGAAACTCCTCAAATACTTTAAAACAGATTTTACATAAATCTGGGTTTTACCAGGAATTGGGATGAGGGTAATAAAAGTCCAGTTGGCCCCAATTCCTGACGGCAGCTGGTCCTCCCTGTATTTCCCATCCAGCCAAGAATCATTTCCTCCAGCTATTGTTTTATTCCCCAAGACTTGCTGCTCTCCTGGAGCATTCCCATAGCCAGGCAGCCTCCAAAAGCTCAAAAGCTTTCTGCTACATCACAAGAAAAAAGACTATTGCAATGATTTCTTCTTAAACATTTTTTTTCTTCTCCTTTTTTTTTTTCAGACCCTGCAAATTAACTGTAAACAGACTCTTTCTAGAAGCATCTCACCTGCTTGGCATTTTAGATCTGATTATTATTTAGATTAGGTTTCCAAAATTATAAACATCAAGCTACAGATGGTAGAAACAAACAAAAAGGGTCAAAGAGAAGTGAGATATTTATCTGCTGCAGCTATGAAACAAGTTTTGCTTTCAACTGAAGTCAAAGAAAACTCAGCTTGCTTCAGGAAAATTTTGTTGAACTTTACAGGAATAAAAGAAGAAAGAAAAACCACAGAAACCCAAGCAAAGAGCCAGAAAGGGAGGAGAAGGAAAACGAAACTGGATCTTACCTTCTTTCTGAGTCTCACTTGCCCCGTAATGATGGCAACGACATACATTTTTAAAATCAAAATTGTGCTGTAGAACGTGAATGACAGGAACACTTTATTTTCCATCATTTTGGGAGAACGTACTGCTCGGTCGCTTCAGCACCCAAAGCCAGGGGAGATCTGGGTCTTTGAGAGATCCCCGCAGGAGAGAGGCGGGAACAGCTGCGTTTAAACACAACACAAATCCTCTCATTTTCCAGTGAAAGCCCCCAGCTCCTGTACCCCCCGCCAGGCTGCCGGGACAGTAAGGAAAGCCCGGCCAGCGCATGGAACAGGCTTCCTCCGCTCCTCACACCCTGCTACCAGCAGCTCCCTGCGGATGAGCTGCCCCGAGCCAGGAGACAGCGCCCTCGAGGGGGGCCTGGCACACAGCTTGACCTCCGATCCCTCTAATCCAGCCCAGCACATCCCCCTTCCCTCCTCCCCGCGTGTGCCCCGAGGGACGGGGCCGCTCTGAGCATCCCTCTCCCGGCCGGGCACTGCTCACCCGCAGAGCGAAGCCCTTCAGCCGTGCAAGGAGGAGTTGGGAGGGAGGTGAGCGCCTGCCTCAGCCGCTTCCAGCCCTGTACTGGAGCCCACTCCTCCGTGGCCGCGTTTCCCGTCCCGCCCAGTGCTGGCTGAGCACTCGCTTGGCAGGGGCAGCCCTTTCCTACAGATCCACCTGCTGAGGGATGGACAAGGGACAGAGCTGGCCCTTGGCCCACCAGCGCCCACCACCCGAGAGCCTGGGCTGCCCCGCATCCCCGGCTGGGAGAGCAGCCCCGGGAATGACCTGGAACTCAACCAGGCGTATCCTGGACCGCAGAGACCCAAAACTGCAAGAAGTGATGAGCCTGCCTGCCCCCAAAGTCAGCTCGTCCTGGTTTTCTCCCAGAGGATGAACCAAAGCAGCCGGATGGAATTTTGATCTTGGTTTAGAGAGTGCCATGTGAATTTGGAGCTGGCTTTTCCTCAGCCATCAAACATTGTGGAGTAAGATCGAAACCTCTGAAGGCATCTGGGCTGCTATTTAATGGAAACTTAACTCCTTCTCCCCCAGCGCTAGCAGCAGCAGCAAACCTCAAGGAGCTAGAGGCATGGGGCTGATAAGAGCTCTCCAAATTTATTAAGTGGAAGGGCTGGATTTGGTGTTCATTTCCTTAACACAGAAAAAAAAAAAAAAAAAAAAAAAAAAAAAAAAAAAAAAAAAAAAAAAAAAAAAAAAAAAACAAAAGGAAAATACTCAAATACTTATTTCAGGAAAATAGAAGATTTTTTGCATTTGCCTCTGAATCTTTCTCATGGCAATTCTGCCCTGGTGCTGTAAACCCAAAGACACTCCAGTGCTCTGTGCCATGCTCTGGCTCAGCCCCATGACATCAGAGTGTTCAGATGGAAGCACAAAGCAGTGGAGAAAATGCAAGGGCAGACATGCAATGGGACCTGCAGTGCAAGCACAGAAACTGGATGTAGCTCCTGTGGTTTGTGTTGCCATGGCATGGGGGAGAACGTGCAGTGGAGGCCATGTGGCCTAGTTTTTCTACCTGATACCCAGAAAAGTTTTGACAAACCAAAACCTCCTACCAAGAAATCCTCTGTACAACATGCCCACAAATAACGGAAGACTTGATCACAGTTGGCAGCACTTTGCACTACAGTGATTAATAAGGTGTAAAAGCCCGCCAGATTCATATCTAACTGGCAGACAAGAATTTTACATGAAATGACAGGAACAGTTTGACACATTTGTTTTCCTCTCCCACCCCACAAGAGTCATCATTTGGTAAGTCTTGCATCCTCAGATATACTGAGTGTTAGCCTGGGAAATTAAGATTGTGATTGCCATTGTACTGTTAGTGCTCTATAAAGCTACTCTGCAGTTCAGGCTGTTATCAATCCAAAAGAACCATATATGTTACATTCAATAAATTGTGCTATTCCTGAACCCAGCTGGCTCTTTTGAATGTGACCAGACTTACAGTTCACAGACTATTCGTGCACCTGGCATGGGGCCTTAGAGTAACCTTTTTTCTACAATGCAGAGAGCTTTGAAAACCGTAAGCACTTGGTTTTAAGGGGAGGTACTTGCAGTTGGTCACCAGCACCCTGGCATCGGGGAGGCTGCAGAACAAGTCCTGGCACAGCCCCATGTGGAGCTCTGTGGCCTCTGGCAGGCTGTTTCCCCAGGAGTGGGGACACCAGGACGTGCAGCAGCCATGTGGATTCAGACTCTGTGGTAAGAGCTGGTGTATTCACCAGCAAACTACATCCACACCCACCTACATATCCCTGTAGCTCAGCAGGGTATTATAAACACCGTAATGCCAAGTGTAAGTAGAAAATGGCAAAGCCACATCCCAAACACTGCTCCCCCCATCCCTCTTCTCCACAGCTGGTAGGGCTCAGCCCATAGCAGAGAAGACCTCGGTGCCCAAGGACTGGGGTTGTGCAGGGCCAGACCAACCCCACAGCACGGATGAGACATTTTCCAGCAGCCCGTTCTCACAGGAGCTTGGGAGAGGGCAGGCAGCCAGACCCTTCACCAACACATCACACCCTCCATCCAGCAGCTCCAGTTTTTACCAGCTGATGATCCAGTCCACGGGGTCTTTAGTAGTGGGATCTTTTTCTTTCATGCACCTTCTTCCCCTCCCAAGGCGGCCAACACCACACTGAGCAGCAGGAATGTGCACCTGCAGACAAGCCAGGACTCCTCCTGCCAGCCAGCCAGCCTCCTTGGCATCCAGCACTGGCAAGGAGCCCTGGGCAGTTTGCACCAGCAACTGGCACAAATTTACGTTAAATGGAAAGATCAAGAAGCAAACTTTGTTTAGGGATAAGCCCTCGAGGCAAACTCAGGTGTGCATGTGTTAATTTTAAAAAGGGTTTTTTTCTGCGTGTTTATGCATTTCAAACCCCTTCCGCTGTTACACAGAGTGCAACCCCAGGGGGGAGGGTTATGGATGGGGATGAGGAGCAGAAGATGACTGCAAAGGCAGGTGTAATGCCCCTGGGATCCCAGCTCCTTTTCAGTTTACCAGGTTCAGAGGTCTCATGCTGGCAGCACATCCACACTTGCACCTTCCCTTTGAGACCCAAGGCAAGGCAGCTGCCGGAAGCGTGTGCAACCATCCCATTAATCCATGAGGAAGCAGGCTGTTAATATTAATGGTTGGATCCTCCTCCACAGATCACATCCTGCCAGGACAGAGCCCCTGCCTGAAGAAGGCCAGGTCCTAAGGGCAGTATGTCCTTAAACTACAAGTCATGCCTTAAACCTTGAGCATGAGAGGTCTCAACCCAATACAACATCTACCTAAGCCCAACACTGCTAGCCAAAAACACTGCATTTTTTTTTCCTGAGAAATTATTAATAAAAATCCATGTGAGGCTTTGAAAGGTTAGGTCATCAAGTTAGACTGACCCCAGGAGCTGTAGGGGAAAATGCAGCATTTTGCTGGAGGAGGAACTGAACTGTAGGAGGGAGAAGGAATGAAAAATTCATGGGAGGTGCTTGAGAAAAGTACTTAAAAATAGAAGCCTGTAAAAGCAAGTCTGCTTTGGCAAGATTATGGAATAAAAATCACCCTTGATTCCCACCCAGGTTATTTATTTGACCAACTGAATTACACTACAGTATTGTTACTACATTTTTCCACTCGTGCTATGCTGGGGAATTTCCTGGTGGCAGCAGGAGAGGGTTGGTTCAGTGGAGCAGTGGCACGTCCGCTGGGGTGGCACAGCCTGGGCTCCACCCTCATCCCAAAGGGAAGCTGACACTTGGAGCAATTACAGCTCAGATTCCCCCAAATTTTCCCTAACAAGCAATTACATCCCACAGCTGGGGCTAGGCATAGAGCCCGAGGGGACTGCTCCAGGCTGGAGATGTCATGGGCAGGTGGGTTGCACTTCTCCAGCATGCTTCCACATGCTGGTGGAGAAGGTGCAGAGCCCAGCTGGGGTTTTGTTTGCCCTGGGCCCACAGCTCAGCTGAGGAGCTGAGCTACATTCCCAGCTTGTTCCAGTGTTACTGTGGACACTGGTGCCCTCCTTCCCTGCCATTTCTTCCTGCTGCTCCCAGCACAAAGCCTTGGAGCCTACACACTCCAGTGATCGCCTGCGCCCATCCTGGGAAACCCAGCTGCCAAGGAGGGCTGTGCTGTGCTGGCTCATCAAACACGATGACTTTTCAAGTAAAGGCATGAGTGTTTTAGCTGTTTATTAGCGAAATGGGTGCTCCACCTGCGTTCCCTCCTCAGCCTGCACGAAAGCTCCCACCACCATGACGCACCTTCCATGGATCTGTGAAATCCTCTTGCTTCACCTGAAGCTCCCTATCCTCAGGCTCCTCATGCTTGTTTCAGCCAGCAGGACACAGAAGATACTGCAAAGTCAGTAAGCAGTGGAACCAGCAGCATCTCTGGCCTCCAGCATTAGCACTGTTGTGGTTTGACACTGGCCAAACACCAGGCACCCACAAAAGTCGCTCACTCGCCCTCCCCTGCCACAGCTGGGCAGAGGAGAGAGCAAATCAATGAAGGCTTTGTTAGTTGGGATAAAGACTGGGAGAAAACACTCCAAGGGCAAAATAGGGTTGGCTTAGAGGTATGAAGTGAATGTATTCCTAACAAAATCAGAGGAGAATAATGAGAAGTAAAATAAGCCCTTAAAAATGTCTTTTCTTCACCCAGCCCCTCCCTCTCTCCCACCAACAGGGCAGGGAGACAGGCCATGGGAGTTTTGGTCAGTTTGTCACCCCAAATTTTCTCCTGCTGCTCAGGGAGAGAAGTTCCCATATGAGACCATGGGGTCCCTCCCAGGGGGAACAGTTCTCCATGAACTTCTCCGGTGTGGGTCCATTCTCATGAGCAGCAGTCCTCCCCAAACTGCTGCAGCTTGAGTCACTCTTCCACGGGGCACAGTTCTCCAGCCTGGGAGCAGGGCCCCCTCTCCATGGGATCCCCCACTGGATTACAGCCTCCTCCAGGCATCCATCCACTCTAGCATGGGCATCTCCTCCACGGGCTGTGGGTGGATCTCTGCACACCCCATGGATCCCCATGGGCTGCAGGGGCACAGCTGCTTCACCATGATCATCACCACAGCCTACAGAGGAATCTTGGCTCCAGCACCTGGAGCAGCTCCTGCCCCTCCTTCTCCACCGCCCTTGGTGTCACAATGTTGTTTCCCTCATATGTTCTCACCTCCTCCTCGTCTCTGGCTAGAAAAAAAACTGTCTCTCACGTTGCTTTGATTTTCCTCTTAAATATGTTGCCACAGAGGCATTACCATCATCTCTAATTAGCCCAGGCTTGGCCAGCAGTATTGTCCATCTTCAGAGCCATCAGGGATTGGCTCTGCCAGACATGGTGGAAGCTTCTAGCACTTTCTCACAGTAGCCACCTCTGTGATCCCCCTGCCACCAAAAACCAGACAGAGGAAAACCAACACAGCACCTCAGGAAACAACTGGGATGCTTCAGCCTTTAGCAAACTCCGGCAGATTTTGTCTGGTTTGCATTTTAAAGTGACAGTACTGGCTGCAGCTATCTGAGAGGCCTCAGGCATGAGGAATGTATGATGAGACTCTCCCAAATTGTCCTCCACACTCAGAAGAGCAGATGCCTGCAGCAGGAGAAAGCCATCAGGAGAGGCCCAGGGAAGGGGCAGGGTTGTGGTGGCTCACTCAGGCAGAGCAGAGGAAGCTGCTGTTCCTCAGCCAGTCCCAGGGAACAGACCCAGGGCCAAGTGAGAGGCAGTGGCACGTACTGCCTTTTTCCTCCAGCTCCATCTACCATGCTTTCCTGCCTGCTCCTGGGCTGCTGCCCACCTCCCAAGCACTCTCCTGCCCCAAACTGTCATACCCACCCTGGCTGCAGAGGAGTCACTGTGACCTCTGCTGCTGTCATGCTGCAGAGACACTAGAAGAGAGGCCATCAGGCTGTGGGTGAGTGGGAAGTAGATTATTTTCTCTTATTTTTTCTTATTTTCTCTTATTCTGAGCCTCACGTGGATTCATGCCTGAGCTTTCTCTTAGAGGAAATAATTCCTTGGCTGTGCTCTTTTGTGCCTTCAGGGATGAAATCCTGCCAGCAGAGGGGCTGAGGGAAGTTATTTCTCCTCTGTCCTGCTCTCTCCCTCTGTCCCAGCTGGTTTAAGTGCTGGCTTTAGGCAGAGCTGCACCTGCCACTGCTGACACCAGGTAAAGGTGGGAGATGGGGGTCAGGGCTTGGGGTGTGGGGAAGCCATGTCCCTCACTCAGCCACACCTCAGCATCTCGTGATGTGTTTTTCCCAAGAACCAGATCCCATTAGCTGTAAACAACAGGCAAAAAACACTTGTGTTACTGCCCAGAAAGAGGGAGTTTCCCTGCCAGACTGGGAGAGTAGAGGAACAAATTGCTGCCAAGTATTTCAGAATTTGGGAACATTTCCTAGACTTCAAGCATTTGCAAAACTACAGTGTAGATGCAGATTCCCTGGTGGGGTGCTCTTAAACAAGAGCAAAGGTAAAGGATGCATGGTACAGCCTCCACATGCTGTGTTATGGAGAAATGGGAATCAGGGCATGGGAATCACAGCATTAAGAGTCCTGGCTCACTAACAGGGCTGGGAGAGGAAGCAATTGTGGTCCCTGATTCCAGCCTTAAGGAGATAGGACATTTAACAGCAATAAACAGCTTCAAAGTGAAGAGCGGAAAAAACCCCTCTTGTTTCCTAGGCTGTTTAACCCTGCCTTGCAACCCAGGGTGAACAGGTTACAGAATTTGCCAATTTTAAAATCTTTCAAGCCCCATAGGCATTTTCAAGTTCTCACAGGACAAGAGGGAGTGGAAAGGTCATCACATTACTGCCTGTCCCTGACCTCAGAGTAGGTACATAATGCTGGTGAAAACAAGTCCAAGGAGAGCATTTGTTCATGGCTTTGCCATAGAGCTTCACCACAGAACTTTTTTCCAAAACACAGAGTTTATTTTTACATCCCCAAGTTCTCTGTGTCCCCTCCATCACTCCCAAATTAAACAGCAGCATTTCCTCCCACCCTCCTGTACAGGTCATGTTGTCTAGGTCTCTTTAGCACACATGCCAGTCTCCTAAGTGCTATCACTTGGCAATGTCTGGAAGGCAACTGGGCTTCCTAGAGCAGATCAGGACCTCCTTCCCACAAGATCTGACTCAGGCAGAAGTCAGAGCTGCTTGGTAATTTGAGGTTTTATGAGTCAAGCTGTTGTGTCATTGGTCCAGACACATCCTAAAACTTTCCCTTTTTCATGCACTGAGTCATGAACAACATATCTTTTGGGCTTGCTTTTAGGCCAAAAGGTGGTCTGGGTCTTAATTCTGATGTTGCTGATAAACACACCTCACTAGGAATGCTTTTAGCACCCTCCCCACAATCAGCCTGGAAAGCAGGAAGCAATTTGGATGTGTCACTTACGGCCCCCTTGCCTGGAAGCTTTTTATTGTGCTGTTGTCTCAGCTGGCCTCTTGCTCACAGCAGTGGGAGCACTGACACAGCATGACCCAGGCTGCATGATCCTGACTTTATCCAGAGCAGAATTCGGGTTGAATGATATAGAAGTAGAAAAACATCTCCTCTCTACTCCCAGTAATGCTTGGGCTAACAATCCTAAGTTTTCTTCTCTGCCTGAATGATCCATTGGCAGGGAGCCTGCCCAGGTCCCGTGCATTGATTACTCTCCTGATTTACAGCCTACATCCTCATGTGCATGATGTTCCCAGAAAACTGCTCCACCCCGTGTTTATGCAACCCTGAAGCCCTCCAGGGGGGAATACGTGCTTTTTGCAATTTTTTTACAAAGGAGCAGAATGTATCTCTCTAGCACAGCACGTTTCTGTTAATAGTGCCACTGACTTAGGCAAGAATGAACAAGAAGCTCCCCCATGAGCAGGAGAGAAGATGGATCCCAGCTGTGGAAAGGTTGTAGGGACAGGAGGCTATGGGATGCTACATTAGTGGGGCTAGAGCTGTCCCACAAGGAGAGTTGGACATCAGGAAGGGGCAAGGAGCTGTGCTGCTCCATTATTGCAGCGGGGGAGGTTGGTGTGAATGTTCAGTGGTGGAGGGAGCTGCTGCTCTTCACCATGAGTGAGGCCCTTGCAGGGTTGTATCAGCCATGGGACACACGTGCTTTCAAGGTAGGACGTGCCCCTGTGGGAGATAGCCATGGATTGAGGCTCTCTGGTCCTGTTTCCCTGATTCATCCAATCTTCAGAAGTCAGAGATTAAGGTCTGAATCACAAGGTTTAATTCTCTTTCTTGTAAATTTGTTGCCATACATGAAGCTAATGTTTGATAATTATGTGCGTCAAGTCGTTGTCTAAACCGTTGAAATAAAATTACTTCTCAAGACAATTAAGTTCCATAATGAAACACAATTTAAAATAAGATGACGATGATGATGATGATAATAAAAATAATGATAATATTTTAATGGGATCTCCTTCCCCTCTTTTTCCTGTCACAGATACACAGTGGAATTAAGAAGAACAGCAGATCTTGCTCAGCTTTGCCCAGCATTCTCCTCCTTTGAAACATGTCTTTGAAAGCACCTCTTACTCAGCTTTACCACGGTCCCATTTGCTTTCATCTCTCTTCAAAGGAGATTTTTCCATGCTTTTGATTATCCCAGTCATACTTTCATATTTCCCTCTCTGCTGAAGCAAGCAGATGACCAGCACATGACTGCCAACTCCTTCACCCCTTGCACTTCAAACGTCCTTCAACCTCCTAAAAGCTCATTTTTCTTTTAAATGCCACAAGTCCTCACTGAGGGGTCTAGGATGACTCCACACCAAGTTATTTAGTACTCTAGAGGGGCTACTCCCAAACTGTAGGAATTCCAGCAATGTTATATACAAAACAGCCCTGGGACATTTCACAGCAATCGAGCATTAGATCTGGCTCCTTATCCCTCTTTCTTCAGGGCCTCTCTGTATCCTCCAGCCATTCTCCCCCTTTTCTGTGCTGTTAGCATGGACCCAACATTGTTCTTTGCAGAGCACGTCCATTCTCCTCTTTTCAACTCATTCTAGCTCCCCGTTGGCCAGAGGGTTCCCAGCTCTCAACCACGTATTTTAACAATAGCTGGAAACTGGAGTCCTGCAGGGAACCTTTTATTTTAGCAAAGTACATTTTTCTTCCTGTTAGATAAAATATCTCCTGCAAAAAGAACGTAACAGGTTTAGATCCCTTCTGGACCCTCCATCCTTTAGTTAACTTTGAAGAATCTGTATGGAGATGATACTTTAGAGGTAATTCAGAGTAAGGTTTGACATAAATTAACAGGTCCTCAGGCTTCCCTGAAATGACATTCCAGTGTCCAAACCACAGAGAAAGACAGACCTGGTGGAATTTCCAGGAAGCCTCACTGGTCTCCACAGAAATCACCAAATCCCTTCTTGCTCAGGAAACCTCACTGCTGGTACCTGCAGTTCTCTGGTTACCATTCCCCTCTGAGGCTCTCCAGCCTGTGCTGCCCTTTGGCCATTGCTGGCACACTGCCTGCTGCTCTTGGCCCTGAAACTGGGAAGTACCAGCCTTGCTCCATAACCTCCCCAGCACTTCAAGGGGTCCCAATCCAACCTCTCTGAACAAGTGGGGAAGCTATTACAGCAACAAATAGTAACTTTCTCCTGATGAATCTACTTGGTCCTCAGTGTCAACTGCTAGAGCTGATTAAAACCAGGCAGATGTCTTTACTTGGGCATGAACTGAAGACAGAGCAGGAAAAGCAGAGGCACCAGTCGGAATAGATGGGTGTAAGAGCAGGGTGTTAGCTTTGCTAAACCCCAAGCCAAACACAGCCTCTGATTCTGGTCCAACCAGAATCGGGTCCAACCCAAGACCTTTTAAATCCTCTTTCACCTAAGGGTCCAAAACCATTCTATGGGGCTGTCTGCTTAATAACACCACCACCTTTGTGCTTTGGATGAGATACAAGCCACTCACCACATCAGAGCCCACGACTGGAGTGAGGGCACAGCATTACTCATGCCCTATTCTTCAATCCTCCCATACCATGTGAGTGTTTTCTTATTTCATCTAGCTGAAGTTTCATCTCTTTCACACCGTTTTTATCCCTAAATTATTATTTACAACATAATTCTATTTAAGATAGAATATGGGCTAAAGTTTCCCTATTGTTTTTTGTTCTTTCAGTGAGAACTATTGCTACACAGGCAGGCAGGCTCACACGAGACTTACTCTGCTCCAAGCCAGCCTGGAGAACAAAACCAGAAATTCCTGGAGCCAAGCCAAACAGGAACACTCTCCAATTTCAAATCCTGGGCTCAATTTTAAAAACAAGGGTAAAATCCAAAGGCAGGATCAAGGCAGGTGAAGTTTAACTCTCAGCATCCCCATCTTACCAGTGAGCACCTGTAGCACAAGGTTTAATTCCCCATCTTGTGGATGTGTGATGTGAACATTTGATATTTACATGCTAAGTTCACCATCCACAGCATTCAAACAAAACTACATCCTCGGACAATAAGTTCCAAAATGAGACAAAATCTGAATTGAAATGATGATGATGATAATAAAGATGATGATGATAATGATGATTATGATCATCATCATCTTTTTTATGGGATATCCTCCCCCTCTTGTTCATGTCATGGGGAGACAAGCAGAGGATTAGGAACAGATGATGTGACTAAGTCAGTGTTGCTGGAGCCGGGTGAGAGCACCTTGACTTGACCCCAAATGCAGTTCCCAGATCTAATCACTAAACCACAGAGGATGTCTGCACCAGGAATGTTTAGTTTACAAGTCAAAACAGAGCCTAGCTGCCAGCATCGATAGCCCATCCACTGGGTCTATCACTACCATTTCATACATTATTCATCTCCATCTTGCACGGCATAGGCCTTGAAATCAGAGCCCGGAGGCCATGAGGTCAGAGCAGAGCCAGTTCAGCAGAAGGGTGAAAAGGCAAGGCTGCTAAATGGTAAAGCACCATCCACACCCTGCTTTGCTTTCCTGAGTTCCTACCCTGAGGGTGCCTCTCTCAGCTGCTAGACTGGGTGGATTTGCATGGTCCAGTGGAAGCTGCTGCTTATCTGCACCTGGCTTTTGTTATCGTGGAATCACAGAACCATTCAGGTTGGAAAAAACCTCTAGGATCATCAAATCCTACCCTTACCTGCCTGTGTTCACCACTAAACCACTTCCCCAAGTGCCACATCCACAGGACTTTCAAACAATTCCAGGGAGGGTGAACCAGACCCTGAGCTGCTGTGTCCTCTTGCCCTGCAACAGCAGACACCCAGAGCAGCCCATAAAACACTCACCTGAGCCCCAGTGTCTCATAGTAGTTAGCAGTAAACTGCTAGTTAAACTCTTAACGGCAGTTTTTTCCAAGCTGTTCCTTAACTTCTTTACTCCTGGCACCGAAATACGAGATTGGAGCATGTCCAGGACGTAAAAGTCCATTTGGGAAATGGACACCTGTTAAGATCACTCAAGTACAGATTTAAAAACTCTTCTCTCCAAAGCCTGTGGCAGTCCTGGCAACTCCTGTTCATATGAGCATAAACCTCAGATCCTATCCAAAGCCAAAGGGCTGCCTCCCTCCATCCCTTCTGCCTCTGGAACACACAGTGGCCTGCAGGGGAACAGATCTGTTTTGGCTGCCAGGCACTTCAATAATTCCTTGTGCTTGTTCTGAGAAAGACCATCTCCATCCATCATTGCTTGATGGAGTTGATATGTGTGAAAAATCAAGCAGGTTCCAGCACCAGGACTCACTCCCTAAAGAGCAGAGAAGTGTCCTGCCAGCATTGTCACCTTGTGCTTATCTATAAAACATTCCATTTCCAGCAGGTTCCCACGGTAGGCAAGAAATGTGAGACCACAGCTTCCCTCACCCACAAGTCAAGCACAGCTTAAACACTTTCCCTCCCCTGCCTCTCACTCCCATCCCTACCAGGTAACATGACCTGTGTAGCTCCACCTGGTGCACACCACTCGGGATCAGATTAAAAATCCCATTTTTCTCCCTCTGCAGAGCTGCCAGTGTTCCCCACAGGCAAAGGGCACGGGCAGTACTGACAGCCCCTGCTCAGTCCCAGCTCTGGGGAGGAGCTGTGCTGTGCAGACCAGGGACAGCTCTGACCTACAACACCTCAGCACCCAAGCTCTGGTAGGACCTCAGGGCTGGTTGTTCACCCTGCTGGGGCAGCACAGTGAGACTGCTCCCTGACCTCAGCCTAGGCTCAGGGAAAAGAGCTTTGAGGTTGGGCATCCAGACAGGAAACACTTTTTTGTAGTTGTTGTAGAGAAGAACTTCTCAATTGAATTTTTCAGATAGCAGCCAGAACAAAATCCAACCCTCCTGGTACCTCAGAATTTCACAAAGGTTCAGGCATGATCAAAGGAATTATTTCCCAAGGGTAAATTTACTTGACAAGTATATAAGGTTCTATTTCACTCAGATCCCAAACTCATACATATCTTTCCCTGTTGGATTGTCCCTCTTCACACAGCACAGCACCACACACTGACCCAAGGGACTCTGATTTTGTACTCCAGATAAGGATTTTGAAGCTTGTCCAAGTTGAATCACAGCTCAAGCTCTTGAGTAAGTATTTCAGTGACAAAACAGAGTTGTTAAACCCTATGCTATGAACTACCGTGTTAAAAAAAAAAACAACAACAAAAAAACCCCACCAACTTTCATCATCTGCAAACCTCAATTTTCCTACCTGCAAGAGAAGTATGACAAGCTCTTGACTCCCTGGGTGTTTCTAGGATTAGACAATGTCTGCTCAACATTAATGTAGATTTTGGTTTTTTGTGTTATTGCTCCTGTCACATTACAGAAAGGTCAAGGAACACATTCCGTGAGTCAGAGCCTTTCCACAGCATTAGTGTAGTCCTCAGAGCTTAGCCAGGCTCTCTATTTGGATAAAACCCACCACAATCCCACTCTTTAAAGATCCCAATGTACGTCAGAGTGGCAGCCCTTTCCTGTCACTGCCTCATCTCTGTGTTTAGGATAAGCAGCACTTGGAAGATGATGCTGAAATTAAAGCAGGGAAAGAAAACAAAGCAAAACCACACATACGGGGTGGGGAGGGTGGGGGGTAGAAAAAGGGTAGAAATAAAGGAAAGTCCTCTCAGAAAAACTCAGCTCATTAGAGAGCATCTAGCCAGAGTCAGAAGGTAGGGAGAGATTATGTAGAAATGAATGCAGGGAAAAATTAGTTTCCCAGCTCTTCTCCAGTTAGAAACCTTCAGCAAGAACCTCTTGCCAGCCCAGCACCTCATGTAAAACAGCACTTTTCCAAACCTCTTTCACAAACACTTGGAAATATTGAGGACCTTATACATTCTCGCACAAAAACACAGATTTTTTTTTCTAGGAAAACATTGCTCCTGCAATTCTTACCTGGAAAACTCTTGCACTCTGTGAACTGAAGATGGGGCTGCAGCCCTGGTTCCTAGCACCCTGTCCCTGGCTGGAGACATTTCCCTTGGCTCACCAGCCAGCTGGGAGTTCTGCTGCCTTGTGAGCCCTGCTAACCAGCCAGATCCCAGATTCTCTGAGCTCTCTGCCACAGAGTGAGCCAGCCCAAAGTCCTGAAAATGCTGACTTTTAAACCAATCAAACTGCAGGTGGCAGGAAATTCCAACACACTGGAAGCAGGGTCAGGCCTGCAAAAATCTCATCTGAGACTTTTCTCTCTCCTCACCCTTGGCCTTGAGTACTCCAACTCTGCATCCCTTATCTCTTGCTTTGCAACAGAGATGCCCCATCTCCATTGTCTCCTCTAACACAACTTTAGCACCCCAAAATTACCCACTGCAAACACCCTATATCCTCCAGCTCATACCACTGACCCCAAATTCCTAATGTTCTTCTTCCTGTACTCTCTGCAACGTCCTTTCCTTTTCCACACCCTCACCTTTTCACCACACCACTTTCACTGCTGATCAACATCCCAAATCACGGACACCCCAAGCCTATTGCACACTGAACACCTCTCCAAAGTTCTTCTCTGCTGCAGGTTTTCAGTACTTTCAGCTTGTGGCAGCTGATTCAAGGTGACCCACTGCTGGCCAACCACCCCCACCCCTGTGCTGGTCAGGAGGGCAACATCAAGGCACGACAGGATGCCAGTTCTGTGCCTAAAGCACAGGAGGGTGTTGAGGTGAAAGAGAAACATGTTCAACACAACAGGCACAAAACATTGCACTGTGGACTGTGTGTTGCAGGGTCTGTGCTCCACTTGGAGCTTCCAGACTGCTGTTCAAGGAAATTGCCATCAATGTCAGCCTCACCACCACTATTAGACATCTCATCTATGTCCAGGCCCAGCTTGAACCCATTTAACTTGTAACGGATAATGAGATAACAGCATGACATGCAGCAGCTGAAGATTATTTAAACACCCATCTGGTACCTGTTATGCAGCATACATTCTATTGTTGTATAGGAAATATATGCCACCTCCCTCCCACATGGAAAGGAGAAGATCTATAGATGTATCTCGTGCTACCCCTTCTTTTTGCACAGATGAGGTAATTCTCCTTCTCTGTGCTGTTTCTAGCGTATCACTTTGCATTTCCCATCTGTGTTTTGGGAGGTGCAGCCCCTTCCAAGCTGTTGAGACCTTGTGAAAACACACAAGAGCATCTCACCCTCTTCACACATCAGTCAGAAAAGACTCTGCCATGAAACTGATTCGCCCTTTGCAAGATACAACGTGGTGCTACCCTTTATCCCAGAGAGACTCAGGGGTGACATGTCTGTGTTTGTTGGACCACATGGATTCTACAGGGGAATGGTGAAATACCTGCTGAAGCCTGAGAGGTGAGCAAGGCAACCTACTTACACTTTAATTCAGATGGACAGATGAGAATCTGGAGATCCCAGCTGAACAGCCTGATTTCTTTATCCAAATTGTCCACCTCCCTGTGTAGGATGACTGTGGCTGTTTTGCTGAAATGGCTCTCACAGTTCTGGCTCTCTGTGATCCCTCAGCAGCTGCGGGCTGGGTTGTTGTGTATCCCAAGAAATCACGTTTCACAACACAGCTATGCAGATGGAGTCCACACTCCTCTGTTTTTGTCAAACATGACTCAGTTTTCTGCAGAAACTGTTCTCCCATGTAAATCCTGGACCAAACCCTGTGTCTGACGCCCCATCTAGTGTTCAGCAGGGACAGATGCAGGGGGGGTCGGTGCAGAGGAATAAGGTGACTGGAGAATTCCCAGCATTTTCAGCGGTATTAAACCACCTTTATAAAACTTATTTGTCTCCACGAGAGCTCGGAGAGAGGCCAGGCGACCTGGAATCCTGCATATCCCACTGCCAGTTCCTTCCTCTGGACTCTGTAATCTCTGCAGTGTCCAAGTGGAGACAGCAGCTGGAAAACCCTGGAAAACCCAGCTCCTTCGGGGCTTGGCAGCCCACCCCGGGGCTTGGAGGACACCTGGGCAAACCCAGGAATGAAACCTACTTCAGCCTTGGAATGAGGAACCAAGAGTCTAAGCTGTGCCCACCTCAAGGCTCGATGGAAGGTGACAGCCTGGATTCTCTCAAACAAGGAATAGCGGCACTTCCCGGCTGCTCGGCAGTCGGCAGCACTGGGCGCTCTGGCCAAGACAGTCATCAAACCCTGAGCAGATATTTTGAATACTAAATAACGCTGCTCAGTGTTTTTCCAATGAGATTTTAAAAATAAAATGGGAATTACTGAAAAGTGTGTTTCACAATTTATTTTTTTTCTCATGAAAAGAAGAAGTGTCTGCTGAGAAAACAAACCCTTTTCTGCTGTCTGTCCTTCTTTGCAAACACGCTTTTTTTTGGTGGTGGGGAAGTAGTGAAGTTGTCAGGACAAAAAAAAAAAAAAA
>WEIU01010291.1:208793-322947 GCA_013389925.1 Aegithalos caudatus
CCGTGTTCTAATGTGGTTGTGTGACTGTGAGGAGGGAGGGCGGCCGGGCCGCGCTGGGGATGATGCAGCAGCAGCGGCCGTGGGGGCTCCGGCCCGGATCCTGCCGTGCCCCGGCGCTGGGGAGGCTCCAGGGTCTGGTGCCGACCCCGGGAGCGGGACCTTGCGGCTTTAGGCTGTTTCTGGTCAGCCTCGCTCGTGTCCGGCAGCTGTAGCGTCTGTCAGGAGAGGACACTTATTTTGGGGGTCTGCTGCGCTCGAGGAATGACATAGCAGGCAAGGGGGAATTTCTTGCAGGTGTTTTTTGCCTGAAAACTGAATCTCTAGGTGAATCGTTGTGTTGTGACCTCCCGAATTAAATCAGTGTTCACACCTGCTCTCCTTTCCATGTTGCACATAAACCTCCTGGTTTTCACATACCTGATGCAGCTGCGAGCCAGGAGCACCTGCTTTCTGCCTCTGCCTTGTTAGTAGGGCAGTTTGGTAAATATTTCTTTCTTCAGTATCTCAAGTATAGAATGTCTTGGAGCACAACTGCAGGTACTTCTTTCTCTTGGTAGGTTATGCAAGACCAGACCTGGTAGTTGTTCCATGGATGAACAGCGCAGAGTTTTCTTTTATTTGTGCAGTTGCTCCGAAGAATGTCAGCCTGCACGGATCTGAAACTCTTGACAGCTGGCTCTAGCTTTCTTACAAAAACACACAGTTGTTTTAAGAAAGAAAAACCACCAACAAAAACCTAGAAATGTGTTCCTGTAGAAGGCAGAGACGCTGGGTTTGGCAGTGGTTGAAGTGACTGAAAGTAGGTTGCAGTAACAGAGGAATTGTTCTGACATGTTCGTGTACTGTTCTCCCTCAGTGGTGCTTGAGAAAGGCTGGAGGACTTGTTTTAGGGTAAATTCTTTTCCCATCATACGTAGTACATTTTGACAAGCACAGTTCAGCTCTCTGGCAGTGCTTTTATGAAATTCCTGGTTTCCTGAGCTGAATTAGAGCTGTGTGTGGCAGCTGAAACTCTAAGGGCAGAGTCGTAGGAAGGCAGAAGTTGAATATTTCCTTCTGAACAGTCACGAATCGTTCTCTGGTGTGTGTAGTCAGGGCTGAGAGGCAAAAATGAGGTTTTCCCTGCCTTGTTCCCTGTGTGGGAAGATCAGCACCCCAGTGCTGGAATGTCTAAAGACATGGTTTTAATTTTGAGGAGAGGGGTGGTCCTACAGAATGCACTGAAACCATCCACATCCAGAAGACTCTACTTAACAAAGTGTGCTTCAAAACCAGTTCCCAGTTAGCTGAAGATGGTGAAGATATGGGGTCTGGAATTAATTTTGAAACAGTATTTTGTTCATTAGATTTTCTGGAGAACATATGGGAGAGAGATAAGAAATCAAGGATGGTGAAATAGCAAATGTAGAATGGATACTTTTTTTTTTTTTTTTTAATTGGACCAGCTGATGCCTTTGGTGAAGCGGGTCTGTTTTGGTGAAGGAACTCAGAGCCTGAAATGTCCCAGTTTTATGTGTTAGTCAAAGCTACTGTGCTCTTGTCATTTGTCTTTTAAATCAACATGTGTTACACGGTGCTGTGTTCCTTCTCTGTGAAGCTGCGTGAAATTGCTCTGTTGTTTGTTAAGCTTCTCTTCACAGGTTACTGAGATCCAGGTCAGCACCCCTGTGGTGTTTTCTATCATGCACATATGATTTCTTCTCCCTTTGCTCCTCCCATCAGTTTATTCAGTTCTAGACAGTGCTGGGGGAACATTGTAAAATTATCCTTGAGGCTTCTCTTCTGCCAAGACAAGGTGCTAGGCAAGCTTTTCCACTCCCAAGATAAGTGTTACTTATATGGTCTACTCGTTTATAAATTTTTTTCTTTTCTTCCTGCTGTCAGTGATTCAGACCAGATAACACTGGGAATTGTTTCAAATGTCCTCAAAATGTGAAAAAAACCAGTGTAGCAGCCATGCTGCTGCTGGAGTCATTAACACCGAGTTCATCAGATTTTTACACTTCTTTGTTGCAACGATGTGGGCTCTTCACATCTGCTTCATTTACAGCCAACTGTAATATTTTGGATCCTTGTCTGTGCTATTAATATCACTTATCTTCTTTTCTATTTTCTAACGGCCATGAGCAAGGTTATTTAAAATATGCTTAGGAAACACAATTATTTTTTTATAGCTGCCTGTTACTGAGACGTTTAAAATCTTTTACATCTCCATGGACCACCATGAAAGTGTTTATTGTGTTCATAAGCTATGAAATCATCTGTTCTTACGCTGCTTGGATGTATGAGCTGAGTGGAAGTGTGTTGTTATGCTTGGTACAGACTTCGAGTTATGTGGCTCATGCTGTTTAAAATCTACCCATGAAAGGGTAAATTCCTCAGAGACTGGAGCCTGCTTATCGGTGTTACAGTTCATTTAAGTCTATTTCCCTCTTGCCCAGCTTCATTTAGAACTAATCATATTTTTAATGTTTGATGAAGTAGTGTAACAGCGAAATGTTAGATTCAGATCAGCACAGTGGGGTGCATGAAGCTCACAGACACCACAGGCTAAGTACTGGTGTCATGGGTTGCAGCACCTTTCACTTTTCATCAGTTTCATGCAAATGAGCTAATTAGATTTGTATCTTTGCAGCTGAAGCTGTGCCGAGCACCTCCCAGCATTTCTGAAGGCACATTCCATGATATGGATTATTAGCTTTATTTGCTTTTCTCACTTCCCCATGGCTTTGCTCCTTCCCTACAATACCACAGTGCAGCCACTCAGCAGTGGGGCCAGGCTGTGCCAGCTTGTGGGGTTCTGGGTTTAGATTGGTTTTAGTCTCTGAACCTTAAAGATAGATATGGAACATGCCCAGGTATCTCCTTACAGTCATGAGAGCAAATCTGACATGTAGTGAAAGGAGCCATCCTTTTTTCTCCTAGGAAACCCTCCTCACATGAGTGTTGGTGAAAATGGGGGATACAAGGGACATCTGTCCTCACCTGGATTCCATAGGAGAGGTGACCAGGGATGATCTGCTGCTCAAATCCAAGGTACAGGGTTGTGGCTCTCAGTCCTTTCCCTTTTAGCTGTTGTGCATAGATTTGCATGTTTGCTTTTTGAAGAAAATGCTGCCTGTCTCCAGGGGGAAACTCTCCTTCCCCCACTGATGTATCCACATGTCCCATAAAATCACCCTTTGTGACCCCACAAATTTCTCAGTCGTTTTATTCTGCTTGAATGTGTCACTGAACTAAAGTGGTGCAATTGTGTATTTGATTGGAAGTATGGTGTTAAGGAATGAAATACTATGAGCTGAAGGTTGGGCTGTTTCATAGAGAAGTTTCTTCTTCTTCAAGGACTTGGTTGCTTAAAAACTAACCAAGCAAACAACCCCCTTCTTTTATCATGAATATGCAGGGAACTTGCCAGTCTTGTGGAGCTGTGGGACCAAACCTCTGGGCTTGTCTTCAGGTAAAAATGAATTGTTTGTGTGCATGATGTGGTGGGACTTCACTCAAATAACATTTATTCTGAAAAAGAAAAGTGGGGACCAAAGAAGGGGCTCACAGTAGAACTATACAGTGTTTTTTGCTGGATTCCGAGGAGGAGACTCTCTAGGTGAAAGGATAATGCTATCACAATCTGACAAGATATAACAGTTCACTCCTTGTAGGGGATTGTCCTTGCAGTTCCCAGTAGGAATGAAGAAATTCCCCAGTGTTGGTTGTTGGGTGGGTGTTGCCTCTGCTGGCAGCTGTGGAGGGACTGCAGGGTGACACCTTGGAAGTGAGGAGGGAGGGAATTCCATGGGACATGCAGGCAGGCAGGGACTGGAATACCCAGACTTGGGGCTGCTCAGATGAGATCCCTGTTGGAGCAATGGCCTTGGAACTTTGCCTGGGTGCAAACCTGGTTCCAGGTTTTCTTTCTTAAATCACTTCTAAGTTTCCATCAGTTCTAAATTTCCATCTTGTTCTGGGTCCTGAATAAAAAACAGGTTAGAAGACTGGCAGAATAATTCTGAAGTTGCTGCTGCTGCTGGGACTGGAGTTACAGACTGTTTTCTAAAGAGTCTAAATTGATGTGCCCACGGTGCTTTGGCTTTTTTCCCTCTCTAGATTGGTTGTCCTTATGTTGGTTGTGGGGAGTCCTTTGCCGACCACAGCACACTTCATGCACAGGTGAGCTTTTCTCTCTTCCCCCCATTTAAACAGACAGAATTGGATTTTTCCTATTTTCATGTTCTGTGCTCCAGCTCAAGCCAGCTGCCAGAGGAGACGTGTTGTTTCATTTTTAATTTCCAGGCCAAGAAGCACAACCTGACGGTGAACCTGACCACGTTCCGTGTGTGGTGCTATGCCTGTGAGAAGGAGGTGTTCCTGGAGCAGCGCCTGGCCGCCCACCCGCCCTCACCCCCCCTCAAGTTCCCTGAGCCGGTGGGTCTGTGCCACACAGCGCTGGGGGCTTGGCAGGGCTTGCTTTGCCTGCTGTAAAATCAGCCAAGTGAGCTCTGCCCTCTGCTGGGATGGGGATGCCTTCACTCCACATGGCTGCCTGGAGCCAGAGGACCACAGCCCTGACTCACAGGGTCTCCCAGCAAAAAGACAAATGACTTAGGGGTGGGAATGAGATGACCTTTGTGGTCCCTTCCAACCCAAACCATTCTATAATGCTGTGATTCTATGACTCGAATATCCATTCTGACTTTATTTTTAACCTTTCCAATGGGGTATCTGCATGTGAGAAGAACCTGTCTGTCACATTTTCATTTCCAATGCATGGCCCATGGAAATTTCAGCTGTCAGACCAGAAAACCACGTACTTGTGACACTGCTGCTCATTCCTGATGTTCCTTATCACCTGTACTGGAAGCAGTAATGGCACTATTTCCACTCCCTGCTGCCTCAGTGAGAAGGGTAGACAGTGCAATCTGTTCTTCCTTCTTCTTTTCTTGAAGGCTGGCTTGATTTATATATAAGATAATATCTCTCACAGCTCATCTTTCAAAGCAAACCTGTGACTGATACTTATTTCTCTGTCTTTAATCTAGGATTCTCCTTTGCCTGCTCACCCTCTGAAAGCTGTTCCGATTGCAGTGGCTGATGAAGGCGAATCTGAATCAGAGGATGATGATCTGAAACCAAGAGGTAACTTTGCATTGAGTTGATGAAAGGGCTGGCAGGGCAACTCTGCAGCCTGTAGGACCTGCACTGAGAGGGTTTCTGGCAGCAGAATGTAGAGACTGCCTAGAAAGGGCTGGATTCCCTCTCCCTGGGGAGGAATATAGAAAGCAGCACATCTGGAAAGTGATTCATCCCTCTCTTGTTTGTGCTTTAGGCCTTACTGGAATGAAAAATCTTGGGAACTCCTGCTACATGAATGCAGCACTTCAGGCTCTCTCAAACTGGTAGGCATTAGGGCTTTCAGTGTTGTCTTAACTGACTTCACTAAATACCACAAGTGTCACCTCTGATCTGAAACCTTCATGAGTCTTGCAAAGAGAGATTAGCCAGGCCGGGGACAGAAAAAAATTGTGGGTTTTTTTTAGGGCAAGAGAAGTGTTACAGTAGGAAATTGAGGGACCAGCCAGCTCGTGGGTATGTGTAAGACTCATGTTTAGACAACTGCTTGAAGTAAAACTTCATAATTTCTGTTGCAACAGAAATAATTTATCCCAGAGAAAGCCATGTCATGTCTCTTTATTCTGGCCACTGATATCATCCTAATAGCCTCTATCCTAAAATATTCTCTAGCTATCCTGCTGAAAACTAAGTCCAGGATCTTTTCTGTGCTAAGAACAGGTTCAGATCAGCTTTTTTCATTTGATCCAAGTGAGGAGTCACACCTACATCTGGAATCACTTCTTCCCTTGGTTTAAAATCAGTACCTTAAGCATGCTTTTGATAAGGCCTGCATGAAGTTTTGATAAGTAAATAGAAACAGAGGAGAAATTTCTGTGGGCTGAATTCTTCTCTGCTTCCTTCTCTTGCAGCCCACCTCTCACACAGTTTTTCCTGGAATGTGGTGGATTGGTCCGTACGGATAAGAAACCTGCCCTGTGCAAAAGTTACCAGAAGTTGGTGTCTGAGGTTTGGCACAAGAAACGGTGCGTGCTGACCCCTGATCTAAGCTGGCCAGGTGTCAGAGGTGTGTTAGTTCTGAGGTCTGGCAGCAGCAGAGAGGAAATCTGATCCTCAGGGATGAGTGCATTGTCTGAGGCACCGATTTCACCCCGTGTGGATGGAGATGTGAGGATTCCCTGGGATCCAGGAGATCCCGTGTCCTGCTGCTGTGATGAAATGGGCACATTGGTCTCAGTGAAATCATGCCTAATGTTACAGTTTTAAAAAGGAGGAGTTTTTTAAAAGTACAGTTTCCCTGTTGGCATTGAAGAAAAAATGATGGAGTAAGGGAATGTTTGTGGCTATCTCCAAGTGTTTTACAAGGACTTCAGTGACCAGCACTTAAACTGCACTGCTCTTGATAAGCAGAGGAATTGATGATTTGGATGGAAAAGGTGTGATTCAGAGATTTTTACTGAACAGAGTGGAAAATGCAGTTTTGGGAAATGTTTGCTATTGGTTCAAATTGTAGACCAGTTCAAAGGACAGTGCAAAATTATGTAGCTCTGTGTAAATCTGAAGATGTCTGCTCTGTGCAATAAATTAAACCCCATCAAAACAGGAATTTAAATGGCATTGCGTGTTTGCCTCAAGTTCATTATTAACAAGGAATAAGTAAGATATGGAGCAAGGTGAGCTGTATCTTTGTGGAGGAGGAGACTGCAGGCTTTGAAGAAATATCATGTCATTTTAACATTGATTAGATTTACTTCATTTACTGAGTGGTCAGCCTGCCCAGATTTTGAGACGGTCATGGCGCTGGAAAATCAAACAAAGTAACTAATTGCTAAACTCTGCTCTGGAAAGAATCACTTTCCACACTCAAAATGTGACAGAGCTGTAAGTGAAATGTGTTTTGGCAAGGGTCTCTCTGGAAAGACACAGAAATGACTGCAAGGTGTTTTCTGTCTCTTGGTTTGTCACCCAGCCCATGCAGAAATCTCTGCCCAGGCTTTGCAGGTGCATAATTATCTTTTGTCCTCTTTAACTACACACCACACCCCCTGTAATGGCCTGTTAGACAAGCTGGCTCCAGGCCTGATAAGCAAACTGACTTTTTCTTTTTTCTTTTTCCATGTCTGAACAGCCCGAGTTATGTTGTTCCAAGCAGTCTATCCCATGGAATCAAGCTTGTCAATCCCATGTTCCGAGGCTATGCACAGCAGGTGGGACCTGAAAACACCCATGCCAATATTCCAAAGACAGTGGGAATTCAATTCTTGCAGTGGTGGTGCTTGTGTTCAGAGGGAAGAGCTTGATCTTGGGGGTCATTGCCTTTCTGTGTCAATATCAGTGATCTGATAGAGCACTAGGGTGGGATTTGGGTGACCTGGAGTCTTTTCCAGGCTTGCCTCTGGCTGGTTGGTACCAAATCAGTTCATTTTCTCATGTCAGCTTGCTCACCTCTGAAATGATGGTGGTCAAATCCCTTATAAACAGCTCTGAGATCTATTGATAGATCTGCTCTATAGGAGTTTGGTATTATTTATTCATGTCAGAACTGAGGAACCTGATAAATCTGCACTAAAAAGTCAAAGATATGAAGTTTCTATATTCTTTTTCTGGGGAATTACAGCAAAACTAAGTCTTATTTAAAGGTAGTATCCTTTTTTTTTCCTTTGAAGTCTTTATCAGCATAGCTCTTCTGTTTGTTCTTTATAACAAAATGTAAACAACAAACTATGATTAGAAAATTTACTAGAGAAGTGACAGTGCATCAAAACTGTGATAATGACAAGAAATCAAAACAAAAAATAAAAATAATGATTAATGAAAGAACTTCTATATTTGTCTTTGATGTGAAATACGTTGGATTGGAAAACTCTGATCTGAAGAGATAAATTTGAAAGGTAGGCAGGGCAGGCTGAAAGCCAAACTTCATAAAACAACTGAAACGTGGTAATTAACTTTCTGCAGTTGTCAAAACACCAGGTTGCTTTCCAGCAGCTCCTTTGAAGCCAATGTATCAGCTTTTTTACCATGTATTATGAATGTAGGAGCTTGCACCTAGACTGTATAGCTTTGGGTTTCCTCTCCCTGATTATGAAAGATTTTAATGTGCCCTCTCTAAGAGGTGGCTTGCCATGAGCAGAAGTCAGTGTTGCTAGAGTGTGTTTGTGAGTAAGGGTCTGTTCTCCAGGGCCTGCTGTTTTCATCAGATTTCTCCTTGCTTTTCCCCTATTATCTGTGGCAAACCCCTGATAAATGCACTCCTGGTTTGCCTTCTGCAGCTGTTCTCTGGCTTTTCGAAGTCTTTCAGCTGAAGATACTCAGATTAAAAAAATTGGGCCTTTAATTATTTAGGAGTTAAAGCATTTCTGTAACAGACAGGCCCTTGGTGCATGGCCCTGCTTTAGCTGGGTCTGTGTGCTCCAGAGCAGAGCTCACCTTTGTGAGCACTCTTGGAATAGGCTGTGAATGGAGCCATCTCCTCTTTTGCCCCTCTCATTTGCCCCATTTCTGGCTGGATGCTGACAGGGAATCTTGGTTTTCAGGACACCCAGGAGTTCCTGCGGTGCCTGATGGATCAGCTCCATGAAGAACTGAAGGAACCCGTTGTTGCAGAGACGAGGGATTTGGACACCAGTGACCAGGAGGACAAACGGGAGGGCGACCGAAGCCCTTCAGAGGATGAGTTCCTCTCCTGTGACTCCAGCAGCGACAGGGGTGAAGGAGAGGGCCAGAGTCGGACCTCAGGGAGCATGGGCAGCAGCTCCCTGGCAGAGACAGAGCTGCTGATCCAGGATGAAGCAGGGAGAGGGATCTCGGAGAAAGAGAGGATGAAGGACAGGAAGTTCTCCTGCGGCCACCGGCGCAGCAACTCGGAGCAGGTGGATGAGGATGCAGATGTTGACACTACAATGATGCCAGTCGATGGCAGAGCCTCACCTGAGATGCTGCCAGCTCCCTGTCCTGCCAGCCCATGTAGGACACCAGGTATGCCCCTCTTCCAGTCGGGATATTTCCAGGAAGATGTGTTACCATCCTCCGCAGGCACTGTGGTGTAGTGCAGTTGCAGACCCGTAATGCGATTGTTCCTTCTCTGTGTTTCAAAAGATTTTGCATCCAAGGTTTTCCTCAGTCCCTGCCTTTGTGCACAGTTGCTTCTCTAAGGAAGTGTACTTGGTGAGCCAGAAAGGTGCTTAGCCAGGCTGCGAGCTGAGTAAAGGCACAGCAGTGAGAGCTGCCTCTGCCAAGCCTGCAAACTCTGTAATGATGCCTTTTAAGAAAGAAAGGTTTGGTATGTGTTCATCTCTTTATTTGATACACTAGCCTGGGGAAATATTAACTGTGGAAAAGGCACAGCAGAAGGTATTTGCTAATGCTGGACTGTGGACTTCAGGGAGAGAAAAGGGAGAGGCACAGCTTGAGCATTTCTGTGTCTCAGGGAAAAGAAAAGAGCAGCAGTGTGGAGTCACCTCAAAGCTGAACATATCCGATCTTTCAACGCTTCTTTATGTAAGAGTCTTACTCTGCCAGCTGGCACTGAAGGCAGCAGTGCTGTCTGTGTGGATTAGGGCTACAGGAGCAAGCTGCAAAAACTAATTAGTCCTAAGTGTGAAAAAACGGCAGGTTGTTTGGGGGGGGGTTAGTGTGTAATTATTAGCTGTTAGGTACAGCTCAGTGTGCACTCTCACCCGTGACTGAGGGAGCTGTGTCTGCCAGCCTGTGCAAGCAGAACAGTTAATGGACACTGAACTGTGTTTCTGGGAAAGATTCTGTGCTGGAACACAGAGCTAGGCTGACACAGATTGCAGTGGAGTTGCCTTTCATAACTGGGATTTTCACCAGTGCCCTTTTCCCTCCCCATTTTCCCAAACAGAACCTGACAACGATGCCTATGTGCGCTGCTCCTCGCGCCCTTGCAGCCCAGTCCATCATGAAATGCACTCCAAGCTCTCCAGCAGTCCTCCCCGCTCCAGCCCTGCCAGGCTTGGACCTTCCTACATACTCAAGAAAGGTAGTGCAAAGAGGGATTGCTGGGAGGCAGAGGGGGGAGCATGGAGAGGAGGGGAGAGAAGGAATCCGTCATGATTCTTGATTAACAGATGTAAGAAATGCTGGTTCCCCTGGACATCAGTGTGTTCTAAAATAGTATTTGGCAAAGACTGCAGTAAACCTGCAGATCAAGTCAAGCTCTGGGCACAGTGACGTCCTAGTGTGTTCTTATACTGGAGCCTGAAATGATCCATGTCTGCACCTGTGTGCTGTGTTTGTCATTAATAAAATGGCTCTGAAGTCCCAGGCACAAGCTCTGTCTTTTTAGGAGAGCTTGGAGATACATAAACATTTGTCTGCCAGACTTGAATTTCATGGCATGTGGGCCAGAGAACTGTAAGATGCTGTTATTGACAGAGCTTCCTGCCTCTTGGACATCTTGTGCTCACAGGAATGGAATTAGGGCTGCAGATGTCCCTGCAGTGCTGGGAGCACTGTCAGGCTGCAGAATGGAGCCTGGCTTGTGTTGTTATCAAACTGGTCCCTTCATCCCAGAGCAAATTGCAAATCAAAATCCCTCAACGCTGCATAGTCTGCAAACACAATGGCTTGTGCTTGTACCACTGTCCCTCCAGCTGCTCCATGAGCACATTGTTTCTTCAGCCCCTTGGCTGAGGTCAGCACAGCTGCAAATGTTCTGGCTGCATGAAAACCACTCTGTCTGCCTGCACGTGAGTGTGGGGACAGGGTTTGGTGTTAAACAAAACCTTGCATTTGGCCAGTCCCTGCTGTGGAGCATCCTCTCCAGTGCAAGACACTTGGGGAACACGTGGTAAATGTCTGGGGGGAATAAAAAGGACAAAGTACAGAGGCAGGAGGGGGAGAGGAAATGAAATGCAAAGCTTGGAGCAAAATGTCACAAGACCTAAGAAAACTAGGGACTGTCTGTTGCAGGGTGAACTTCTAAACATGCAAAAGGCTGGAAACAGGAATTCCAGTACAGCAGTTTTGAGAGCTGACTGATGTTGGTTCAGTTGGCTGCCTCTCCCTTGTACCACACAGAGCAGCAGAGTCCTCCGTGCCTCTTCACAACTTGCCTCACCACGTCCCTGGAACGGGGTCTGAACATCAGGACCATGCTTGTCCTGTGTTCTTATGTGGTTGTGTGACTCTGTGCAGATGTGAGCCTGAGAGGGCCATTCCTTGTTTTCCAGCCCAGATGCAGGCTTCTGGGAAAAAGAAGAAGGAGCTCCGTTACCGCAGTGTGATTTCCGACATCTTCGACGGCTCCATCCTCAGCCTGGTGCAGTGCCTCACCTGTGACAGAGTGAGTGTCCTGGGCCCTCCCAGTCACCCAGCACAGGCTTTGTGCTTGCAGATCTCTTCCTAGGGAATGGTGCTGCTCTTTCCAAACCCTGTGGGATGCAGCACCTGCTAACGTGGCGATGGGTGATGGCAGGGGGGTGTGAGAGTCTGCCATGCCAGGGAGACTTGTTTCTGTGTTACTGAGTTGACCCAGCAGTGTCATGTTCACATTAGAAAACTGATGTGCTACAAAACTCATGACAGAAGTCAGTGCTGACAGCAGGGAAGAATAATTAGCCACAGGGAGTTGCTTCTGTTGCCAGCTCAGGTTCCTAGCCTAGGCTAAATCCAAGCAGTGATAAAAGGTGATGAAGGTCGGGTGCCAGCTCCATTACACACATGGGAAACCCCGACCTCTTCCTTTTGGATATTTCCAGGTTTCTACAACAGTGGAGACGTTCCAGGACCTGTCACTCCCAATCCCAGGGAAAGAGGACTTGGCCAAGCTGCACTCTGCCATCTACCAAAATGTGCCAGCCAAGACAGGGGCGTGTGGGGACAACTATGCCTCACAAGGCTGGATTGCTTTCATCATGGAGTATATCCGGAGGTGTGTTCCCTTTGCAGGACCTCTGTTTTCTGGGATTTGCCCTGCAGTGCTGGAAAGCAGCTGTCCCTAACCAGTGGTGTTAACACTGGGATGTCAGTTGGAACTGTTCCTTGGAGGACAGTATGTGGTACCTCACAGGGCTTTGAGCCTTTTCGTGTGCACCAGTTGTTACTGCTCCTCTAGATTCTCACACACCTTGAGAGGTCTTGTGCAGCTTCACCTCTCACTGCTGCCTCAGACCTGCCCTCCAGGGCAAATTCATTCCTGGTTTAGTTTTCCAAATCATTTCCAGTTTGAGTAGGAACATCAGCTGAGAGCAGCTGTGCTTTCCCTGCTCCTCTGGGATGTGGGATGAGCTTAGGACCTACAGCTAGAAGGAAATAGAAATCCATTTGGGTTTTGTGTGGCAAAGCATTCAGCTGTTTTATTTATAACTCTTAATCCCTTCTCCTCTGCAGATTCGTGGTGTCCTGTATCCCTAGCTGGTTTTGGGGTCCCGTGGTGACACTGGAGGATTGCCTTGCTGCCTTTTTTGCAGCAGATGAGTTGAAGGGTGAGTTTTTTTCATTGGAGTCTAACAGCATGGGGAGGAGCATTCCATATGCATTTTGCAGGCAGATTAAATCTAGAAATCCTGCCTTGGTGTGTCATTAGAGACTGGCAGTGCCAAAAGTTGGCAGGTCAGCATCTCTGAGCAGGAGGGAACTTTTCTACTTGCTCAGGGGTGGGAAATCTGGGTGAGAGTGTCCTCAGTGAGGAGCAGGCAGAGCTGTTGGTTGAGTACTGTGGCTCCTCAGTTCCTTCACTTCCTCATCCTTCCTGCTAATTGGCTGCATCCCCTTCTTGCTTACACTTACTGAGAGGAGTTGTTTTGATCTCTTCTCATCCTGGCCTGCCCAAAAGGCCCTTAATCTGCTTTCTCTGCACTGTCTGGAAATGTAGCAGTGACAGCCTCGTGTGCTCAGAGCAGCTGCATAATGGCCCTCTCCTCTCTCTGCAGGGGACAACATGTACAGCTGTGAACGGTGTAAGAAGTAAGTTGGAGTTATCTGTATTGTGTTGCACGTCTGGAGTTTTGTTTCTGGAATTTTATTTCTCTGTACTGCTGTCAGATATTTGGCTGTGTCCTCTGCCTGGACAATTCTGCTGGAATTCAGGATTTGTCTTGGATTCCAAAGTGAGCAAGACCCAGCTATGCCTTTGCTATAGAGAATCCTCACAGCTCGTTTCTTTTCCTCCCTCAGGCTGAGGAATGGAGTAAAGTACTGCAAAGTCCTCCGGCTCCCAGAGGTGGGTAAAAGTACCTTGTTTCCTAATTGTCTTCTAGCAGCCACTGAGGAGGTCAGGAGACCAGAGGCAGAATAAAACCAGCAGGTTTTTTGGTGGCAAAGTCCTTTGTTTGGATCAGAAGAGACTTTCTCATTCTAAGCTGATGAGCCAGCAGGATTCATGAGAAACAGACAAAGAACTCCTGCAAAGATCAGACACACAGAGATGTGCTGTGCTCCCAGAGCTCCCGTGGGTGGCAAAACTGCCCTTTGGTGTCCTCTGTCCTTTCTCTGGTCTTTTAGATCCTTTGCTCACACTTGAAGAGGTTCCGGCACGAGGTGATGTATTCCTTCAAGATCAACAGCCACGTCTCCTTCCCCTTGGAAGGGCTGGACCTGAGACCCTTCCTGGCCAAGGAGTGCGTGTCCCAGATCACCACCTATGACCTCCTGTCAGTCATCTGTCACCACGGCACGGCTGGCAGTGAGTCCTTGGCAGGGGAGCGGGGTGGGAGCGGTGTCAGGGAGGCAGGAGTTGGTCAGGAGGAGCCAACACCTCTGCTGGGCTGAAAGGCAGCATAAAACCCCCTCCATTCTCAGCCTGAGCAGCCTGTGCCCTTTGGAATGTGAACTGAGCAGCTTCTGACAGATCCCCTGCAGCTCTTTCAGCCTCCCCACGGGCTTGGCTCAAACCCTTTCCCACTGTTCACTCTTGCTGAGAGGCTCTTCCAAGGAAGGCAAATCAGGGTGACAGTGCCAGGCTCCAGCAAAGCTTGCCTGAACGGGAATGATCCTTTTTTTCTCTCTCTCTCTCTCTGTTCTGTGCCAGCAGCTAATCCTGTTTGTGCTGCTGACATTATCCCAGGCCTGCCTTCTGTCTGCACTGCAGATCCCAGCAGTGCTGTGCTTTCTGTTCCAGGTGGCCACTACATTGCCTACTGCCAGAACGTGATCAATGGCCAGTGGTACGAGTTCGATGACCAGTACGTCACCGAGGTGCACGAGACCGTGGTGCAGAACGCAGAGGCCTACGTGCTGTTCTACAGGTGAGCTGTGCCCTCAGCCCCTTCCTGGGCACAGAACACCTGGAAATGCATTCCACAAATGGAGTTCTCCTTGCCCTGCTCCAGGAAAAGCAGTGAGGAGGCCGTGAGAGAGCGTCAGAAGGTCGTGTCCCTGGCCAGCATGAAGGAGCACAGTCTGCTCCAGTTCTACATCTCTCGAGAGTGGCTCAATAAATTCAACACCTTTGCTGAGCCTGGGCCCATCACCAACCACACCTTTCTGTGCTCCCATGGAGGTAAGGCTGCTGGACCTTGGAGCAGCACCTTTGGTACTTCTTAGTGCATTAACAAATGTGGGAAAAAGCTCCAGCTGCCATCCTGATATGGGGAAGCTACAGTGGGATCCTCTTGGTCAGAAACTCCAGCCTGCTCAGGGAGGGATGAGACAATTACCCATTGTGCTGCAGGTTGGAGGCCTGGGGGCGTGTTTAATGCTGGGAAACAATAGTTTTCAGTTCTCTGTGTTTAAAAACAAACCTGTAGAAAGCAGATAGGGGAGGGTTTATCTGTGTTACCCTGTCAGCAGAGCTGGCCCTCGGGGTTTGTTTGGAGAGGGGAGTAGGAGCTGCAGAAAGGAGCTGGTACCACATCTGGGCTCTGCTGCTCTTTCATAAGCCATGCTGGGGAGCATTTGGAGTTTGTAAATATCTCCTCTAAATTGAAAATGAAGCTCTTGATTATAAATTTGGGCTGTGGATTGAGAAACCTCCACAGTTAATGAACTTATGACTGTCTTCCATTAGCAAAGGATGCAGATTCTGGAATCGGAGTTCTCAGAAAGGAAAATCTGCCTTTTTATTTGTGTATGTTATACACAGCAATAATGAGATCCCTGATTAACTCTTCTACTTGCCTTTCCTCCACAGGGATCCCTCCTAATAAATACCATTACATTGACGACCTGGTTGTGATTCTGCCCCAAAATGTGTGGGAATATCTCTACAACAGGTGAATATGGCCATTCCATTCTTTCTCCCACTATTTGTAGAGTATCCTGGTCTAAGCCAGGATGAGCTGTATCAGTGCCTGTCCCAAAAGGACAGCAAGAGCTAAGCCAGAAGAGCAAAAGTGTGGCTGAGCAAAGGCAGCCCTCAGCTCCAGATGCACCTCTCTCAGCAGTGTCTGGAGCAGTATAAAAATCCCTGTCTGTAGGTGCAGGGCTGGGAAGTTTCCCCTGTGCTGCAGTTCTCCATTGCCTCGGTGTCTGTGGCAGGTTTGGGGGTGGCCCTGCAGTGAACCACCTGTACGTGTGCTCCATTTGCCAAGTGGAGATCGAAGCCCTGGCCAAGCGCAGGAGGATCGAAATCGACACCTTCATCAAGGTTGGCAGGGGAGGCACCTGGGAGCAGGGGTGGGAAATGGAGACAGGAAAAGTCCTGCCTGTTTTCCAGAATGTGATCTACAGCACGGCCAGGAGATTGGCCTGGGGGTTCCCCAGGGCAGAGAGGGACAGCTGAGAGAATGGGTGAAACCATCCTTGTCTTGTGCCTGCTCTGGTGAGCAGGAACAGGGTGTGGGGAGGGAATTATATGGGATTCTTCTGGAGCATGGCAAGGCTGCCTTACAGTTAATGGAAGGGGTCCCCCAAGATTTCAGGAGTGACTGAGTCCTTCCTGTAACTCTTTGCTGCTCTCTCAGCTGAACAAGGCTTTCCAGGCAGAGGAGTCTCCAAGTGTCATCTACTGTATCAGCATGCAGTGGTTCCGGGAGTGGGAGGCCTTTGTCAAGGGCAAGGATAACGGTAAGGATCAGACACTGGGGGCTGTTGGGGGACTGGGGGAATGGAAATAAGTCCATTTGCTGGGTTCTGGCTGAGCACTGCCCCTGCCTGGGGTGAGAAGGCTGGGCAGGGTTCAGGCACCAGCCACTGGGGCTGCCTGCAGGTCCCCAGAGCGGGACAAAAATGACAAAGAGAAGAACTTAGAAAAGCAGCTGAATCAGGAGGCAGCAAGGAAATCACATGGTTTTTGACATGTTTGTTCTCCTACAGAGCCCCCTGGACCAATTGACAACACCAAGATTGCCCTCACGAAACCAGGTGGCCACGTGCAAGTCAAGCAGGGTAAGGCTGGTGTTTGCTGCCTTGGGGTGCACCTAAAAGGTAAAGGAGACAGTTCCACATAATGAAATCACAAGATGAGAGCAGGATGGCGTTGCAGAGGATGACGGTTCTCTACACAAGCCCTGCCCTGAGTGGGGCAGTTCCCACATGACCAGATTGCTGCTCTGGACTATTATGCAGATCTCCAGCTCCTGTCTTGCTGCTCCCCAGGCCCCTTTCTACTGGAGCTTTGATTTTGTGTTGCTTTGGATGTGGTCTTCACTCAGCATCTGTTGTGGTCTAGCTTCCAAAGTTAAAACAGCCCAGGTTGTGTCTGGCACAAAAAAAAAAATAAATTTCCATATGGAAAGGCCTGTCAAGGTTTGGAACAGGGTGCCCAGGGCAGTGGTGGAGTCACCACCCATGGAGGGATTTAAAAGCTGTGTAGATGTGATGGATTAATGGAGAACACCCTGGTGCTTCCAGCAGGAGGTGGCACTGCAGGGGCTTTGTGGAGTGACCACTGGCATCTCCTCCTCCTGGGATGGGGCTGTGGGGGAGGCGTTTGGAGGGGAAATGCCGGCCTTGTGGTGCCCTGACCTTTCCCTGCTGCTGCAGCCGGTTCCTGCTCTTGTCCCTTGCAGGTGCTGACTACGGGCAGATCTCGGAGGAGACGTGGGTTTATTTAAGCACCCTGTACGGGGGGGGCCCCGAGATCGCCATCAGACAGAACGTGGCCCAGGTGCAGGAGCTGGAAAACCTCCACGGGGAGCAGAAGATTGAAGCGGAGACACGTGCGGTGTGATGCGTGCGGACGGGGCGGGGCAGGGACGGCACAGGTACCGCTGTGGGGGACGGGGGCTGGGAATGCCGAGGGGTCGGGCATCCTCCGTTGTCTGGGACTCCCCCACCACTCCCGGGGCAGGCAGGCTTCCTCCTCCTCCTCCTTCCATGTGGCTCTGAGCACGGGGTGGTGCTGGGAGAGACTGGGACAAGCTCTGCACTCACCTCTGGCTGGTTGGAGGCTGCAGCCACAGTCACAGGGTTGTCCTCACCTGAGCCCTCTCCCTTTCCTTTGCTTACACCAAACCAGCACTCCCAGCTTGTCCCCAGTGCACTGAGCTCTGCTCCTTTGCAGGTTTTGCTTTTGGCACTTCTCTTACATTATTTATATTTCCAGCAGGCACTGTTGCAACCAGAGAAACCTGGTTTGAGTCTGAGTGAAGCCACGAGGTCTCCCAGTGGTTGTCACAACTTCCTAGTTTTGCTCTTTATCAAATTCTTGCAAATTCAGTTGCAATCAACTAAGAAATTTGGAAAGAAGCTATTCCCTTCTCCTTTCACTCCCAAACCCCACACCTTCATGGTCCTGCAGGATTTTGTTTTCTCCTTGTGTCTGATCTCCTATGTTCAGCACTTTTTTTTTGGACAACAAAGCTGGAAGGAGTCCTCCTTCCCCAAGCCTTCCTCAGACTGCCCCTGCCCTGAGCCTGTGTCTGTCTCCCCTCAGCTGTGAGGAGCTGAGGGGGTGAAGCTGAGGAGGGGCCCCTTTGTTCAGGGGGCTCAGCCAGGCTGGGGAGGGGCCCAGGCTGCTGAAGCAGCTTTTTAGGAACGAGCTCTTTCTGCAGACAAGCCCCCACCTGTGTGCTGAGGTCATTCCAGATGTCCTTTGTGTGTACAGTGGCTCATTTAATGAATTTGCTCCCAGATCTGCTGCCACCCAATGCAGCAGAGACAGGAATTAGGGCAAAAAAGGCCAAACTCCACTTTTCTCAGCAGGGCTATTCTTGACATGTTTTTTGTTCATCTTGCAGCAAGGCAAGAGTTTAATCTTTGCAAGCCTTTGAGTGCAGTTTACTGGAGGCAGAGCTGCCTCCCAGGGCCTGAGGAACCAAAACTATTCCTGGTGGGGGTGATGCCACAGCACCAAGTCTGGCTTTAGTGGTGCCAGACACTGCAGGGAGCTGGGACCTCCTGAGCTCCTCACGGAAAACGGGAAGAAGGGGAAGGGAGGGAAAAGCTTAGAGATAGAATGGCATAGGACAGGAGAATTTGAGAGGAAAAACGTGGCCTTCATGGGGGGTTTTTGTTTATTTTGGTTATTTTTTTAGATCAAGTGTTTGTTGCATAAAGCAACTTCTTTAAAAATTGTCTATAATTGATTCAGCATGGTAATTTTACAATCCTGTTCATGGGATGCTTGTTTAGACCCAGCCAGGCCCTAGGGGAGGTCAGAGAATGAGCCACTGTTGAGATTCTCATTGTTCCAAGCTGTCTTGATTCCCCACTGCAGCAGCCCTGGGATCATGCAGGGCTGCATGTCCGTGTTGTCTGTGTTCCAGAGGGTGCTGTACAGACTGTAATGACACTCCTGTGCTTCAGTGTTAGACCTTGTGCTCAAAGTGGTACAATAAATACATGTGCATCCAACAAGACCTGTTCTGCCTGGTGAGAGGGGCTGACAGCTCCAGGGAGCAGCGTGGGGAAGGAAGAAAAATTTAAAAAGAATTAGATAGAAAATAAAATCCAAAGCTCCTGCTGACCAGAGCCTGTGTGGGGGCAGACCCTTCGGGGCAGCAGCAAGAGGAGCCTGAGGCCACTCAGCCATCCTGTGCCCCCTCAGTCTCTGCTCCCAGACCTCCCTTCACCTTTCATGTAGCCCATTTCACCTGAGTGTGCCCCAGAGAGCCTGGGGGCTCTGGATGTGCTGCTCCTTGACAATATTATCCTGGGAGCAACTTGCAGAGGAAGGAGTTGAAGTTTCATTGAGCTGATCCAGGATTCTACAAGAGTTTCCTGTCACTGTTCCATGGCCAAATCTCCCTGCTGGTCCATTCCCCTCCCTTGGTGACACACGTCAGCAGCCTGTTCCCCAGGGAACACCAGGCTCTGGGCACTGGGAATTAACAGAGGTTCTGCAGCAGCCTGAGGGGCTGGAGCAGCAGGAATTCCCTGCCCAAGGGAGCGATGCAACCTCAGCTGCAGCCTGAAATGTTTGAAGAAGCAGAGCTGGAGCTGGGTAATAAGAACATGCAGTTTGTTATTGAGCAGCTTGGAGTCAACTGTCCAAACAAATCTCTCACCTGAGGAACTGAACAGCTCCCAACCCTCCCAGAGACACCAGAACTGCCCTCCCCAGGGAGGGGCTGCTCAGGGTGCAGACAAACAGCCCCAGGGCTGCTCTGGGCTACCCTGCCTGGACAAGCACCCAGGGTTAGTTCTGCATCCTGGTTTCAGCTGAGATCCAACTGCAGCCTTGATTTCCTCCAGCTCCACTGGAGGCAGCTGTGACATTTCTGAGCACACCTCAGACACAGCTCTGGGAGCCAGTGCTGAACTCTTATCAGTTCTCTTTGCAAATCATTTCCCCCTTTTGTATCAGGTGCAAAAAAGGGGAGCTGAAAGAACAGTTCATGCAGTGGGGACCGATGGAGCAAACCTCAGTATCAGATTTTCTGCTCCCTCCCCTCCTTTCTCCAGTTCAGTTCCTGTGTGCTGCTCCTGTCCTGGGGAGCAGAGCCCTTGCTCTGTTGTAACTGTGACACAAACACTCCACACAAAACCCTTATTTCATTTTCTTCTCCCTTTTTGCTCAGCTCCACACCCCCAGCTCTCCCTCACCCCTTCAATTGTGCTGTTTCTATTTAAAGTCAGCAGTGCTGATTCTGTGAAAGATAAATCCAAGTCAGAGCCAGAGGAACACCCCCTCCTATTCATTATTGCCCAAAACCAAGGACCAGCAGCCTGTCACAAACAGCCCTGATCTGTCCTGAACTGACAGGGATGCTAATTAGTGCTGGCAAAGAACTACTGAAATCCTGTTGAAGAAATGTAGCAGCTTGACTGTATTAAACAAAAATAATCTCTAGTTTATTTGTCAGATGAAAGGACCACCAGGTGTCACCTACTGAGTAGGAAATGCAAATCTTTTCTTGGCTCTTGGATGGGCTCTTTGCAGTGACCTGGACCAAGGGGTGATGGAGCAGCTGGCCAAGAGCTGGGGGCTTTTTTCTCAGCTAGAGACACACACACATCATTCAGAACCCTGCACACCAGAATGGAATTGTACAGCTCAGCCAGAGGTACACAAATGTGCCTGGTGTTTGGATTGTTTGGTGAAGGGAGGCATTGCTGTGTTGGACACACTTGCACATCCACACATCCCTTCTGTACCAGGCCTGCAACAGCCTGAATTTTAATATAAAACCAATCAGCATCAAAACCATCTGCCAAGACTTCCAGCTAAAGCAGAACATTCATGACAGGCATTCCATGGTACAGCTCTCTCTTTAGATGAAATCTTTCCCCCAAGTTTCCAGTTCTCATGGGCTCCCCCTGAAAAAGCACAAAGCACCTGCCCTTCCCAACACCAACTCCAGACACAACAGACCAAATAAAAAAAAAAAACCCACACCCAACTACTTCATTCTCTCTTCAGCACCATCTGGAAAGGTCAAAGTTTGATAAAATCAAATCTCAAAGTGACCTGATTGGACCCAGCTCTGTGGTACAGTCAGAAGTACAGACAGCCAAATTATTACTCCTGAAAATTTCCATAGGAAATAATATTAAAAAACCAAACAAAACCAAAGCCAACAGGTACCACAAATGTGAAAAAGTGTCCTCACTTTTCTGAAGAGAGCTAGGAACAGCACTGCACTGGAATGTGTTCATCCACTCGTTCTGTGTACATTTTACAGCTGGAAGCAAAACCCAAATCCACCTCATAGTCAGGAAGAATAATGAGGAGTAAGAGAGCAGCCCTGGGGAGTTTTAGCCTGAATTTCTCTGTGGCTGAAGCAGCAGCTACAGAGAAATTCAAATTCCCTCTCCACTGTGGGAAGCAGCATCTGGAGAGCAACAGCTCAACCTCAACAGCCCCAAGAGCCCCAGCAAAGAGGCACCAACTTTTCTGTTGGGGCAAAAAAAAAGCAACAAAATTCATTTTTCTTCCTGTCTGGCTGATCAAAAGGGTCCAGTGAAACTGCAGTTCTGGAATTAAATGTTTATTTAAATATGCAGATGACTTTGTTTCATTGCTACAAGGTCAATATTCGCTTTCAAATGGAAGCACTTTATTTGGTTGAATTCTGTCTCCAGAAATGAATGGGCAACACCAGAACCTTTTACATTGGCAATGAAATCACAACACTGAGATGCCACCGAGATCTCGAGATCAGTGCTCAAACACACATACACACACATATACAAATAAAAAAGTGCTCGACATCATCATGTTAAAATAGAATTTGGCTTCTTTTAGGTCTTCTGACATTTCAGGCAGGAAAACAAAAAACCAAAGAACAATATGCATCAAACTAAATGAGCTTCTGAAAAATACTCAGCATTAAACACGACTTTGAGTATCAGTAAATATGTTTCTTCTCTATTTACAGGTGTTAAGAAAGGGCATTAGAGACTTTTGCTGGGGATCATGAAATTTCCTAGGATGTACAGTCCACGCTGCTGGGCAAGATTAGTAAATCCAAGCAGAGTTTTTATAAACCAGTCACATATTTAGTTCTTCAGCATTTGCCAAAGGTAAATTCTACAAAAATTATTCATTACCCTGAATAACAGCAACGGAATAAACGTGTGCAGACTATGAGATATGACTGTCACTATTCCTTAAATCAGTTTTAACATCCAGGCTTTTGGGAACTACTTGCCAAGTTTATAAAAACTCCATACATGGTCTTTTAATAAAACTTCAGGAATCAATCAGTCAGCTAAAGCTAATGCTCCTTCTACAGCACAATTTAGAAACACAGACATTGCAATTGTTCCAATGTTCCACAGAGGCTGACAATAATATACTGTCCACCCAGATTAAATATAGAAAAGCAAACTTTGATCTAATTTTTACATAGATGGCACAACAATAAGTGAAAATGAATTCTTAGCTGCTGATTCAACAGTGCATTGGACACAAGAATAAAAATACTGCAGCTAAAAATATTTTAAGGATATTTTTGCAAACCTGTTAATTGTTCAACCCTTTAGATCCCCTGGCAGGTGGAGACCACAAAGCCACAGGTGCCAGCTGTGGGGATCCTGTTCTGCTCTTGATCTGCACAGCTCAGTGACCACAGCAGCAGCAGTGATAAGGCAGTGATTGATGGATTCTGAGCCTCCAGTGCTGCAGCAGAACAGCCCCAGCATTGATGCTGCCTGTGCTCAGCACATTTGGGTTGTGTTTAAATCACAAACCTTCTGCTGGCTCATGCTGGCAGCTCTTAAGCACCATCACACAACAGCTACAGGACAAACTGTAGCACCAAGGGATTTTGTAAGAACAAAAGTTGGCATCTTAAATGGAGAGAAAAGGACAGGATTATGAACACCACACAAAACCCAGCTCAAAGATCACTTCACCCCCATGGGGATGGCCCAGGCCATCCCCAACACACAGAGTCTGAGATTCTGGGTGTGTTTTGATGTGCTGACCCTGCAGGACAGCCCAGCAGGCAGCAAAACAACACTCACCTGCCTGCAAACAAACCCTGAGAGGTTTCATTTTGGGGTCACTGCCCGTAGTGGCTTCCATGTAAAATTTTTCAACCTGTGGGGATGTTACAGGATATGCTGGAGTTGGACTAGAGCCAGTAGGTTCCCCCAAACAAGGTGTGGATCCATGAATAAATTTGGCCCTCAGGAGCTATTTAGTGGCAACTGATTCTTGCAGGGCTCAAACATGTCCATGACTGTAAAACCCAAGCAATGGTAACGATTCAGGGGAAAACAAATTAGAATGTAGAAGTCTGTAGAAGTATGGAGAGGAAATTGACTCTTTGTTAGGCAGTTGAAGTCCAGATCATGTGATTTTCTGAGATATTGTAGCTCTCTTACCACTGTATAACATGATAAAGTGCAGAATCACTTATCCTACTTCAAACCAAACCATGTGAGAACAAGGTGGTCACAATTCCTGTCTGGCTGCTGGGTCCAGGTCCAGTCCACGACAAGATGGGAGAAGGAAACAGTGCGGTTTCTGGTTTTTTTTTCTTTCCTCTTTTATTTATCTAAAAAAACTCCGTTATCCCAACATGAACTGATGAGAACGCACAGGAAGTCATGCAAAAAGAGAAGGCAGGTCTGAAATGCTGAAAAACAAACCAACCAAAAGAAAACTGCGGAGAGATTAAACCACCAGCCACAAAATAACGTGACCCTGAGGAAGGTGGGCGCAGGCAAGGCAACAGGGCGAGCATGCAGGCTGAAACGAGAGCCAAACGGGGCCTGTGAGCAGCAACAGGGGCTGCCAACCAAAATGCCACTGTGTGTGTCTGTGTGTGTCTGTGTGTGTGTGAGGAACAGCAGGGACACAGGAGGGGGCAGAGAGAACAAGCAGGAAAACAAGTACATACGTGAGCTTGAAGGGTTTCGGGAAACAGCAGGGTCAGAGGGGTTTAATACCTGGAATGAGCATCAGCCTGGATTTGAAAAAAGAGAAATAAAGGCTGACAAGTATTAGTGACCTTTTGGGGAAGGCAGAACGCTGAATAATGCACGTGGATCGGATTTAATATTGACAAATTGAGAGCCCAGTCCAGCTGCTGTAACACTGTTCCCAGGGGAGGATTTCCACCTCCTTTCCACACTCTGGTGAGAGGGGACCTGCAGGTTTAGCACTAAAGGCACCGTGTGAAATGCTGATGGACCAGTGTGTACAGCCAGATGGACTGAGGGACAAGGGGACAGAAGACAGACCAGAACATGCTTGGGACTCTCTGGCTACCCCCTGTATCCCAGGGTAGCCAGCAGTTCTCTGACAGCAGCTGGGAGGGATTGGCTTGGGAGAAGTGTGTGTTATGTTTGACAGAGGGGCTGTGCCAGGCTGGCAGAAGAGTGGGAGAGGCTGATAAGGAAATCCGAGCCACAAGTAGCATGCCATGGAAAAGAGCAAGCATCTGAATGGCACTGGGATGGAATTTAGGTCTGAATTTTTCAAGTGGGAACTCCAGACAAGACTGGCAGTCTGGCTTTCCATGGGTGTGTTTTAATTGCCTGCAGGGTAAACAGACCATTTTGTTTCTCCTTCTGTGACAAGCTCGCCCCGAGGTTCTTGCACCAGCACAAACACCTTTAGGAATCTAAAACATAAGAAAGACAAAAAGAAAGAGACTGGATTAGAAAGAGGCTGGGGGGAATGGGGTCCCTTAAGAGCAGCTCTGCCTGCAGGAGGTTAAAGGAAATAAAGCAATGAAGCATCTACTGGGTTACAGGGCTTGGGAAGGCTCCTGACTCAGACAGAAACCCCTTCACCCTCAGCCCTTCCCTCCAGCCTGGGATGGGCATCACTGGGATTCTGCTGTGCTCTGGGGGTAAAGCACAGGAGCAGGACCCTGCCAGCACCTGCTTTGTGCCACTGAGAAAACAAACAGCTTTTTCATTTTCTGTCTGCAAAGCAGCACTGCATCTGTTCAAGTGACAGCTCCAGAGACCATCAATGACACTGAACAACAACAGGAAATTAAATCAAAGAATTTGCAGAGCAATCCAGAGCTTTCCTTTCCACCACAGGCTGCAGAGGCCTTTCCTTCTCAAGGGAAGGCAGGCACATGCAGGGCAGTGAAGCAGCCCAAGCCTCCAAACCCCTCCTCTGGCCATCCTTGTTCCCACAGACAGAGGACAAGTTTTTCCTTTGGCCAAGAGGAGCTACAGTCCAGGAGTGTGATTTGGCCCAAACTGCTGTATCCAAGGGAATACAGGAAGAGTCAAAACCTCCCTTGCATTTGAGAGATCAGGGGAACCTTCTCAATCTCCTTTGCACCTACTTCCATCAAATCCTTCCAGATGACAGCACAAAGAACTTTTCAAAGAGCCACAATAGAATATTTTTCTTGAGAAGAATTGCATTTGTGTTTAGAGTGAGAAGCAGCTCTGGGCCATTTGCTGCCCCTTAGGAAAGTTAAATGCCCCTATTTTTTGCCACTAATTATTGCCATCTACTAGTTACTGTCAAAAAAACTCAAAAACCAAAACCTCACAGGAATGAGAAAATATAATGTTTATTAGAAGAAGACACCATGGTACATCAAGCTATAAAGAGATTCCTGACAGATGATGATTCTTTAAAAAATAAGAATAGAAACAAGACAACCACACTGGCCAGACTGAACAAACCTTAACACACAACAGCAGTTCCTATGCAAGTCCAGGTGCAGGCAGCTGAGTAACCAAAAACACTTATCAACATCAGAGGGACTGAGCAGTTACCAAAACAGCTGGGTTAAGCAGAAGAACAGCCTATAAAACCATGTATATTTATACACATATAAAAGGATAAAAACAATTCAAGTAACTTTAGTCTTTAAGTTATGTTATATACAATTTTTTTTATATACTGGGAGAACTAAGGGCATGTATTTAACAGAAGGATTTTTAAAAGCCACAGTCCAGTTTACAATTACCAATTCCTAAATAATTTGGCAAGCATTAAATAATCAGATATATCCTAGATAAAAAGTGCATCAGCGTGGTTAACTTTTACCTATTCATTTATGTAAGTCAAGGCTCTGCATGATGGTTACAGCAAACAGCAGAGCTGCAGCACTGGGAATGCCAGAGCTGTCCTTAAGGAATTACTGATAGCATCGAAGGTGAGGGGGAACAGACCCACAGCAGCAGCCCACGGCTCCAAAATAGTTTTTATCCAGAAGTTTAAGCTCCCAAACCAGCCTCCATTCCTGCATGTCACCCAAACCAACATCCAGGCTTTCTGCTGGAGGGGAACACGGCGTTTCTGTTGGGTGCAATGCAGGGTTTGCACAGAGCTGGCCCCTCCATGCAGGTTTTTTTGTGTCACACGATTTTTCCCTCAGTGAAAGAGTTTTGTTCCCAAGCAGATGATGAGGTACCATAGTCAGTAACACAGGGTGGTCAATCAGTTCCTGTGTTTGAGAGTTCTCAGCACCAGACACACAACAGGTACAGAAAAGCCCTGCAAGGTGCTCCAGCCAGGTGTGCACAGAACAGCTTCCTGCACCAATCCCAGCAGGAGCACAGCCTGCAGCTCTCATTTCTGTTCACAAGGACAACAATGCTCTTTGCACTAAATGGGCACGGTCAGGGCAGCACCTTCATGGGCAGTGACATTGCAGAGCCGACCTGGTACCTAACAAAGTCTTTCAGTGATGGAGATATGACATGTGCATTCATCTCTTCTAAATAAACCTTCTCAAATAGAGCTCTTAAAACAACCGTAGCAGCAAATCAGGAGAATAAAGGGTGGACAGGCCTATGCAAACCTACTCAGAGATTTTCTGAAGTGGTTTGTGCACATCTGGAAAAAAAAAAAAAAAGGCAAAACAAAATAGGCATTACTGTTCTTTTTGTGACAGGGTTTGCCAACACCCTCTGAGCAGAGGCACCCCTGTAAATGCCATCAGGAGCCCTCACACGGGGACTGGCAGGGCACAGACCCAGCCTGGCTCCTCTAAGACTACCATCAGGAGGGATCTGAAGCACACAACTTACCTGTCCTGCTCAGCTCAGTGCTGCAGCAGAGCCCTGAACACAGGCTCCAAGCTGAGTGAAAAAGCAGCTTTTCCCAGAGCACTGAGCAGTGGCACTGAGCTGCCCCTGGCTCGTGGCACAGGCACAGCCTGGCCAGGCAGGGAAGGCTGAGCCAGGAGTGGCTCTGCAGGCTGGGACAGTCACTGGGGCTGCTGTGAGCTCCCACCCTGCTGCCACCAGCCTTTTGTGGTGCCAGCTGCTCAACCTTCTTTCCAAAAAGAGGAAAGGATTATTAAAGTTTGCAAATGCTTTAGTATTTACAGTGTTATCTTCAGGAATGTCATCGCTTCTATTTCAAGGACTGAGTCAAGTCACTTCTACCAATACCTTAAAAATCAATTTGCAGCTTGCAACAAAGTTCACCTTTTAAACACAGCAGCATTTCCTCCAAATCTTTATACTGCATCTATGAAAAGTTCTCTTTTAGCTTTTCTTTTAAACCAGAGACTTTAGAAATAAAAGAGGTAAACATTATCATTCCTATACATTAGATATTCACAGATACACTTGATTTTGTTCCTGAAATCCAGCAAAATTAATGGAAAAAGCTTTAAATTATCTGAAAAACCTCCATTGTGGCTACAGAAATGGCTGCAGCTGTATCAGCCTCACCCCTGACACAGTTTGCATTTTTGCTCTGATGGAAGGTGTCCCTCCCTGCCCATGGCAGAGGGTTGGAATCAGAGGGTCCCTTCCAACCCAAACCAGTCTGTGATTCCATGCTTTCTCATCCTTCAGCCTTGTTCTGGATATAAAGGGGGATGGATGATCCATGTTCCTCTTTCAAAGGTTAATAAAAACCAACAGAGGGGGCTAAACTGCACTATTTTGCATCTCAACTGACCATGTATTTGCCAACAGGAACATAAAACTACTGTATTATGGCAAAATAAAAGAAGGCCCAGATTTTCACCTGCAGCAGACAAGGCACTGCACTGATAAACACTCAACCCAACACTGAACTGCTGGAGTTTCAGTGCTGGTTTATGGACACAGTCCTGCTCCTCTCTTCCTGCTGCCAATAAACCCCAAAGAAAATGGTTCAGTTTGCTTTTGACTTGGATGAGGCTGCTTGTTTAACACCAAGAACTCTCAAGTCTAGGAAACAATAATCTGAAGGATTAAATGACTGAATCGACACAAATTATTTATCAGGGGAGTTCTAACAGGTCCTGATTTGAAATAGGGCTAAAATCTTTTGATTTCTCCATGTATCCCATTAGCAGGTGTTCAGCACTGGGATTTACTCCAGCCAGCTCTGTTCTGCAGCTCTGCTTCCTTACACAAAATATTTGGGAGGAATTAAAAGCAACAAACAGCAGCTTACGGAGTCCAAACTCTGAATGTCTCCATTGATCTCGTGTAAGCAAGAGATTAAACCATTAGTTCTGGTCATCTGAAACAGCAAATACATCTGAAATGTAGCAAGGTGGGAAAGAACAGAGGAGGTTTCTTAATGTTTTACCCATTTAAGGTAATATTCAAGGACCACAGAGTGCTGTGTAGAGGAGTTTTGGTAAGATCTCTCCTTCCCCTTCCACACACACTAAACTAAATTTCCACCAGTTTTCAATCCAAAGGTCCCCAGAACACAACAGGCTCTGAAAAGCTCCCACACAGACACAAAACCAGCAGTCTAAATATTCCCTCTATAAAGTTCCACTGAGTGACTTTGGGACAAACAGTTGACTTGTGGATGTGTCTGAGATGGCACCTGGGTATCTGAGGAGAGCCTGAATGATCCCAAAGGGCTTTGTGCTTCCTGCCCTAAGCTGGGCGTGCAGTGGCAATGACAGTTGAGCAAACACTGTCCAGGAAAGGCTGCATTTCCCCTCTGCTTTCACAGTCCCCCACACTACCCTTCTCTGAGCAGGAAAAGCAGTTTTGCAGTACAACAAGCCATAATTAGTCCACGTATGGAATAATGCACTTGGTGGCATTGTACAGACTCTTAAAGGCTCTATCTGCAACACAGAGCAGCTTCAGAGATGGTTTATCTCTGTGAAAGCAAATAAAACAATAATAATAGCATTAAATATAGGTCATAGCACCTTTGGCATTTTTGTCCAAATAGACTTCAACATAGGACGTGGGGACATAGCCCTCCTCATCTTCATTCCTTCGGATTCGTGTCCACCCGTCACCTTTGTCTTCTTCTATTACATAAAGCATCTCTCCTTCTGCTACAGAGATTGTTCCTTCATTCTGACCTGGAACACACAGCAACAGGGACTTTAGGCTGTGCTGCACAGCAGGAATCAGTAACTCAGGCCATGGGTGGACACAGCTTTTGGTGTATCACTGGCAGCAAGAACAGGAGCTTGTGATTCAGGAGTCAGCAGTGTGTATCTAAAGATCCAGACAAATGTGACCCTGACAGCAGAGTTTTGGTTCTTCCTCTGGTGCAAGTGAGGCTCTGGTGTGATTCTGTAGAAATGCACCAAGAAAGGAGACAAATCCCTGTCTTGGTGCCTTTCTACTCAATCACACCAGAGCCTCACTTGCCCTTTGGCTATTTAAGGTTCAGTGAAGTTTCCCACTTGCCCTTGGCATATGAACTTTTTAAAAAAACCCAGTCAGTGAAATGAGGGTAAAGTTTGAGTGATACCTTCAAATGTATAGAGTGCTTTACATGTTCCTATGGTGGGTAGTGGTTCTTCATCATCAAACTCATCGTCAAAGTCTGTTGCAGGTACTTTCATCTCAGTCTCCTGGCTTTGCTCTTCTGTGTAACTGCCATCGGGGCTGCTCAAGAGAGGAAAAACACAGCAACTATAGCAACCAACCTCAGCAGCAGAGAGAGCCACTCGGTCACCAGGCTTGGGGCAAGGGGAGCAACTCCAGCTGGAGCAGCTCAGTGATTCCAGAGCTTGCTTGGAGCTGGCTCTGACCACAGATAAGTGAGAACCCTCATTTTTACAATTAAAGCTGTAAAAATGCACCGGCTGACTCGCCCTCACAGCAGTGAGCGAGGGGGCTGCCCCACAGCTCATCACAGCCAGAAGTGCAGCTCTGTGGGGTAGGAGATGGCAGGGCCAGGCTGAGGGGCCGTGCTGGCAGCCCCAGCCCGTTCAGATACTGTACCTCTCCCGGTCCTGGGCACAGCTGTTCACTCCCGACGCGTTCTGGGCCTCGTAGACCCCGCTCTGGCGCCGTGGCTGCTCGCTCCGAGCCGGGAGCCGCCCCTCCACCTCTGCCAGCCAGCCCTGCCACACACACACACACACACAGACAGTGTTCACCCTGCTGGGACACTCCTGACAGACAGGCTACAGAACAGACTGGTCTGTAAACATGTTCACATTTGCCTTTGAGTGGCAGTGGTCAGTTGTGCAGATTTCTGGATTGTCTTGATGAAAACCACACTTACTGAAAATGTAACTATTTTTTGGCACTGGGTCCTGAAAACACCCTGACAGAGAAGCAGTTAACAGCCAGCAGGAGATGATGCTGCTCTATCACAACCAAGTAAAATGATACGTGGCTGCTTAGAGTAGTCTGAGTAACACAAAAACTCAGCAACTGCTGAATGCACAAGAACAAAAGCTGGGGAGAACGAAAGAGCCACTGATTTCAAACGGGTAGGAAAGCAGTGGATAGTAAAACCACATCTGAAATTCATGGGCTGTATCTGTTTATGATCAAAGCATAATGTAGAAAGTGAAGTCTTTTCTCAGTTGTCTAATCCTTCTCATGTAATTATAATGGGCTTCATATACTCCAAACACTCCCCTTCTGTTCTAGAGATTTTATATCACTAAGCAGCTTCCTGTTCATGGCAGACTATTCCTTAAAACATATTTCATCTGATGGCTTCTGTCTTGCTGTTAGTCTCTAAATGGTGCTTTGCATTTATGTCACTCTGATTTTCCACAGACGTCTGTAACATGATGCTTCAATTTATTTAATTAATTAAATAAGCATCTGAAGCCCTCTGGGCAGTCCAGAGAGCACTACATTTTCTCTTCACCTCCACTTAGCTCAAATTTGTTTTCAGTGGCAAATTTAACTGTGGGCTGACAGCCACAGGAGATGGTGCATGTTTATGTTACACAAATCAGCTCAAAGACCCCAATTAATGCAAGTGCTCACGAAGCCCTTGCCTTCACACACCAAAGTGCATCAATACATCTGGAAAAGCCAGGAAGGCCCTGCTCAGACCTGAGCATTTGCTGAGCTGCCTTTTTATTGAAATGTCTCTTCTCATACCTCGAATTTCTGAACTTCTAATCGCAGCTTTTCAATGTTCTGCCCAAGCTCTGCCAGCCTGTGGTCCACGCTCGCTGCGTCTCCCATCTGGGGGTTCTTGATGTACACATCTTTCATCTTGGTTAAGGCATCTCTGAGGGGCAAAACAAAAATAAAACACATTTAGTGCAGCTGGGGGTAAAGGCCTTTAATAAACTGCCTCTTCTTCATGCTGAGGTTCAACCTAAGCTGTTACAAAGGGAACTGAGAATACCCAATTGGTCTTTTGCCCTGTATAGAACCAGCCATTAAAAAAGAACAGTAAAATTATTTGCCAGAAGAGAATTTACACTGTCAGAGATAAAAAACAGTGAGTTACCTACAACAGGAAAGGATACTTGTTATTGATTTTTAGCCTGACATGCTTTTTTATGTAGTACAACAGTACCTACTTGCTGCCCTGGGGAAAATAATAATAATAAATCTCACAACCATTGCAATCTATGACAGCTCCAAATTTCTAGACTAATATCTTCCCAGTTTTTGAGGCACAGACAAACAGTTGTATCATTATCATCCATCATGGGCTGACCTCCAGTTGAGAAAGTGGAACAAAGGTATACCAATAACAGAAATGGAGAGCAAACCAGAAATTCTCACCCTGCCTGTTGCAGCTTGTCTTTAGCAACCCAAATAATCTGAATGATATTTATTTGTTTCACACTGCTTAAAAGGAAGCTGGCTCCAGATGGTTTATGTTTGTCACAGCACAGGGACAGACAGACCTGAGGCTACAAAACGTGACCCCATGTCCGGCCGAGTCCCAGGGCAGCTTCACTCAGCTGCTGATGGACATTTCAGAGCTGAAAATGGAATTATGGGCTTGTTTTAGGCACAAATGTTCAGATTTTCTCTAGGCATTAGCTGGTGGGACAGAGGTTAATGAGAGTCCCACGACTCAAGTTAACACTCTTTAGAGTTTCCCACCAAACTCTTGACAATTGCAATCCTGTGCCTTTGCTTTGTGTGTATGGAAACTGGGAAAAAGTGTGGGTGGCAAGGAAGTGGGATTGCTCTGTGCCTAAAGCCTTAAGGGACAATGTTGCAAACATATGAGTCACAATTATTACTGTTTAACTCTTATTTAACTGCTGCTATTTTCTCCATCATAAACTATCTTCATTTAAACTTCACTCTGCTGCAATTCCGTATCTGATTTTGATGTTGGGTTACCTCAGAATCAATACAGAACAGAAAGAAAAACCTGCACAGAGGCAAACCTAAGTTACCACAGAGGAAAAAAAACAAAGCAATGAGAAATCATATAACCACATGTAATTTTCTTTTCTTATCCATGATATAAAATATAAAGGAGAAATTCTGGGTTAGTAGGCAAAATAAACAGGTTTTTGAAAGCAAGCTGACATAAAACGTAGGCACATGTGTACAAATGCAAAGCAGTATTAAGGGAGAATCCAGTCTTGAAATCCTTCAGGGAAGAAAAGTTCTGTGTCTCACAAACAAAACACTGAATCTTTAATGCAACTACAGAATGTGAACAAACACAAAGCACAAATACAGGCTGCCAGAATCAATTAAAAGTGTGTAGCTAAATTAGCCTTCTTCTCAACTAGAATGATAAATGCAGCCTTGTAGAAAAGGCATTCACAAAAGCACACGAGTCATTATCTTCCTGCTTCCAGGAAATCTAAGCTACAGCTCAGAGAGACTTTGGATGATGCCATCATTTCATACCAGCCTCTCCTGCTAGGATCTACCCACATCCATCACACACAAGGGCTCTGCTCAGTGCAATCTCACTTTTCATTGCAGAGGTCTGACTCACCTTGAATCCATCTCTTTCTGAATGTCCCTGTTTAGTTCATCGACCTTTTGCTGAAGCTTCTTTCTTCTCTGCTCAGGTGGGAGATTGCTGAAGTCTTCTGGGCCTGCTCCCTGCACAGAGTGGAATGGAGGGTGGGGAATAAGGAAAAAATATTAATAATCAGAGTCTGAAAGAATCCTTTGGGATTGCATTTTGAAAACAGCTCACAAAAACCTGTGCAAAATCACAGTGGTCTGAAGCATTGTTGTTATTTGTACTGTGCTGTCAGTCCCTGAATGGTGAGGAATCTGGATGCCCTCAAAATGATCCCAGGAGCACATCCTGCTTCCCTAACAGTGACTAGTGGAAGATCAGCTGGAGAATTCCAGAATTCAACAGCAAAGCTGAGAAATTATTTTTATCTACAGTTTTATCATGACTTTTTAATCAGAGTTCCCTTCTCATGGAAAGCTGATCCTTCCTGCCTTCTTTCACTCTGCTACAACAGAGCATTCCCACAAAAGCTGTTCCTGGCTTTTATTCCCATGATCACAGTTGCACTGCTCACTGACTGCTGGTCCAACACTGTTAATTTATGCCAGGGCTCTCCTGAACACACCAAGCTAACAGAAGCATTCCACATTGGACTGTGCAAATTAAAAAACATGCTGCTTACTTTCCAGGGTCCACATTCCATGCCAAAGTCTCTCAGTTTTTCCTCTCTCACTTGTACTCACATAAAAACCAGAAGTTATATCAAAGCCATGGAATCAGCCAGTTTGAAATCATAACCAAATGAAAAAAAATGTGAAAACCACAGTGGTTACCTTTGTGTGATTCATCTTGAAAACCCCTTTTCTGCCTTCTGCTATGCCTCCTCTTGATTGCCTCAATTTGATATAGCAGATAGATGACACATAAAATACATCCACACTCTTTTCTTCACAGTAACACCTATTTTTGTCTTGCCAGAAGGCAATGGAGGCAGATTGGGTGGGCTACACTGAACACATATCAATAATGATTAGTTGCACCATAAGGGAGTGAGGTTCTTGTGCATAAGCTTGAATTTGGGCAGGTTTTGCTTGTTTTGGCTTCTCCTCATTCCCTGTACCATTTCTAAGGGGGACTATAGGAGAAAGAAGGGTAAAAACACAAAGCTGAGTAACCAAATTCAGTGGTCCATCAGCTTACTGAGAGCCTGTGAGCAGGGCTGGGCCATCAGTCTTGCTAAAACACCAAATTTCTCTCAGAGGAGAGTGATTTAGAGGAGACACTGCCACAAAAGCTGCTCATTAGAGCCTTGGCTCTGTACTGAATGTGCTGGGACACTGTGACTTTCTCCTGCAGCTGCAGAACGAGCTGTTCAAAGCCAAAGCCCGGGGGTGTCAGAGGGCTGGAGGACAAGCACACACAGATCACCTTCTCCTCTGGACTGGCCATTCCAAAGTCACAGAGCAGGCCTGAGGAAACTGCTGCTGTATTGACTGTCAGCCAAAGATGGCATGTGCTTCTAGTGAAGCCTTGATCATCTGCACAATAATACACTTGAAATTTCATTTGTGAGACAAGGAGATAGCAAATTTAAGACAAATTACAAAGTTATACTGATTCTGAAACTTTGCCCACATGGAATCCTACCAGTGCTTACATTGTTTGATGTGCCTGGTAGAGGAGAGATCTATTTAAATTTATTCTTTAATGTTTAGATTTTGCTTGACAGCAACTCCCACATCACAACAGACATGAGAGTGATTCAATCTATTTTATGGATAATCTACACTGAAACCACGCACATCTTTTTAAGGCAAAGCATCTGGAGGCAGCTTTATAAACAAACAAGCAGTTACAGGAAAGTCTAGATAACATATTCTGACATATCCTCCTCACTTCTAAGCAGAAGAGACAGGCTTGAAAATATCCCCAGCTGTACATTAGCAGAAGGCAACAGATAGAGTGAAATTTGGAAAAGCATCATTTTGGTATGTTATTTTTGATTCTTTAACTTCATTCAAGAGTTCTAAGCTGGACTAAATCCAGCAGCTTGGCTCACAATGCTTCAGACCAAAGCTGCATAGAGCTGGGAGGTGACCTTGCTCCAACTTTAGTCCATGCTCAGGAATTTCCTATAAGAAGCCCCTGATCCACAAAGGAGAGTCAAGGAGCAGTTTATGCACATGCTGGGCACCTTTCATGCTCTCAAGCACAAACACACCTGGGCTGCCTCTCAAGTTGTGGACATTGCCTATGTTTTTAGAAATGCTCAGCAGTGAGGTGAGGGGAAAGCTGTGCTATTTCTGATGTGCTGCTCACAAGGTCTCCTTGCAGAAAGGTAATGAGATTTAAGACTCAAATTGTCCCAAGATGAAGGACTGTGAGAACAGAGGCTGTTAGGAGCAGTTTCTGTGCTGAAGCTACACGTGAGGAGAGGTTTTTCAGCTCCAGTTTTGCCTCTTGCATAGTGAGGATCCAAGAGGAGATTACATAAAGCTGCTTTTCTCCATTTGAGGTGGAAATGGGTCTCAGCCCTCCCTGCACATCTTTCCAATTTCTGCAATTCCCAGGGAAAGGCAATATCAGCCATTTTTGGAGGATTTATTCCTACATACAAAGGCTTAACTCAGCCTCACAGCACACTAGCACTGTGACCAAGAAAATGAGTGGAAATCTGGTATAAATGCTTTGGACTCCCAGGACAGCAGCTTGGCAACAGCCAAAAGGAGGTTTGCACATATTCCAGGCACTCCCATCATTCCTCAGACCTACCACAGGTCTTGAGTAAGAAGCAACCTTGCTAAAGGAGCCCAAGAAAGTCACTGTGCTGCCAGAGCAGCTGCAGGACCCAAAACTGCCAGAGCTGCTCCAAGCAGCCCTGGTGGCCCACGTGTTTCTCTGGCTGAGCTGCCATGAGCAGAAGAGGCCCACAATAACATGTCCAAGCACAAGATATATAGAGAATCCCAGAACAGTCTGTGTTGGAAGGGATCTTAAAGCTCATCTTGTTCCACCCCCCTGCCATGTGCAGGGACACCTTCCACGATGCCAGGTTGCTCCAAGCCCCATCCAGTCTGGCCTTGGACATTTCCAGGGATGAAGCAGCCCCAGCTTCTTTGGGCACCCTGTGCCAGGGCCTCACCACCCTCACAGGGAAGGGAAAGAGCACCCAAAAGCACAAACTGGTGAGGAATAAGAGAACTTGGAAGCTAACACCGTTTAGGTGCCCCTGGGGATCCTCTGAGGTCCCCAAATGCCATCACTGGCCATGGCTCTTGTGTGTTTGCACAAGGTGGGACAGCAAACCAGGCACATTCTCCTGCTGAAGGGCTCTCCAGGGCCAAAGGAATGTGGAAAAGCTGTCAGGGGCACAGCAAGGTGTGGAGTGTCTCAAGCCAAACAGTACCTTGTGCATGGAGTTCAGCACGTAATTCGCTTTCCCAGGTCTGTTTACCCCTTCCCTTTTCCAGCTCAGTAACATCTTTATCTTACCATAGTTCAAGTAACCTTCCAAGCTGCATCCAAGATGGAATTTAGGATTCAGACATATGCATATCTCTGAATTTTCAAATTCAAATCAGATTGAGTTGACTTTGTTGGTTAAGGTTTACAAAATTTAATTAATGTCATTATTGGTTATTCTGAAGGACTACATAGGGCTGTAAAATGTAGGTGATAATGATGCAGATTTCCAGTAATACTGGACATAGAAAGCAAACTTTGCAGCTACTTTACACAGAAAGACATGCATGGCTCTCTGGAAAAAGTCCATCAAGCACTAAGACCTTTATTTAAATTTTTTTCCCCTTTTTAAAGGTTTTAATGTATACTTGTACAGTAGCAGAATTACTTGATACTGTTTCTCTACATTTTCATAGCCCTAGATTATAAAAGTGAAAACTAAACTATATATTAGAGTTAATTTTTTAGCAGCTTATTAGAAGACTGAATTCTGATCACCTCTATTAGACTCCAGACCTGTGTATTCAGATTTATCTGATAAATGTCAAAAAAAGCAAACACAAAGAAGAAACAAATTTAACAGTTAATTTCAGTGTCATGTCACATGTGGCACAGTGCACATTAAAACACACACAGCAAATTGTGATTAAAACACAGGACAGGCATGCTGTAAATGTGCTTACCAGCTTGAGAGAAAGCTTCATGTAAAATTGGAGAGATACAGGGTGGGGGGAGAGAGAAAAAACAACAGTGCATCAGTAGAAGAGGAACTTTTTCAGGCTGATGTTACAATAAAATGACACAATCCCCTTGCTGTTGGAAGGCAAAATGGGTCACACTAACAGATCTGTGCAAAAGTTCACAAGATGAGCTTGGGAAGCTGCCATGACCTGGGAATTCCAGAAATGGGAATGGGAAGAGCTGGACCTGGGCACAGGTGAGATCAGGCCTGGACTGACTGACAGCAGCTACAACAACAGCAACAGCTCTGAGGTGGGAAAAATTCCCAGCTTGCAAATGTATGGGGGTCACTTTAGATCAAAAATGTGCTGAAATGCATCAGCCACTTCATGGAAGGGCTTTGGGGGTAACCCCTGAGCCAAACCTCGCTGGAGAGGTGAGGAGCGGCTGCAGCAGCACCCAGCACCATGGGACCTCCAGGGAATGCCTGCTTCTCTGGCTGCAGCCAGAGGACAACACCCCTGGACTGTCCCTGTGGACTGCAGAGTGCTGCCCAGGCAGGCACAGAGAGCCATTTCACATTCTTGAACTATTCAGAAACAAATACTCAGACTCAAACGTACTTTTGGCCATAGTCAGACAAGGTCAGGCCCAAGGAGGAGGAAAATATCTATTCTCTTGACATCAAATTGGTTCTATGACAGCATGGCAAGACATTATTCAACCTCCTTAAATGATATAAATGATCTAATTCTTCAGAAGTTACCACATTTCCTGGGACAGAGCCCAAATATTCTTTTAGGTACTCTGGGAAGGCAAGATTGAGAGCAGTGTGTGCCCATGGACTGCTGTCTCTGCCCTGCCTCACCTGCACACACAGCTCTGGGCAGGTGTCCCAGAAACTCCCAGGTGAACAACTGTGCCTGGGCACCCGAGCACCAAAATTCCCAAAGCCTCTTCCAGCATTGCAAAAGATCAAAGCAGCTGCAGTTCAGAAGGATTTCCAAGAGATAGGGGGACTAAGAGTGCTCAGTTCTGTGCCAAGCACCAGGGAGCTGCTGCTGGAGATCTAAAGCCAGATAGGAAAGGAGAATCCCAACTCCACCCAGCCTCCTCCTCCAGCAAAGAGCACTGAGCTGCCCTGGCAGCTCTCAGGGACAGTTGTGAAATCTCCAGCTACCCAACAAACTTGAGGTGCACAAAAGCACACACTTCATTTTAACAACAGCTGAAAGGTAAAAGCTGGAAAATGCCTCTCTCCAGGCAAGGATTTGTGCTGCCAGACTTGGGAACCTCTTTCCATTCAAGTTCTCTGTCACTACCAACAGCTTCTGGCAATGGTGTTCTCAAACAGATGTTCCATTTTTAGCAAAAACACAGTTCATTAGCATGGATTTAAAACAAAACTTCCACACCTCTTTTGGGCAGCTGATTTAAGAAATGCACTTTTTTTTTCCCCCAAAATAACAATTCCCATTCGTTACCAGGATTTGTACAGCAACACATGCCAGCCATTCAAGGAAAACAAATGGTCTTGAAATAATAGTGAAATTCTGCATGTGGACTGATCATTCAGTGACAAGGCAGCAGTGACACTTCCCTCTGCAGTCCAGTCCATTAGGGAACAAATACATGACAATAATCACAGTGCCATGAAGAAATTCACCCTCTGAGCTAAAGAGGCCATTAAAAAAATAAAGCAAACAAAACCAATCCATTGGAGAGAGTAATCACAGAAGGAGAAAGAATGGTCTGAAGAAATTCAGCGTAGGCAGCTTGTGTTTGCATCATTGCTTTAGCGCTCCTGTGAACTTTAGCATAGACATGATCAGCACAAATTGAGGTTCTTGTACATAGATACGGACAAGACTCATGGTGCAGAATAAATATTTACCTATGAAGCACTCTAGAAAGGCACAAATGTATGCTACATGCGCTAGTGGCTAAACACTACTCACTCTAAAGGCACTAAATACTGCGGAGAATCATCTGCATCAAGGCTATTCTTTTGCTGCAAATTCAGCAAATTTGAAAGGGATTACAGACACTGTATGCCCAATTCTTTTGCTGTTAAGTATGACAAAAATAGAGAACTTATTAATAGCATTTCCAAATAGTACATCAGGGATTGTTATAACCAGTATAAATAAAGCAGTTCATAGGCTGGAAACAATGAAATGCTGAAATAAGTCATATTCACAGTTTTCCATTTCTGAAATTTATTGGTAATTTTATGTGACAGTGATTCAGTTTCCATAAACAAATATAAGCAGATTGAAAATAAATCTGCATTAAACACTACATAACTACTTTTGCCCATTCTATTGGGTTTTCACAGCTAGAAACTTGCTCACAGCTCCTGGGAGAACAAAGGCATTTTCCTCCCGAATGATCAAATAAGTTATATTTCCTTGAAATGAGCAAGTGTGTTTCAAGCTGTCAATTTAAACCAAGCCTAGCTTAGTCTTGCAAGGAAAAATGAAGAGTCTAAGAGCCACAAGCTTCAATAACACATGAGAGAGCATGAAAGCCAGCAGGTCCATGTGTTATTGGACAGTCACGGCCACTAACCTCACTTACAGAAAACAGGGTTGAAATAAATCACTGGACTTCCTTCCATACATACAACCAAGAGATAATTTTCTTCTCTCTTTTTTTTTTTTTTTTTTTTTTTTTTTTTTTAATTTTAGTGGCCCTGTAACAATCTCCCCATACTCTGCTTTGTCCAGTTAGCAGATTCAGAGGTCACATATCTTGATTCCATGAACTATCATCATTAGAGACAGCTCACAGAAGCTTCCAAAGGCTCTACTACCAAGGCACAGAATTCCCATCCATCAGGGCTCATGATGCTCAAGACTGCATTCATTGAATAATTTAAAATAAATGTGCAGAACCTGTTTGCAACACTTTGAATTTCACAGGTCCAGCTACTTTAATTGTGCCAATTTCAGCATTTCCAGGACTAGCAGATATTATCTTTCCTGCACATCACACCATAAGCTGCCACTTGCCTCTCACCAAATTTTCCTTGGCTCTTTGACAAAGCACATTCCCACAGCACACTCGGGCCGGCGTTGTAAGTGGGGTTAGCGACTGTGTAGCAACAGTATGGGCTGATCACACCATACTCAGACTTACAACATATTCCCTAGCCTCAACGGCACACGTGGGTGTCCCTAAAGTCCTCTTCATGAGTTCTTTGTGAATATACAAAGACTGTGTCTGCTGGTGAGTCAGCAAGAGAAAACACACATTGGTTACACCGGGGACGAGCACGGCACCTCTGTGTTCACTGCTTCTACAGCAAAAGACAGCTTGGTGTTTAACTGCCCTCAGAGTGCAGAGTGGGAAACTCCTGGTGGATATTAAGAGTTCAGCATGCTCAGAGAGATCAGAAAACATGGTATTTTTTAATGCTTGTTTAAATACCAAGGTCAGAAAACATCTCTCTCGGTGCTAGAGCAAACCATGGATTTAATGACCCCACCCGCCAAAAGGTCCCAGGCTTGGCACAGAGGGAGACACTTCAGTTAGAACAGCAAGTGTTCCCAGGGAACAGAGCAGAGGAGAGGGGCTGGTTTGCTTGCTGTCTGTCTCTGCATGCTCACAGAACAAAGTCCTGATCAGTGGGGCAGATTCTGAGCTCGGTGTGGAGGGACAGGAGTACATGGAGTGTCAGAGGAGACGGGCGGGGAGGGACAACAGCAACGGGTGCAATGGAAATAAAATCACATTGTAATGGAGTCAACAACTTCCACTAGAAAGGAAACCACAAAATTTCCTCTGTGTGCTTTATGGAACTTGGATATTGGCAGAAATGTCTGCCCCAGCTCCTAGACCATCCTCCCTGCTCAGTCACTTCCTGGGCTCTGGGGAGAGGGAGGAAAGCCAAGTCCACACAGCACACACGGAGTCACTCGAAGGTGTAAGTTCTACCCCTGGATGTTGTTAGTTTGGAGATTTGCTCTTTTAAAAAAAAGGTGCTGATGTTACTGATGCTGCAGCAATAAAACTAAAGAACACAAAATTAGTACCAACCAGAAGAATATTGAGTTTCCTTTGTCCTCAAAATGGAATTAGAACAAGCAGAGCAAGCATAAATGAAATTATAAGTTATGTAACTGGTTCCTCATTCTTTGTGCTCTTCTGGCTTTAACTTCCCTAAAGAGATGAAGTTGATTTGAAGTGCCATGCTAATTTTATAGTGTCTTTTAAATCAGCTATTAGAAAACACACACAAAAAAAATGTATGACAGTTTTTTCCCTTTCTCCTAGTTCTGAATCCATAATAAATGCTCTGACGGTTTTATGGTATTCTCTATAATGGACATTTCTGCTGCTGGAGTTAGAAGAAAAAAGCTTTGAGGAAAATACAAAAATCTGATTAGAAAACCATAGACATTGTCAAGAGTCAGCACCTAAATATTTAATTTGTTGTTGTTTTTTAAACAGACTAGGATTTCATATTGGCAGTGACCACTGATACTGGTATTGGCGCCTCCACATTAACCTTGCATCTGTTGTGAATTGTTCAGGCATCTGTTTCCTTCCATGAAAACAAGATTCATTGGATTTTTGGTTTGGAAGCAAAACTAAAACCAGACTGGGCACAGGACATATCATAGCTAATTATATCATTTGTTTTAACAGTTGCCAGTAATTTTGCCAAATGCAACCTAAGATGCTAAACCAAAATTTTAAAAGGAAATTGCAAAAACACACTCCCTCTCCAGACACATTCTGATCTCACAGATTTCATGGAGGAGTTGTATGGGAATCCATTCGTGTGTTATGTTTCAAGGATCAGTTACAATGTGCAATTCCTGCTGCTGGAATTTATCTTGCTACAGTCTCAGGACTTAATCATATCAAATAGTTACTTTTCTTTTTCTTAAGAGAGTGCAAAACAGGAGTGTGATCCCATTTTTTTCTGAAGTAAACTCTTTCCCCTGGCTTTGTAGGATTTGAGAGCTCAGGTTATCAAGAAATCCAGGATGCACCTGCTTGGCAATTTGGCTGAATACTCTAAAATAAGACTTAAGAGAGCCTTGTGGGCACCTTCTCTGAAGGTGTCTGGAGTGGAATTCTGCCAAGGAACAAACTCAGCAGTGCAGAGACAACTCAAAGCAAATAAAATGATCCTGCTGCTCCCTGCACAAGCTTCCAAAAAGGTGATTCTCAGATGTACAGATCAAATGTTCTGTGCAGAGGAGAGTTCCACCCTATGTCCTCCTCAATCTTCTGGGAACATCACAATCCAGTATTCCTGACATTAATGCTCATGCTCCTGAGCAAAACTGAGATTTTTTTTTTTTTCTGATTTTACAGGGGAATGGAAAAGAACTGAATAAAGGAAATCTTACTAAACTTAAGGTTAAAGCAGAATTAACAGTATTGTGTAGTTGTACCTAATATACCAGGGGTGATATCAACTGAAAGAAATACCAAGCACTCATTTTTCACCTGATAAATTAAAAGGATTTGTGTGTGGCTCTTGATTTTCTTTTTGCCTGGTTAGAACGATTTTATTTTTGAAGGTCATATGGCACTTGGATGATATCTCTTAGTCTGATCATTTGTAAAATACAAATCACCAAGGAGCTACAAAATGTGAATTTGAGGAGTCTCCAAATGAGACAGAGAGCAAGCTGCCAGAGGTTTGCAGCCCCTCCTCCTCCATATCTCTGGATGATCCAAGGGGCCTGAATTCATCCCTCTGGGATAAGAGATGATGATCTGAACACTGGGCTCCAAATCCTCAGGATGAGTCAGGCAGGAAAAGTATTTACATACAAACATCCTGGTAGCTGGCAGGGGAAGGAAATGAAATAGCAAAAGAACACAGTGAAAGGTTTAAATGAAGATTTAGCAATAGGCCTTCCCTGCACATTTCTCAGTGAATGTGTCAGCAGGAATTTCAGGGATTCCAGAGGAGACTATAGGACTATATTTGACTATAATTGTTCTCATTACTTTGCCTTTCACAGAAAGCACTTAAAAAATATGAATTCTTAAGGTGTGCTTGGATTTCTTAGATAGTTAATACATAAAATAATGGCTTCCTTCAGGAACTATTAAAAGCAATTAGTTATAATTGCTTATATGGCCAAGCAATCAGTCAATAGGGACTTGTACATTTGAAAAATGATGGAATGCCCATGGAACTACAAACCAGTATTTTTAAGTCAAGAAGGAAAAGCTCAGCACTATTTTCAACATTCTCTTCTCTGAATGCCACTATGGTGCATTAGATTGCAACACATCCCCTGATCTCCAGCAGTTCCTTCACCCCAAAGTGACCCAGCACTGCCCAGGACAAGGAGGGCTCCAGCTGCCCCCCTTGGAGTGGTGCCACCACCCAGAACATCCTCAGCTCTGCTGCTGCACAAGCAGAATTGAAAGTCTGTCTCCACCTGGAAAAACCACTGAGAAAAGATGCTCTGACCCAAACTGCAACTGAGGAGAGGAGGGACACATACAGAACCTGCCTTTGGACAGCTTAGAAACTTCCCACTTCCCCAATGAAACAGGCATGGGAAGAAATGGGATTTTTTGTGTTCTGAGTGTCCTATTAAATGGCAATTTCTTAGCAAAGAACTGAAACTGTTTAAAACATCTTTATTTTTAACTGTTCTGACTGTAACCAGACAAGACAGTGCATTGTTTACAGCACTGTTCTCAGTTCTTTGTAACCAACCACTGAAGTTCCCCATGGAAATCATCTCTGCTTTTATACAGATCCAGTCCTCAGTCCTAAATGAGTGCCTGGAGCTTTTTAAAGTAGTCACTTCCTGACTGTTACTGTCTGCTCTAAGAAACATTTAAAATACTGAAACTTTTGTCTCCTTCCTGTAATTTTTACAGGAGAAAATAATTTTCAGGACTTTCACCTAGGAGGCAAAGTCGTGCTGTGCCAGTAAATTTTCAGTAGAAGCATGCCACGTGTGAGTTTCTGGGAAGATAAAGTCTTCTTTTTGTTTGAAAAATGGCAATTTTTATCTCAGGGACCTGACATTTTATTTACTTCTTATGAAGACCACCAATGAGAGGATTTAATTCCACAAAAAGAGTTCAACATTGGTTTATGAATATAATCACAGCTGCTGTCAGCAACAGGAACACAACTGACCTGGAAAACCTCAGGCCATATTTCCTTCTTTATCAGCAGCAAAGGAAACAGGGACACTGAGCTTGGAACAGTGGTGGTGTGTCACAGAGTGTTGGACCAGGGTGACCTAAACCAGGTGAATCCCCAAATCAGCCATGGAGGCCTTCAGCATCTTCCCACCATACAGTGCTTAAACCAGCACTAACACACAGCACTGCAGATGCTGGCAGGGGAATCCCAAATTCTGCTCCCTCAGACCCTCTCCTCTGTCATCTGGAGCTTGCACACTGCACCAATAAAGCTTTTGCACACAGAATATAATTTTAAACTGTGCATTATGGCACTGAGAATTGTTTCCCAGTCTCCCCTGGCTTGGCAGCACTGGCTTAAAGCACCATGGACTTTGTCACCTTTGGAACCTTGTCACCACCCAGAATCAGTTCACCTTCCTCATCTCACCAGTTTCCTATGTCAAGACTCAGAGTTATTACCCAAACTAACACTGCAGCCTGAACCACGAGCTGAGGCCCAGTAACTGGAACAGAAGTTCCCACTGCTCCAGTGACAATGTCACTTCATTCCAGACTGAACTCGTACCAACTGGAATCACAACTATTGACTCCTAGAATCCCTCCTAATTTACTCTTCTCCTTCTGACACAGACATTGAGCTGAACCCACCCTGCAGAGAGAAAAACTAAAGACTTTGACTTCTTACATGAACATTACTCCACGTTCAGCTCCTCCTTCTGTATTTTGTCCAACCCCTCCTCCCCCAAGACACCCAGATGGGTAATTTCCATCAGCAACTCTACTTTTTGTGGTTTCATTGTGGGGGTTTTGACTACAAATGGCTTTACAGGTTGGGAACCCTTGGATTTGTCTGCATGTTATGATAAAACACAATGGAACCGTTCACAAAACAAAAGTTTTTACATAACAGAACGTGCAATAAAAGCGCAAGAAAGAAAAGAAAGAGAGAGAGAGAGAGGTATCCAGAGGAGAACTTACCCCGCGCTTTAGGCTCCTGAAGCAGTGGATTTTGGGTTTGGAGGTCATGAACTCGTTGAAGCGATGGGAGAGGGGTTCCTTTTGCTGCTTGGGAGACTGGGGGCCGTTGGGAACAGCAGAGGGTGAGGCAGAGGCAGGGGGAGGAGGAGGGGGCTGATGGGGGGATGTTAAAAGGGACATAAGCTACGTATAAGAGATGGAGAAGTGACAGAATAAAAACCAAAATAAAAAGATAAAACACAAAACGAAAATAAGCATCAAAACCAATATTTGAAATCCAGAGAAAAAACCAATTAAATAATTAAATATTAAAGGCCATGGTTCAAAAGAGGGGAGAAAGCGGTAGTTAAGAGTCGTGTTAAATGAACAGTGGTGATAAATGAAAGTATTAGTAAGTGATGCAACAGAAGAGTAACACAAAAGTAATTTGAAGGAAGCTCATGCAGACTCTTCCATGCAGCACTATCCCCATAAATTGCCCTGTTCTGCTCTGTGGACAGCTCAGAATAATGCATATGGATAGAGCTTTCAAATACCTGAATTTAAATGGATCAGATAAGGAAGGTACCTTAGTGCCCAGTAGCGTTTCTATTATCTGGAAAACAACAAACCACATTCCTTCCTGCTTCCAAATCATACCTCAGCAATGTGCATCACACTTCACTTGTACAGATCATTCTATGAATTTGCTCAGGACTTAGTCCTGGTTGTGTTTTTATTCTGGCTACACTGATGTAAGCACCAGACAGCGAGTCCTCTCTCACACCAGCACTACAGGAATGACCCCTTGTGAACAGGGAGATTTTTAAAACTCAAATTTAAGTGCTTTGGTGATGGGTCAGAGCAAGAGTGAGATAAAAAACCCGAAGCTATTCTGGGCTTCCATCAGTGTTACTGAAACCTGATTGAGTCCAGTCCCCCTGACACGTCCTGGTAACCCCAGATAAATGCTGCCATGCATTATGGTGTAAAGTATGACAGTGGAATGAAAAAGGTTTAATGGGTACAAAAGTTAATGTGGTCCTTTAAACAGTCAACTGCTCAGTTAGTTACGCTCCATTAGTTGTGCTTCAGAGTGAGTCTCAGCAATTCCCTGTTCCCAGCCACCCACCTGCTGACCCCAGTGCACAGACTGGAAAGACAACGCCAATGGAAAGCCAAGGAGAGTTTGAGGAGTGTCAAAACAGTAACACCACATTGAAGCTTCCCACAGGTAACAATGTTAGTTGGCACACATGGCACTAGGTAAGTGGTTAACAACTCCTTCTCTGAGTTAGGAACAGAAATGGACCATGGCAGAGACGTGACAACTTAAGTCAAATAAATTTAAAAACCGCAACGTAATTAATAAAATTATACAAGAAAAAGAAATTAAAGTTATAAAGAAACTTAAGTAACCAAAGACTACAACAAAACACCATATTAAGACATCAGTTATTAACTTTCTGAATCTAAAATTCTTTTTATAAAAAACTAAACTTGCCAAGATTACTAGACAAGACACAGGTTATTTACAGAACACATACTAGCACCAAGCTCAAGTTTGCAAATCAGTACCTTATTTTTCTTGATGAATGGCCATAACTTGCCCTTGGATTTGCTACCAAACTTGGGCTCTGACTTCCCATCCCCTCTGGAGTTGGAGAGGCTGGATTCAGACACCGTCCTCTTCATGGGCTGCGTGAAATCCTCAAAGTCGATGTCTCCCGGAGGCTCGAACCCTGATTTAAAGGCTTCTATTACCATCTGGGAATCCTGGAATGGGACAGATCCAACACAAGGGTAAACATCTCAGGTGAGGCTTGGCATCAAATTGGTGCCACATCAAGGCAGAACAAGAAAGTTTGTCTATGTGGGACCATCCCTGAGAGTGAGCAGGCTCATCCCTGGGAATGAGTGCCCTTCCAGAGCCCAGGATCAACACAAGCCTCTCCACCTTCTGCTGAAAAGGAGTAAGAGCTTATGGATTTTACTGACTAGAAAAGCAAATCACACTTCAGTGAGTGACTCATAACAAAGATTTAAGGTACAGATTTGCTGGCAATACAGTTGTTAGCAAATCAGAGGAAAATCCTAATAAATACTCCTATAAAACAGAGCTCTTGTGTGATCATTCTGCCACAAGTCAACAAGTTGGTTGTGAATTCAGTGACAGTAAATGGCTGTAAACATTTCATGAGCTTTACCCAACATCTGAGCAGTCCAAGGTCACACCAGCAGCCCCGTGCCCTGGTGTGGGAGCCACTGAAGCCACATTCCCTTTTGGCACTGCTAGGAGGGATCTAAGTCAGCCACAAACTGACTCTAGACTGAACAATGGCTTTGCTCTTTTGTTTTGGAAAGAGGGAAAAGAAAAAAAGAACAAATCAAAGCCAAACAAACCCATAGCACTTTTCCTACTCAAGTCTGCAAACAAAATTAATTATACATAAGATCAAATTCAGACCTCAGCTTGCCAAATGCACTTAAGTCTAATGGACTCAGGAAAAAAAATATCCTAATAGACTTCTTATCTACTTGTTTCCTTGGGAAGAGAGATTGTTATACTCTAACAGCTGTATTCCAAGATCACTAGAGACACTGTGCCTTGGCACACAAATATCTTATTATTCTCTAGAGAAGAGATCACTGCCCTGTTACATAAAAAGAACTTGTTGCTTTCAAGGCATTTCACAGGTTCTGTGAATGGCTGTAGGTAAAATGCTGTTCAGGAGAAATCTACTGGGATATAAACATATCCAGAGGCCAGGCTCCATTGAGCAAAACAGATACATGAAAAGCTTTGCAAAAGTCTTCATGGGATTGTGAAGTTCCACATGGATTTAAGATCCTCAATCTATCAGGTGACACCATGAAATTCCTACATGGGTTTTAGGGAGGTACAACAAAACTTTCCATTATCCCATCCTGACTTCCTGATATTTTTAATGATAGACATGAAAGCCAGATGAAGAAGGCTTAGAGAAGAGGGGAAAAGAGTGGGAAAAGCTGAGATAATTGGCATTGCTGAGCCTGGAAAAGAGAAGGCTTTGGGGTAACTCAAGTGCTGCCTTCCAGCACCCTAAAGGGAGCCTACAGGAAAGATGGAGACTATTTACAAGAGTCTGGGGTCTGTGGATGCCCCATCCTTGGAAGTGTTCCAGGCCAGGCTGGACAGGGCTTGGAGCAGCCTGGGATAGTGGAAGGTGTCCCTGCCCATGGCAGGGGGTGGAACTGGAGAGGTTTAAGGTCTCTTCCCACCCTTTCTCTGATTCTAAGATTACACTATGTTATATTAAATACTCCACTGGTATTTTATCCTATGCATGGAGCTTTTCCCTTTTTCCCCTCTGAATTTTACAGTGTTCCTTCCATTTATTCAAAACATCATTCCACTACAATGGAGCTAAAAATAACCAGCACGCTCCATATATCACAGAGATAATGTCATAACAGGAACTCCAAACCCATAACAAATTAATTTTATCTGCTGCTAGGGTCCTCTGAATCAGGTTCTGCACAGGTTCACCTGGCAGTCACCACAGTTCACACTTGCCACATGACCTTTGTGTTGTTCAAGTGGTTAGAAAGGGGAAACAGGAAAAAAAAAAACCCAAAACATTTAAAACTGCCTTAAAACCACAGTAACAGCAAATCAGTATTCCCTGCTAAGTCCAGGCAGTTTCCATTGGCATTAACAGGAATTCTATGCAGTGCAGTGAGGGTATAAAGAAATCCTATTTACACAGTTGCATGTTTAGTAATTAATCCAGAGCTTTCATTATAATCAACACAGTCAGTAATTACTGCTCCAGAGATTAAAAAAAAAACAAAACAAACAAACAAAAAAATAACCAACTTGATGATATTTAAGGAAAAAGAATTCTTCATGAACATAACTGTTTCCAGATAGAACACACTAAACCCTTTGTAGCTGCTCAGATATAACTACTTTAGTTAAATACATTTTTGTCAGCACAGTGTTTACAGGAGATCCTGGTAAATCCAGTTATCAATGCTCAAAGTCATTATTTTCCAGTGTCACACTTGTGTATGAGCCATCATGGACTTATTTGTGAGCAAGAGAATATAAAATTCACCTGATTCAAACACCCAATTTAAGTTCCATTTATATTTTGCTAAGAAGACTCAGGCAGAGTGTAGGCTTAGATATGAAATCTGCCCAAGCATGATTTCACTGTGCAGCACCAAAAGCTGTACCTCAAGCAGGGTATGATGTTCTAACATGGGAATCACTGCCCCAGTTTCCCCTCTTCCCACACAGAGAGTGGTTTTCAGGTTCCTGAGTTTCCCATGCTGCTCTCTGTGAGAGCAATTGCTGAACAGAGTAGAGGATGAATTTCAAAACTTCAGCCTTGGGCTTATGCTGCCAGTTCATGGCTCCAGGCACTGAAGATCTCAGAAGACTCCAGTGAAAAACATATGGGAAATTCAAACAGGCAGCAAGACACATGCTGTCAGTGTTTAAAACACTAATGTGATCCATGGGAAAGGCTGGAAGAACAGAGGCTTCATGTAGGAAGGGAGCAGATAATTCTGCAAACAAAACAAGAAAACATATTTGCCCTTGTGGTCGCTGCACATCAGGAAGCTCGACCAAAATCTTTATCAGCCTTTCTATCAGAGAGGTTTCTTTGCATCCTGTGAAGGAAAAATCATGCTCACAAATCAAGATTTGCTCATTTAGGTGGCCAGCAAACCTCAAACCTGCAAAGAAATATTTTATGGAAAGATGTTGCAATAGTTCACGTAGCCAATACTTTAAACATTTTCATTATTATAAAGCTAACTGGAATTACGACACTTCTGAAATGTTCAGTTTTCTGACTATGAGACAGAGAAACCACCTTTATAAGAATTGGTGATTAAGTATCTGAAATCATGCCCAACATAATATGCTGATGCCTACTTTTACCTAACTTGCAATATTTCAAAAAGTAATTATCCCAATAAAATGAGAGAATATTCCTTAATTAAAATAAAAAAACAAAACAACCAGACAAACAAAAAACAAACAAAACCTCTCAAATTAAAAAGTATTGTAGGAAAGGCATTTCTGGGTATTAAGTAGATTTGGTAAATAATCTGAGCACATCCTGCCTCAGACAAAGCAGCTTGGGACAAGAAGCTGTTCTTTGGTTTAGTTCCGTGACTGCAAAGCTCTTGTGCTGAGCCTGGGCCCAAGATTTCAGTATCCATTAATGTGAGACCAATACTAAATATGAAAACCAACAATGCAACACTTACATTCTTTTGATCCACTGATTCTGCAGCCTTTGTTATCTCATCCAGACACTTCCCAATGATAGGGATCACCTGGCGGTCGACTTCTGCAAAGGTTTTCATGGATTCACCTATCCTCACGATCCTTCTTTCCTCCATCTCTTGTATTTTCTAAAATATTACATTTCATTCAGGTCAAACATCAAGATTAACTACACAGTTTCACCCATTTTTCCTCTTCATCAACTACTTTAAAATTTAGGGATTAAATATATTTTCAAGAACAAACTAGGACAGCTGTTCTCAGGAAGGCACCAAGTGATACTGCTCCCTCAAACATGAAAATGTCATTCTAAAAGTAATCTCTTTTACTATTACTGGAAATTTTTCTATTAACTTTTTATGGTAAAAAATGCTGATTTGTCAAACCCCAGCTTTAGACTTTTGTGTGGATGGTCCTTAAGGCTTTTAAAAGAATTTCTGCAACAAATTCTTTCATTTTCTGTGCATGTTCAGAACAACCTTATTTTCATTCCACTGTAAAATATAAAGAAATAAAGACTGATGTCTCCCTTTCTTTTCCTTAGAAGGTAATTTTTGGTGTTTAGGGAGTCCTGTACATTAGTTTTGTTCACAATACATCATGTATTGATGATATGCAATAAAAACATCAGGTGGTGTTCACACCACAACTTCCTCATTGCTCAGTGGATTCAGTTCCAGGATCCCCAGCATCTCTTCCAGGGGCCTCTCCTTCACCACAGAGGGAAGCTGAGTGTGGCATAATTCTATTATAACAAATTAAAGCAGGGTACAGAAGGGCATGAACAGGAGCAGCCTGTTTCACACTGGACTGCAAGTCAACTTAAAAATCCCCTTTGCCTTGACTGATCCACAAGGAACATCAATTCTTTACAGAACAACTTATTTCAACATCTAAAAGCAAGCCCTGGAGCTCACTGGTGCACTGACAGGAAGAGGGCACATCTGCAGGACTTTAACTAGAGATCAGAGTGCTTATCAGCTCCAGAGGAACAGTTTATGTCAAGGCATCGGTTTGAAATACCATCAGGCAAAAAAGGGGGTGTCCATTTAGCTCACAAGTTTCAGCAGTGGGTAAGGAAGTGCGTGTTTGCCACACAAATATCATCCACTTCTCATCTGATGACAAGCATGTGACTAGTCCTCCCTTGAAAAGGTTGGATTTTCCACTTCTGATGCTCATGACCCATTACAATGGAACAGTCATTTACAAGTTCTGTTCTACTACATTAACCTCAATTCATTCATTCAAGTGCAAACTCAGACCTTCACTCAGAATGAATCTGATGGCTTTTTTTATTCTTCCTCTGCAGCCTGTCCTTAGGCACCCTAAGACACAATCAGTAAGTTGCTTAAAACCCTTTGGATTCACTGCTGCAGAGTTATTGTGGTTCACATTTAAACCTCTCTGCAGCCTGATTTGAACACAGGTTATAAAGGGCTGCTGGACTTTACAGATGCAACAATGCCCAGCTGCCTCCTGCTCCCAACAAAGCCAGTGATGCTCTCCCTCATCCCCAGCTGCACAGACACAGGAGCTGAACAGAGAAAGATTGTGAAGATTCCAAAGGCTGTCCTCATCTGTCATGACACTTCAATGTCATCTTCCTTGTGTATTAATGATCCCTTCATACCTAATTTAAGAAAATGGGATCATTTATCCTACCACCTCCCAGGGTGGTAGATTGCATGTAAAAGTTGCTAAGAATGAGCCAAAAAATCACCAAAAATTAAAAGTCAAGGTCAATAGAATTGAGGTGCTGTGCAATATGTTCTTGTCAGGGGATTAGGGGCTACTCTAGGTCCCTGCCAGTAACCCTTACCTGGAAGATGTTTGGTATGTGTGTGTAGTAATGCTCATGCTGTTCACTATTGAACTTCTGTAGGGTGGAAGAATATTCAGCTTTGCTGTCTTCTGCCATCTGATGTCTCAGCTGGGCTTGCTGTCTGGCCTGAGGAAATACCAAAAGAAATTCATAATTTAGGCTACATGGAAAGCAGTTGCACTGTGGTACTCCTCATCTTGCTATGCAGGAACATTGGGATAGGAGACTCTGAACACCAGCTTTTGGTTTACTCCACTTTTGTGAAACATTTAAGCTACAGTGTGGACAGTGCTGCTGCTCCTTCCTGGGATTACAATGTGCTATTTCATCAACCATTTGGCATTCCATGAACAACCTCTGTTTGAACTGCATGTCAAACACCAAAACAAGCTGGGCCCTCCACCTGCCCATGGGACAGGCACCCTCCCAGTACATCCATGGACACATTTCTTGCTCCCCCTATGCCCTGGTGGATGTCACCTGATGCTTTCCTCTAATGAGCTGCTTCTCTGTTGGTAAGCAGGGTTTTCTGGGGAAAGGAAAGTGAGAAAAACCCCAACAGTTTTGTCTCATTTTAGCCAATGTAACCATGACATAACCTCCTAACTCTGTGTGCTCTGCAGGGCCCTTTCTCCACACTCCTCACACAGCCCTGGCATGAAGCACACAAGGAAAGAGGAGCCTGAGCAGCAGCTGAGATGCCTCCCTTCCTATTTTTACCCACACAGATGATTTGCTTTACTACCCAACATAGCAGAGCACTGGGCAATTAATCTCACTTCTTTCCCTAGAATAATCTGTCCCCAAGTGACCCTTTCATGTTTTCAGATTCCTCCCCTTACAGTTCTGCTCCCAAGGCCTTCTGTTATCTGTTTCACTGCCCAATATTCCTCCCTTACTGCCTCTCCCATCTGTTTGGTTTAGATGCCTTTTCCTTCCTTGCCTTTGGCCTTCATACAGCAGCTCTTCCTCCTCTTCCCTTCCAACATTCCCTGTGCCTTCCCCTCGCTGAAGCTCCCCCTCTCCCTGGCTGGAGCTCTGCTGCTGAAATTCTGAATAATTCCTTAAGACAAGGCAAAGAAATGCTGCTTTAAAAATCGTGTTTCAGGGGGACACAACACAGCAAAGCATTATAGCATATTTTTAAGTGGGCTCCCATTAAAACCAGTTCAGAACAGGGTTATTCTCTGAAGTGTTCCAAGCAGACAATAGTTTCCTGACAATAAATCCATGGAATACCAAATCATGGAACGTTTTTGTAATCATAACTGGAAGGTAACAAATTCTGCCAGGAGGTTTCAAATCTCAATTTGTAAAGTAGCCTTCCCCCACATTTGTCAAGTTTGCACATCTCACCTAATAATTTATTTCACCTCAACTGAGATATTGCTTCTGCAGTCGATTGTAGGAATTTCAGAGATCCCTTTCACATTCTTTCTACAGAAATAATTCAAGCAGAATGAGGAGATACTGGGCACTAAGTACATCACAGGAGATGAAACAGTAGCATCACATGGAGAAGAATGTGACTATAACCAAATAAGTGAATCCAATAAAGGACATATTTTCAACTTTGCTTATTCCCAGGAGTTTTAACTGTCCACTAACTCCTGCAAAGGATGAATGCCTAATTCCAGAAAATTCACCTCCTGCAATCAAATTCCAAGAAGCCACATCGATCATTCCCCTGCCCAAGTGCTATAAAGTTTATTAAACTTTACCATCCACACACTCACATACAGCTACATTAAATACAAATGGAAAACAATATATCCTTGTGCCACAGACACAAATTTACCAGGAAAACAAAGTGATCCATGGAAAGGCAGGCAGCTGTAAGAGTGGTTCACACTCATCTCCCAACTCCTTCCTCACATCCCAGCTGCTGCAGATCAATATCCATTTGTGAGGCCCATTCTCCTCATCTACCTAAGAGGAGCCCATTGTCTGGGCTGACTTTACACCAGCCCCACTCCCACTCCCACAGCTGTCTCTCTCTTTCTTTTTTTAAAAATAATTTTAAATAATGCAACTCAGGAATTTGTCCCTTGACTCTATTGTTGAGGCAGAAAAACAAGAAATCCATTATTATGCATTTCCAGGCAGACCCAAGCATTAAAGCCATCAGAGTTCATTCTCATGAGCAAACTCATTGGCTGGATATGACAAAGTAACTCTGAGCTAAATGTATACAAGAGTAGACACTCAGTTCCCAAAATAATCTTAACTGGCCTCAAATAAGAGGGGGCAGCAGATGAGTAAATAAAATTGGGTGCATTCCAAACCCAGAACTTTTTGTATGAGAGCCCTAGTGATGCTTTGTTTCTCTTGGCCATTTAATGCATTTGGCAAGCTGGAGCTTGCTAAATGCATTAAATAACCAAGAGACTGTTTAAATATCTTTCCAATGAGGTATTTGGATCTTAAAATAAAAATATTTTTTAAAATCTAGAATTTTTTCATTACTTCATTTCAGTATGTCACTTCCTCTAACATCATCACTTCTAGCATTAACAGAATTGTACCTTATAGTGAGATTCCTGCACTCTGTTGAAGCACAGAATGATAAAAAAGAGTCAATGATGTTAAATTTCACATTCAGAGTAATGGATGCAGTAGCCCAGAACTGCAGAGAGTCACAGAATTGATTTCAAGAATAATTTATAGCTAGGCTTTACAGAAAATGAAGTTTTGCTTCTTTGCTACTCACTTATGCATGTGAACAGCTTCAGAGAAGGTTTTTTGGGGGCTTCTTAGAGTTAATGTCAAAAGATTTGCTCTGAACAGTATTTCCAGAAGGAAAGGCTTTGGAATAATTGGGTCTGGAAAAGCAAGACGATGACTTCAGATATAGGAGAACAATTCTGGGATGCAGCTTTCAGTCAACACATTCTCTCCTTTAACTGGGCAGGGATGAGTGAGCAAGAGCTCAGTTTCCAGCCCCATATGTGAAACACAATCCACCCCTACAGGCTGGCAGATTGCTCAGTTGTAAGAGGTGTCAGGGCCAGGGACTCTGAACACAGCAAAATCTCCTCTCTTCAAAGGAAGAAAGAATGAGGTCACCTTTCAGCACTATAGAAAAGCAAAAAGGGTATGTACACCTGAGGGGTTTGTGGGGAGAACAGCAGTGTTTTGCTTCCAAATGCCTGGCACTGCAAAAGATGCACAGATTTCACACATCTTCCATCCCAAATGTACCTTGGTAAGAGCTTTTTTGCCCCAAAATAAATGTGCACAGCGCATAAAGGCATTGCTTCCTCCCCAAAGTCTGCTTTGGTTAAGGCAGCTTTTGTCTGAACTCATGTGGCAGCATCAAAATCAAAAGGTCACAAATGTCAATGCTGGCCTCATCCAGAAAAGTGCTCCCCAAAATGAAGACCAGCCCCAGACCTGCAGCACCTCCAGCCTTGCAGGGAGCAGACAGGGAAGCTTTGGGCTCCCACTGCCACCAGACCTGAGCAGTCACACCAGGGACTGAGAGAACACTCAAGGGAAAGGAGTGAAGCTCTGACAGACTGAACCAGGTAACAGCTCACCAGCAGCAGCTAAGGGTTATTTTATGTGACCTTCTCTCTCAGGATTTGTGCAGAAGTGCCATTAAATAGAATCAAACACATCTTTTTCCCTTCCTTTAGACAGCCTTGCTGCTTGATGGGCAAGAATGCAGGACAGTAGCTAACTGCAGTGTAGTGTTAACTTACAGAGTGCTGATTTCTGTGGCTGTCTTCAGTACTTAGAAAGAAATTAGAAAGAAGTCAACCCTGAGCCCTCTTACCACCTGCTTGAAACCACCTGCAGTTTATCAATATGGTGCAACTTCAGCAATCAGTGCAGAGCAGAATGAGACCAAAGAATTACAGACAAGGGAACTTATGCATAATCCTTGCAAACATGCAGCACTAGTGAAGCTTTTTATGTTGATCTGAATTAAATCAGTCCTAATACTTTATGCCTTTGAACAGGAAAATTGAACAGAGAAAGGGAATATGGACACTTTATGATGGGCACTGTCAACCCTGAAATTCTAAGAAAACTTTTGCAATCTGCTTTACATGAAGGCTCTTAGAGAATTAAATTAATCCATTTGTATTGTCCTACCTTCTCCCCCAAGCCTCCTTTGAGAGGAAATGCAACTTGTGATGAAGTGTAGAAGAAATTTTTAAAAACCAAGTACACTTCTGCCATTTTGGTCTCCAATACAGAAAAGAATGAGGATATTTTGCTGAGAACAATTTTCTGAGACACATTCCAGAAACAGCCAAAGGGTCAATAGACACACTGTCTTCTGGGTTTACACAGACAAAAAATGCAGCTCCTCAGGGCTGTTATGGTGGGAGTGATATGAATAACTGAAAAGGGCAGAAAAAAACTTTGGCTGTTATTCAGCTGGTCCACACTAAGTGGAACAGTTCAACTCCTCAGCAGTTACTCTTGTCCAGAATGGCAGAGTTTCCAGTCAAAACTTTGGTGTCACTTTGTTTCTTCTTTCTTTTCTCCCATTCTGCAGCCCCTCTTTTCTTTCAAACTCAGACAGCATGTGAGATGCATCACTGCCAGGCCACTGCCTGCCAAAACAGATCTGTCTTTGGCAAATCCAAGATCAGACTAAAATGCAAACACACACACCAAAAAGAAAAAAAAAGAAAAAAATCCACGCCTGCCCCCTCCCCTCAACTACCCAATCCCTTCAAAAGAGCTTAATGATAAAGGCAGACTCAGAAACACTTCACCAATTTCAGGAATGCTTTCTATTACTCACAGATTTTTCAGCTCCAGGCTCTGGCCCTCCCTGCACGGCCGCCCTCACCCACCGGGCACCCCCGGGGGCAGCAGCACTGGCAGCGTGTGCAGGATCATTAATAACATGAATAAATCCTGCCACACAGCTCAGAACAGGGCTCCAGACTTGGATGTACATAGCCTCCAAATCAAGCTCCAACTCTTGACTATTTTACAATAATCAGTTGGGTCTCTCTGAACTGGCAAGCAGAGAAAGGATTTGAAATTTGCTTTCCCGAAAGAAAAAACAGTAGAATGGGGTGTGCAAAATAACAGCAGGGAAAGAAACAAAAAGAAAGATCCTTTTTTTAAACACTCAAAGAGGTGGAGGAAGAATCTGAGACTCTGTGGATCCCTGAAATCCTTTGGCTGAGTATAATATACAAATGAGCAAACCACTGCCAGAGGATGGAAAATCTTCCTCATCACATCTCAGGAATTGTTATCTAGTGCAGTCTCACTGCAGACAATTCTGCCAGAATTCAGAAACTCGCACTAACAAAAGATATCCTCAAACAACACAGTCCTGCTGAAGCTCTAACTACAGAGATGGACTAAATTAATTAAGAAGAGCAGCACAGCAGCAGCTCTCAGCACACTGCTCCAAGGCCCTGGGGAATAACTGTGCCTCAGACCCAAAAGTTTGTCTCCTTGCACTGCCATTCTCATGTCATGAATACTAAATAACCAAACTCTGGATGACTGAACTGTGAGGCCCTGAAAACACCCAGGAGTTTTCCACACAGCTCAGAGAAAAGCAGTCCCACAAGGATATCTGGCAAATCTACTTCATTATAAAAGAAGGATAATCTCTGTGGATGGAAGGTTATGTGGGTTTGTGGAGGAGGTAACAAGAAAAGATATATTTGGAGCACTGGCCGACTGTTTAAATGATTTCTGGAGCTCTGTTTAGTTGTACTACATAAGTGATTAAACTCTGCCATGTATAAATCTGGGTATTGAATATAAAAAATGGAAATTATTTCTTGAATATAAATAATGGAAATTTCAGGACTGGGTAATAGATTGCTTAGCTCATACTTGGAATACTGGGCACGGTTCTAGTCCTCTCTCTCCAAGAAAGAATTTACAAACACAGCCAAGGCAGAAGGGGCAGTCAGGGTTGAAAAAGTTACCAGGACAAATTTTGTAGCCTTGAAGATGAACTTTATGGGTAAAATGCACGACTTTGTCTCTCAGGGAGGTGAATTAGTCTGAGTGACCAGGGTGATGCTGATGCTGAGCTGCAGCAACAAGGGCTTTCCCATCAGCGATAAAGTCATTGTCCCCCTCTAGCCAGCATTTGTCAGCCCATACCTGGAATATGTGTTCAGAGGTCCCCACTATACAAAAAAGAATTCCTGGACAGACTGGAGAAGGTCCAGAAAGGCCCAAAGGTGATCCAGCACAGGGAAGCTGTCATGTGAGGAAAGGCTGAGAGACCTGGCTTAGGTCAGCCTTGAGAATGAAAGCTTAGGGGACCTTGTCACTGTGTCCCAGAGTTTGAAGGGTGACTACAGAGAAGATGGAGACTGTACAAGGAGTCCCATGGAAAAGACATGGGGTAATGGGAACAAGTTACCCCTGGGGAGATCCCAATTGGACACCAGGGGACAATTTTTCACAGTGAGAACAATGAGCCATTGGAATAATGTCCCCAGGGAAATGGTGGAAGCCCCAACAAGGGGCACAACTCAGCTGAAAAGGGTTCTGGGCCATCTTGTCTAGACTGTGCTTTTGCCAAGGAACACTGGGCCAGACAATCCTTCAATTCCCTTCCAACCTGGTATTCTATGATTCACTGAAACTGAACAGCTTACAAACTAAATTAGCTACATTTTGAGGCCTTGCTTCTCACACAGGTGAATAGATTTGTTCCAATGTTTTGACAGAAAAAGAATGACTGTAAAGAAGCTTTCCAACTGTACTGCATGAAATAATTGCTTTGCATTAGCTTAGAACACCAGTTCTATTGCACTGGTGATTCAAACTGCAGTTATTTAATTCAGAAGATATTCTTAAGCCTCCCTTTCACATCCCCTTTCCCTCCCTTTAGCAACTACCTCCCAAAAGGGTTGTATTGTTACAAAACTCAGTCAAATTGCCAGGTAGAGCATTGCTGCAGAGGAGCACTGCTAAAAGGAAATTTAAGTTCAGTTGGATTTCCTTGCCTTACACTAAAACTGGCTCATGATCTGCTCCTTGATCTCTTATCACCAAGCACAGGGTATGCATAGGGTACATATGGAGATTTATTAAGTTCCCCAGACACTCCTGCTGGAGTCATTAACTCTCTATTGAGAAGAAATCGACCCTCTTAAATTAGTCATGATTCCAAAAGGGAAACAGCTGCTCTGCACCGAGAGGCAGGGATGGCAGGTTGTAAACAAGGCTTACTCTTCCAGAAATGCAAATTGCTCTCCTGAGGGACTCCCTGCATTCACACACTGCATCATCCTTTAGGAAGGAAGCAGTTCAGAAAGGAGATTGGGGTCTGCATAACCCAGAGAAGTAACACTGAATCACATTACCCAGCATTTGAACTGATGAGAAATCTGACACTCATCACAAGCAAAGACACAGAAATTTAGCCAGTTCCATTTGTGGAGCAAAAGAGAAGCAGCTTCCTACTCAACATACAAAAAAACTCACCAGCACACAGGGAAAATCTTCTTCAGTGTCAAATTCTCCAACAAGAAATGCACAGGCCAGGCCCTCCTGCACCATGCTCAGGACTGGGCCTGGCACATCTCACCTGCATATTTCACCTTGATGCTGCTGCTCTAGCTCTACAAATTCACAGCACAGAATGGGTAAAGCAAGGCCTCTGGAAACACTCACTGCAGTATTAATAACACAAGCACTGTAAGGCTTCTCCATCTTGCAAAACCACCTTTGCATGGCACTACTGCATTTTCTACAGTGCTGGTACACTCATGGTGCCAGTGGCTGCCTTGATGTGCACAGGAGAGGGAAAGGATCCAAGTCCCACCATCACAGAGCAGACTTGGCATCTCCTGAAAAATGAGGCCTATTAAGCAGTTACACTCTGCAAAAGGCAAATACCCACAGCTTGGGGTTATGGTGAAATTTACTGCTGACAGACATTGCTGACTAAACCTCAGGGGGATGTGGCAACAGCAGAGCTCTGAGCTGGAGATGTTCCTCCAGCTTAGTCTGGGGGGTGTCAGTGATTTCATCTGGCTTCACTGTGATTTGACTGCTGAAACACCCACCTGAGCTATCTCCAGAGCCCAAAATAGCTTCTTACACCCCTCATTGTAAGGATATGTAAGCTTCCAGTGAAGGGATTTGTGTCCCACAGCACAGCAGTGAAGGCTGGAAAAGCAGTTACCACCTGACAGCATTGCTGAGCACACAGGAAGAGCAGCTAATCCCAGTTTCCAATTAGCAGGATTTCTACACCTACGTTCTGTCAGACTTTGCCCATGATTCAGCTCATGGCTACCCCAAGCCATGCTAAGTGTGTCTCCTGTGGGTAAGGAGGGGGACAGAGCCTGTGCTTTGTGCAGAAATTCAGCACCCAGGTAATGTGGCACAAGAGAAGAGAAAATGAAACCTCAAACACGAAACCTCAGTATTTCCCCACAGTTATATTTACAGACTAGAAAGCTAATATCATGGTGATATTGTATTTTAAGGTTTTATGCAAATCTTAAGCTATTCTGGGTCTCCAAAACATCTTGGATATTGCAGACATAACCTGAAAGTTGCAGAGCACTGGGGAAAACTCCTAGAGATTTCAGTAAACTTGAGATCACTCCCGTTTCCCTCAGTTTCTCAATTTCAAAACCAAAGGCAAATACATCTAAAGTTCCTAAATATCTCAGATTATTGCTGAAGGTCAACATTTGACCATTTCCTCTTCAGCCAAGGAACAGATCCTGCCTGATCCCAAATACTTCAAACCACTCTCCTTGCCACAACTGCTGAGCAAATCAAGAGGTGAACCCTTCCCACGGTTGGCCTCAGCCACTTCCTCTTTAAAATCAGACTCTGAAATGCCTACCAGGAAAAGAAACCCTTAGAAAAGCCAGCTGATTTTTAAATTTTATTATAAGGAGTCTGCAAAGGCACCACTGGGTACCACATTATCCCATAAAGATGTCAGCTTTTTAGTGGTTGCAGCTCTGAAGAGAAGGCAGAAACAATAGAGCTCTGCCTTATATGTACAGTGGCTCCGTGCTGGCGACAGAGACCATTTCCCCAAATGGTCAAAAAATTGAAGCAGCTCCTCTGTGGTTTTTGAAAGAGAAGTGCTTTAAAGCACACAACCCACTGTGATCCAAATGAAATAAAGCTTTCAGTGATACCTACGAGGCTTTCTGGAAGCAGCATCAGCATGTTGCAGCATTTGTTTCATTTATAAGGATATTTTCACAGGCAGTGAGCTTCCTGCCCTGACTTTGCTACACTGCATTTTGTGTTGACACAAACATCTCTGCAAACTTTGCCTGCTGGTGGTTGAGAGGCTCAGTGCAAAGAGGGAAGGGAGTTCAGGTGCCCTGCTCCACTCTCCCTCTATTCCTGCATACTGTGATCAGTGCAGAGACTGAACACAGCTTCTGCTCCATGTTCCTACTGCCAAAAAAGGAGCTGAGAGGAAAGGAAGCCAAACACTCCTCCCTCCAAGATCAGCTACCAGGCTGCTGCCTGGCAAGGTGATGGAGCCCATCCTGGCCACAGAAGGGGCAGAGAAGGGATGTGCCCTCCACATACCCGGTCCTACAAAAGGAACGTGGACCTTGGTACATGATGCCCAGGTTCCACATCCAGCCCTGCCTTTAGGCCCTTTGCCAAGCAGTCCTGGAGAAATAAGGAAGAAAGTGACTCTTATTCTGCTTCTCTGCCACTTTTCCAGTTATTGAATGCTCCTAAATTGTAATACCTTGGGCAAGGGAAAAGTGCTGGTAGATGGCAGCTCTGGCACAGAATTTCCTGCTGCATTTGTCAAAGGCTACAAAGACTTGGAAAGATGAAGAGATGTGAACATTTTAGAACCTCACACAGCTTAGCATTAGGAAACTGCAGCTGCATTCTCTTCTGACTGTATGTGACATTGTGATCACTGCAGAATTTTAATTCCATTAATGCCATCCACTCTTATCATGTGTGATGCAAAAAATAGCTGCTGTGTCTGCTCATATTGGCAGGTACAAGCTGAAGCAGCCAAGGTGTCAATCTCAGTCCAAAGAAATGAGGGCAACCAGCCCCAGTGCTTCAGGAGCACCTTGTTCTGCCAAAGAGAAGAGCTCTGACACAGCCAAACCACCTGTTCTCCTGGCCAGGTGGATTTCTGGGAGCTTTTGGGGATAGGAGTGCAGCAGCCAAGCCATAAGGGGCAAGAGCAATCAGAACTGCTGCAGCAGAAGGAGGATGTTGAAGTCATCCTCTTGCTTCATTTGGAGCTGAGCAGTTCCTGCATGCCCCGGAGCGAGTGGGGAGAGCAGCAGTGCTGCTGGAACAATATCCCATTCTGCACTGGGAGTTATGCAAGAGCCTCCCAGTCACACGGGCAGAGGGGAGCAAAGAAAGGCCATTATTCACAGCCTGACATGGATGAACCCAGTTTAACACATGCACTTGGAAAACACTGTTCTCTCTGTTCAGTAATATTATTTCACATTCCACTCATTTTGATAACCTTTTCCTTCTCCCATCTACTCTGTTGACTGCCTGGAAAGTGGAGTAATGCCTTCTCCTGAGAGCTGCCAACATGCATAACTAACAGATTTTTCTTTCAAGATACCACTGAGCCTCATTTTGCAATAAATAATTTACAAATTCATACAATAAAAAGCTAGAGGAACTTAAAAGGGAAGCCTCTCTGTTTCACTTGACACGGAAAGAGCACCAGGGTAGGAAATTCTGCTTCCCAGAATTTACCTAACACTCCTAGATTGATATATCACCAATATGACTCCTTTTACTCTGACCAGAAAAGGCCAGCCTTGGAAAGGGATGTAGAAATAAGGAATTTCAGTCCCCTTTTTCAAACAGTAAGTCATGTCTTTGTATCCCTTTGACATGACCTCAGCTTTGGAAAAAAATCTAGGGCAAGCCCTAATTTTATCTATGAAAGAAGTATTCTAAAATCACTTTATACAGATAAAGCAGAGATGATCCCTCTCTGTTAGGAAAACCCACATGTGGTGCTACATCTTTAACAATCTGTACATGCATTCATCTGTCAAGTGCCCTGGCAAATCCAGAAGGCAACAAAGGATCAAATCTACAGGGTGAATTTGCAACTGAGAGCCAAGCAAATTACAAGACCACAGAGGTATTTTGTCCTTTGATATGCAATAGCACTTGGGGGGAATTTTCTGAGCTTGTTTATGATTTACTGTCCTCATTTCCAAGAGCATCCTTGACACTCTGCCATGCAACATCCTGATGCTCAGCATATCAGAAACACGAGATCCCACAGATGTAAAGGGAAATTTATATTTCATATCTTCACAGGACTGAAGTAACTGAGAATAGAATGAGGCAGACCTCTTGAGAAGCAAACCCTACATTTTAAAAGGAGACCTCAGACTAGAAAGATTTCTTACCTATAATTCACTTTCCATTCCTGTCCCTGAAACAAAACATTTGGCATATTTTAAGCTTCAGCTTTTATTTTTTCCTTTCTCTTTTGGTTGCTTTTTTTTTTTCCTTTAAGAAATAAACATTTTCAAATGTTCTGGCTATTTTGTGCCTGTGTGACTCAAACTCAAGGAGGGCAAAACTGTCCTTACACATCATAATGTGGTGTTTCAGATCTACATTAGTGCATCTTCTGAGCAAATGCGTAACTCAAAACCAGAAGCTATTTAAAACATTTTCTTCCTCTTCATTGCTTCCTTAAGTTACAGGTAGTGCACTTGGACCAGTAAAATTTAAACTTTAAGCATCATTCCACACATCCAATTTTGAATCAAACTAAAGAGAGAAAGGATTTCCAGACAGATGTGCTGAAACAGGACTGGATGTTTAAAATTAAGCATTAGTTCAAAAGCTCCACAAAGAGGGAATCATTGCAAAAAGGCCACAAATGATTCTGCAACCAGCCAGCAACTGAGAAATGAAAATAAAAGCCTTGTGCCATCTGTGACAAGCATGAATTCCAGGATTTTGCATCACATGGAAAGCTGTCCTGCTTTAAACCTACAACTATGAAAAACAATTCTGGTAATGCTTCATTGCATCCAATGAAATTGGGAAATCTTTGAAGTGCTGCTCGAAGGGCAGGAAGTTTGGTTCTACCTGGATCACAGAGAGAACAAACACAGGTGGGAATGGAAACTGCAGGCAGCCCTCAGGGAGCCCTCACAAGCCTGACTGTCACAGAACCTGGGGGGGTTATGTTAAAACCAAGCTTGCATAAACTCCTTTAAAGCCATATCAGCTCTGTTAAACTCAGATATCACCTACTAGAAGAACCCTGACTGTATCTGTTTGGAGTTTTTATATAAGTAAAGGTTTCTGCAGAGATCTCCCCTGTTTTAATTAACCTACAGACTGACTCAAGTGAGGCATGAAGCCTCAGAGAGTTTATCCTGCCAGGAGGATTGAGGAAGTAAACCTATCACATCCATGTTTACAAACAGTCTCCAGCCTCCAGCTCACCTTTTCAACATCTGCTTTTGTCACATTGATGTCAGCATCCATTTTCTCAAAATATTGCTGTGCTCGATCGGCTTCTTTGCAATCACGTTCAAACCTCCTCTTACTCTGAAAAGAAAAACCAGAAACCTTCATTACGGAAAGAAAAAGATACCAAAATCTATCTAAAATTCATGCCTGCCACTAAAACAATCTGTTGTAACAACTGAAGGATTTTAGGGCTCTCTTGTTTACACTGGAATACATTTCCATATTAATGAACCTCAAAAAAAATGGAGCTACCAGAGGCACATTTTTGGTTCCATTATCCAGGCTGCTCATATTTCAGGATTTTTCCCTTTTAGCATCACTTCCACTCTTGTAGATGAGATCATTCTCTTCTAACATTTAATCCCTTTATTTTTGTAAATGAATGAGGGAATTACTAAGATTAATAAATTTGTGGTTACTGATAGCCCCTTTCTAATCTCTCCTGTACTTAGAGCCTCACTTTTCATTCATCACATGAATGACAATTCCAATGTATTTACTTTTGGGAAGCAGCACCTGACTCAAGAGATGTTCCTGTTCAATTTATTCACACATTATGAAGCTGTTCAACTTTCAGTGGAATATCTGAACAGGACCCTTAGGGACTCTGCAGTTTCAGCAATGTTTAGCACACTTTTCAAGTCATATCAAATAAAATGCTGCTCGTGATAGACAAAGAGCCTACAGAAGCCAAGTGTTCTGTTAAAACAGACTTTTTCAGGACTGTGAGTGTATTTAAGACAGCAGAGTTTTAAAAATCCCATTTCTACAACTTTTGTCAGTATACCTTTCTTTTTCCAAATAAAATATTTGGAACCATCTCTTTGAAAATAATAAATACACAACTTAAATGTCACATCTGAGGAATTTGCCACTTACTGCTTCAAGTTGTTTCCAGCAAGTTTCAATGTGTTGTTGTGCCTTTCTGCCATCATGGAAGTGCTGTTTAGAAAAAGAAAAGAGAAAGACAACATTTTGAACAACAAAAGAACAAATAGTCAAGTATGCTCAAGAAAAAGCCAAACCAGAAATCATTCTGACAGCTGTGTTCTGCAAGGCTGGCGAATTGAGCAGGTGTGTGATGACTATCCAATGTCTCAGCAGGCTGCAGATGGATATTTGCATCAATTATAGTGGTTAGTTTGACTAAGGCTAATTAATCCCTTTAGCAATTCTACCTTGTATTGTTCACTGTATCTCATAATTATTGGTTTCCCCTATCATGAGATCTGAAGCACTTTTATCTGACGAGTATTTCTTTGGTGACAGACTGAACACTGGCTCCAAATTAAAATTTCTCTCTACATGAATTTACCAAGATGCACTTGATTGGCACATTCTATCAACTGATGTTTGTTCTGATTTTCATTCAGACTCAACAAAAAAAACCCCTTTTCTTCCTAGTTACTAGCTGTGTGTGCAAGGCCAGCTGCTCCTTCCTCTCGAGAGGTTTTTGGTGCCATGGGTCCCCCCAGGATCCGTCCTCTCCCACACACCGTGTGTGTTCACAGAATGAGGTGTAAAACAAGTTTTAAATTGAGATGTCAGTTAAAGAACAAGGAAATCCTCTCCTGATGGGTTTTTTGGAACAAGACTCTTAATTGCAGTTGGTTTAAGTAACAGTTCTTAGCCCTTACACAATGCTCTTTATCAAAGAATCTAATCTGTATTAGAGTTTATCCCTCTGTAGAATCACAGAATGGTTTGGGTGGGAAGGGACCTTAAAGGCCACCTTGTTCCAATCCCCTGCTGTGGGCAGGGACATCTTCCACTATCCCAGGGTGCTCCAAGCCCTGTCCAACCTGGCTTGGACACTTCCAGGGATGGGGCAGCCACAGCTTCTCTGGGCAAGCTGTTCTTCCATATGCCTGGCTTTCCCTCAAGATAAGCAATTCATTCCAGATCATTATATAAGTCAATCATTTCTGGACAGAAATGTGAATGCAGACCCAGCTGACTGCTACAACAGGTTACTCCCTTCCACAAACCACCCTGTAAAGTAAATAATGAAGCTAACTGAAACAGGAAGAGAAAGGCCTTTCTTTTGTATAATTTACTGGCAATTAGTTTTACTCAAATACAGGAATGATGTCACATAGTAAACTTGAAAAATAAAGGCCAAATATTGCCTGATAATCCCCCCAGAGTTCATGTGCTCTCACACCCAAGTGTCATCAGATTTTAGATAAAGCTTAAGGAATGTGATACCTACGGTTTGTTGGGTTAAAAAAAGCTCACACTCCAGATCATTAACCTGCTACAAAATGCCAGTTAGAAAAATATGTCTGCAAGCACTTTACAATTGGCAGCTCCTTGGTTTTCTGCATCTTCCACTACAGCAACTGGTATTTTCCTGTGTTGGGGGACTGAGGGACATTTCAGAGCTGCCATCCTGACTCCATCAGACGTGACAGCAAGAATTGCAAAACTGCAATTCTCTATCATGCCAGGTCCAATAGGCTCATTTAGCCTTAAAAAATCACAGTAATGTTCAACATGTCTGCAAGAACAGAACAACACAAGGGCTACCCTGGGTAGCTGTGTACCTGTAGTCCCAAACACTGTCTGCTAAGGAGGGATGCTCACCTTGAGCTGAGCAAGGGGACATTCTACAGGTTTATGTGTCTGGATGGTGCTTATCCCAGTTAAGAATTCTTAAAGCAGACAAGAGAGGCCCAGAGTCAGAAATCTTTCCATCCTGGCAAGTGCCATACTCAGCTCTGGCTCTGCTCTTGCCCTCCTAGGAGTGTGTGTGGTCACTGGGCCATGGCAGGGGGAGCAGTGACAGCCCAGTGCTGCTGGGACAGCAGAGACCTTCTCCAAACACTGCCTCACCACACTGTGACATTAAAAAACCCCTGACATCACTGCCAAACTGCTGGGTGGTGGGGAAAGGCTCCAAGTTGATTTCTGTTCCCTTTGTAGATCCCCATGTCCTTTCAACCCTGCGTGTGACAGATGCTGCCTCTTCCCTGCCAGGGGCTCCTCGTTTCAGGCTTTTGTAATTAGAGTTTAGGAAAACAGTCCCAAGGAGCAACAAAAACAATCCCAAGGAACAACTGTAATTTAACACTACACTTTTCAACATTTTGCTAATGAGCATGAAATTCATGGGAGCTTTAACAGTGAAGCTGGAAGTAAAATGACTCTGATACCTTCATGTTGCATTCCCTGCTTCCACCAGCCCCCATTTGCTCCCCACTTTGCTTGCTCCAGCTTGGCCAGGGTAAAAGGGACCTGATTTGGGAGCAGCTGGCCTGTGTGAAACCCAATACTGTCAATGACCCATAAACCTCAGGAAAACAACGTGCCAGGCTCATTTGAGAGAAAACAATTGCAGAGAGGAGCTGAAGGATGAATTTGGAAACAAAAGCCTATCAGATAACAGGACTACCCTCAGTGTGTATTTTTAAACCTTTGTAGTTGAATAATTTAAGGTTAACAAGCCATCCCTGTTACTTCCAAATTTGCCTTCTCTGTAAAACAAACTGCACAAGTTTCTGGAAACACTGAACCTGAGCAGTGAGACTGCATCCCGTTCAGATTTTGCTGCCTTTTGTTACTTTACTGTTTTTAGAAACACTTCAGCACAAATGGCATGCTGAGATGTAAAATGGGCATTGCTGAAGATTATTAAATAGGGAAATACTAAATAGTGATAAATACAGGTGTACAACATCTTAAAGAGTTCAGTGAAATGCTGCCTTTTTTTAGTTCAACAAACTTCTACGTATAACCCCTAACTCTTGCTGTGTTGTCCCAAATATATCCTTGGTGTGAGCTAAGGCACTTCTGGTTTTGCAAATCTTTTGCCCTCAAATGGTAATTTCTGCCTTCCAAAAATTCATTTTTATATACAGCAGCTAAGTGGGATCTTCCATCCATCTATATTTCTTCTCTGGCCCAATTTTACGGGTAAGAAAAACCAAGGCACTGTGGTCAAGTGATCTGCCTAAAGTCATACAGGAAGCCTCCAGTTTCCTCAAACCATGCACTATCTTCAACTTCTGCAAACTCATTTCCTTTACAATCCTCTTAAACAGCAAATGTCCTTTACCTTCACCTCTTCCCCCTCCCAAAACCCCAGCAAAAATAACTCTAAGCTCAACTATTTCCTTGATAAGGTTTCAAGATACAAGTTCTATTTTAAATAAATTTATTTGAACAAATTAAATATTTGGATATTGTACACCTGAACATTTTGCAAACTTGGCAAATGATTTAGCAAATCCTGTGAAGAACTACCATTCCTAGTCACATGCATTTCAGCAGCACACAATGATGAATTTAGAGTAATTGATACAATATTGTTTACCCTCCCCACCAAACTGAATGCTCCCAATCAAGCTGCTTAAGAAATCAGATTATGAGCAAGATATTCAATTAATAAACCACACCTCAAGTGTGCCAGTGTGACATTAGCAGCAGTGTTGGTGGCTCACATGCCACAATTTCCTTCAGACTTTTCACCCATATTCACAGAGTTCTAAAAACACATTAGAAATACAGTAAAGTGAAAAGTTTGGGGTCATTAGTGTTCACAAAGTCAACCTCTGTAAATCACCTTTGAGTCTACACTTTGCAGTCTTTGACTGGCAAACACTGTGCCAACTTTAAGATTTCCCTGAACACTATGTTATTGAAATATTAAACCAACTAAATGGCTTAAAACACAGCAGCATTGCCAAAACTCAAGCCATAGATGACAACTGTCCTTTTTCCCTGTATTAAAACCTATTGTGTCCCAGGGTGTTCTGAACAATCCACAATGGCCAAATTTTGACTGGACAACTCCATCCATTCCAGCTCCCAGGATTAACACAACAATGCAGGTTTTAGGTGAATTCACAGACTCAGTTTGGAAAAGATCCAAGACTGAATTCAACTTGTGACCGACCACCATCATTTCAACCAGACCTGAGTGCCACGTGCAGTCATTCCTTAAACACTTCCAAGGATGGTGACTCCAGCACCTCCCTGGGCAGCCCAATCCAACCCTTTCCATGAAGAAATTCTTCCTGGAATTCCAAAATTCAGCTGTTAAGACTTGAGATACTTTTATCAGACTATTAAGTCACTCATGTGCGGACTGTGGATTAACTCAACTTTTTAAAAGCTTTTGTTATATTCAAAAAGTTTGCAACTCAAGGAATGAGTTTTTCCCTTTGCAAATCCAGCCACGAGGATCGGTGTGCTCTCCTCATTAGGATGCTGCCTGTGTCTGGAACAGCTGGGGAGCAATCCTGGCTGCTGTGCAATCAAAGACAAACCTCTCATTGACTTTTGTTGGGCTCAGATTTCACCAGTGTTGATCAAAACCCTGGGAGCAGCGAGCGGGGGACCCACAATGCAGAGCCTGTTCCTGCCAACACTGCCACAATTAGGAGCAGTGGGATATTTTTGCAAAGCTTCCTTGGTATGCATGAGGGTTTACACAGCCCCAGAGCTCACCCAGCAGACAACAACAGCTTGTTAGAAGATGCATCTTTTTTTGCCTGACCTTTTGAGAGGAGCGGGAGAAAAGATGTTGCTAAAAGCATCTAATGAAGGACAACACATTCCAGTATTTTTGCTGAGGAGTTCCTGGGCAGTTTTAAATGAAAGAATTGCCTGAAACATGTAGATTACCAGCATGACAACAGGGCTGCTTAGGCTCTTTATAAACTGATTGTGTGAAACCTTTTTAAAAAAGGCTGTAATAAGACAGCCTTTTTTTCCCTTTAACAAGCAGGAGTTGATTACGTGGTTAAACTTAAAATCTGCATATCTATAACATGTTTGTATTAGAAATAATCAGAAAAACAGTCTTAATTTATATGCATAGCATATGATTCATTTGACAACATCCTTTTCAAGAATTTTCAAAATAATCTATCTAAGGCAGGGGTGCTTCATTTTCTTCTCTATTTACATATGAGATAATATAACAGACTGACAAAATAGTTACCTTTGGCTTCTGTAACAAGTACTCCCAGCTCACATTGATAATAAATATAAATACAGTACTTCATCCTCCAATTCAAACTCTTATCTCCTTTTTTGTTACAAGTGATTTCTAAAATAATGGCTAGTGATTAAAGCACACCAGAGACGGAAATAAGACAACACTATTTTTTCCTCAATTTTCTCAGCAACATTTGCAAAAAGTCTTGTGAAATGCTTTTCTTTTCCTGGCTGCAAAGACAGGAAACAGTCTCCTCCAAAGAAACCTTTGTTTCCAAAAATAGCAACATGTTCTTGAGGTCTTATCTCTCTCAGTTGTAGTAAGAGGAGCATAAGACAGTCCTGTGAATGTTGACATGAAATTCATGACCATTTTAACACATATTCATCAGCTACTTAATATTCTCCTTTGCAATGTGCATAGGAACATTATTTTAATGTGTACTTATCAACTTGGTCAAGCCTGGAACAAGTTATACAAATATCTGTCCAAAGCTGAACTGAATTTGATTGAAGTTTCTCCTCCTGGAGTGATGCATTCCAAAGAAATTCCATTTAAAAAACACTATAGACCAAAGCTTCCCAGGCTTCAAATTGCAGCTCAGCTGCACGTGACAACCTGAAGTAGCTGCCCCCGTTGTTACTGAGCTGTAACAACAGAATGATGGATGGGCTTTGGAGCAACCTGGACCAGTGGAAGGTGTCCCTGCCCTGGGCAGGGAGGTGGAATGAGATCATCTTTAAGGTCTTTTCCAAACCAAACCATTCTGTGACTCCCTGGTGAATTGGCACAAGCCTAAAAGACACTGTGGCAGTAATATTTATGGTAACTTGTCATTTTCATGCTATGTATGACAGGTAAAGTCCTTATATTGGAACTCAGAACTTCTCAGGGACAGAGACAATCCTGCAGCTTCCACTAGAACTCCACGGCAGCAGAGCTCAGGGATCCTCAGGAACATTCTGCTGCACTGGCCAGCTCTTGGAGAGGTCCTGCAGAACCATCTGCCTCCAGGGTAGCAAGGCCAGCAGGCCCTGGAAGCAGTGAGCACAGAGATGTGACAGCCTGGGAGATCATGGACCCTTCTCCAACCCATCCCTAGGAACTAATCTTGTCCTTCAAAGCTCACCTGTGCCCAAGAGCTCCAGAAAAGAAAACCTAGGGTTTTTCAAATGGAGATTCATCATTGCTACTAAAAACTATGGTGTGAAAAGTTTTTGATATCCTTCAGTGAAATTAGAGGAACATGCTGCTCTAGCTTCCAACCTCTTCTCATTCCCAGCCTTGTTGCCAAGCTCTCTTTCCACTGATCCACAGTTAAAAGATTTCAAACAGTCTGTGACATTCCTGCCTAAGACTTGCACTACAAAAACTAGAAGATGTACAAGTTAATGCCTCAATATACAAGGAAATATTTTATCTGTTTCCCTAGACCCTTCATGCACATATTCACCTACATGGAAGTATCAAGAGCTGCATCAGATATATAAAATATTAAATGTCAGCTAAAATGCCAGCTGAACGTGCCCACAAGTACCACAGGCTTGGATGAACACCATTCTCCACAGTTAACATATGCACTACTCATCTGGCTTCATTGTTGCTCTTTCTTTTCAGGCCAATCTCTGTGGCTGTACAGGCAGAACACAAAGGGAAAAGTACATCCATGGCCAATGCTCAACCCCCTCACCCTCAGGCATCTCTCAGTCATGCACTGAGCAGGAAATGTTTCTGTTCATAGAAGGCATCTCTCATCTTGTCCCTCTCTAAAGGGCTCTTGCTGTGCAGAGCAATATTCAGGCTAATTCACAGAAAATGGAATTACATTTGTTAGTAAACACATTTTGTTTTCCCAATCTGATTCCTTCGTGTGGTAAACAGAAGCCAATTTATTTATTTGGGCTATCATTTCACAGTTCAGTGTACCCATTCAAAACTGGGAAGAGCAGGATATGAAGTTCAATGGTGTCAACCTTGAATCCTGCTAAATCCAAAGGTCACATTATACCTTTCAGTTAGATAGGATATTAGTATTAGTTTCCCACAAAAAAAAATGCTTTGGAAACTTCCATAATAAGCACTTGCTTTTTCCCCTCATGGAACAGCCCTTCACAGCACCACGATAACACACCAATATTTGACACAGCTTCATTGTATTTATGATCCATAATTTGGTGAAAACCAACAAACACTCCATAAAAACACATAGAATTTATTATGATCTTTCCTAAATAAAAATATCTGCATTCTTATTTTTTTAATAATTACGACTTAACACTCTACTGGTACAATAAAACAAAATACAGCTGAAACACTTTGCAAGAAAGAGGATGAATATTTATAGTAGGAGCTTTGTGCAGTGCATTTATCAAGCACAACAATCTTGCATAAATACCTTAATATTTAGATTAAAACTAAGACCTTCACTCCATACATAGGGCAATGAGCTGGAAGTGGGTTAGTCACAAAACAAGAGTTGGGGAAAGCTTGGTTTAAATTGCATCAATCTGAAGTTTGGCAAATCACTTCCTTTCACTTTCACTCTTTTCCTTTTCCCACCCCTGGCTTGGCCATCGGTTTGTCACTTCTAGGGGGCAGCAATGTCTCTCTGTGCCCCTGCAGCACAAAGCACAGCTGTGCTCCAAACACACACAGACCTTGAGGCACATCCAAAATGCAACATGGAAAAATCCATTGTGCTCCTGACAGGGCTGTGTGCTGCTATCCTGCCTCATGCCTGCTATCCACTGGGAGAAATCCCCTGGAAAACCACAGCACTATTTGCAGAACAGGGCACTATTCAGAATGAGTGAACGTGACAGAATTCCTCCAATTATTTACTTTTCATCAACACCTGAGAGCCTACAAGAAACAGAAAGTCCTCTGACAGGCACCCCCTGGATGAATGCACACAAGGAGGGTGCACATGCTCCACCATAAAGAACCAGACCTGTTTTGCCCCCATGGTAGCCATAAGGATTCATTCATTCCCTGTTCCCCTTCTATCCCTGCACAAAATGGAATGTATTGACATCAGGTAAATTCTCTCCCAACCACAGAATCCCAGTGCTGCACCAGTCCAGTCTGTAGCAAAGCCCTTGGCTTCTACTTGACTTTCATGCTTGATTGTATGGAGCCAGTCCAGCCCCAAGGGGAGGTGGAGGTAGAGGTGAGAGCAGCAGCAGTAATAAGAGGGATAGTTCACGACTCCCAAATACATTTTTAGCAAAGCTGCCATGAGCAATGGCTACACAGAGCAGCTGCTGCCAGGGGAGGCTGTAAGTCAGACCTACTTTGTGACCAGAGACCTAAATCAGAATGGCCCCAGAAAATAATTCTTGAATTTCTATCCAAATTACAGAATTGAAGGGTTTCCTCAGCCATAGTTGGATCTATAAATCAAGCTATGTCCTGTGAAGCGTTAAGGGAAAAAAATAAGCCAACAAACAGGAATTCTCAATGGCTGGCTCAGTACATTTCCAACCTAGAAATGTATTAGTGCTTGTGAAATAAGGTCCAAACACTCCTCTTGATGTGACAGGATCACACCTTTTCTTTCATCAAAGATGGGCAAGATTAAACCCCAATTTTGTAATACTGCAGGTCCTCTAGCTCAGACCTGACACTAAGTAAGGCTTTGGTGACATTGGGGTGACATGAAGCATAACTACAGAAGCAAATTCTTTCCCTGAGCCACTCACCTCATTTGTGTGACTTGGTGACATCTTCCAACAGCAAAGGGGAATTCAGTCACAGGCATCTAAGCTCAATAACCTCAAGAGAAAGATGGATGGGCCATGCCCTTTACTCAACACAGAACTGAAATTTGAGGTTTTTAGGCAGCTAACAAGGACCCTGAAGATGAGAATTTCTCTTGGGAGAGCATGGACACAGTAAGATCAAGAGAATACAAGAAGAAGTTCAAGTGAGGAACTGCACTATAAAGAGTTTCACTTCACTGGGCAGCTGGAACTGAAACAACACAAGGAGTTCTCCCTCTCACTGTTTGAAAAGCAGGCAGGGTATGTACCTGACTTCAGTGACTGGGAGGGCAAAACAACTCATTTGGTACAGTGACAACATTGAGAGTAATCCTATGGAAGAGGAATGTGTAATATGATAGTCATTGATTCAGCTTTGTTACTAAAGATACTCAAGTTTCACACAAGGAATCTTTGCCTGATTTTTTGTAACCACTTTCTGATGGTCAAAAGCCACCATGCAACAAAGCACAGGATCTGAAAAAATGTAAACCAGAACTCTCTCAAGCTCTGAATCAGATCAGATGAAAAAGGAGGTATCTGTCTTTTGAAGAACAGCACCAAACCACTGACTTTGCCCATCATCCCACTTGTCCAACCTGGTTTTGATTAGTTGCTTTCCTTATTTTCACCACTAGCAACTATCTTTTATAGAAAAAACATGACATAGGCAGCCATCAAGCACACCTTTCAGAGAGCCAGACCAACCCAACATATGTACAATTTGCATGCCAAATGAATTTTATCCAGCATAAAACCCATGTAAGGTATGATACAGTATCAGTTCTGCACAGCTTACAGGCCAGGGGCTTGCACTTGTCAAAGAAAACCCAAGAAGTGATTTATTACTGTGTGACCCTGATCATCTGCTGGTGTAATTCCACTTGAATCAATAGAGCTAAATGAGCATGAAAACAGAGCAGAGCAGGCAGGCACCAGCCCCACGTGTTTAATGATCACCAGCCACACTCATTGCCCATGACTCCAGCAAACACTCTTGTGCTTCAAAGAGGTTTCCTTTGGAAACAGAATGTGTATTTAGAGATATCTGAAAAAATTCTTCCCTGTGAGGCCCCAGCACAGGTAACCCAGAGAAGCTGGGGCTGCCTCATCCCTGGAAGTGTTCAAGGCCAGGTTGGCCAGGGCTTGGTGCAGGCTGGTCAAGTTATCCCTGCCCATGGCAGGGGGAGAATGGGAGGAGCTCTAAGGTCCCTTCCAACCCCATCCTGATTTGCCTGACCACTTTCTGCTGAACTTGAGTTCATCTTTCAACATTTATAGTTATGACACCTCTGTGTATCATTTCCATCTTCCAAGTGGGAAAGTACAACCAAAAGAGCAAAGGTGCTTATCTACCACAACCATGCTGAAATCCCTGGAAATTTGTACCATTTTACAGGTATTTGGATACCTGAATGACTAAATTCAAGACTCAGTGGACAAGAATGTGGGTCTCCTCGCTCCTACACGTGGACCCAGACCTAGGAGTGGCTCATCCAAATGATTCTTTGGACCTGGAGCACAGCAGCTGGTGGCAGAACAAGCAGTGAGCACAAGAACTCTGCCAACAAAATTTCTGGAAATACTAAGTCATTCATTACTTGATATCATAAAAGGTTTTGCCTAAGCTGCAGCTCTCTGTGATATTTACACAACAAGCACCCTCCTCTCCTGCAGATCTCAGCAGGATCAATGCTTTTACAGGATGAACTGAGAGGCTGTGTATGAAAAATGCCTGAGGGCGGGAACAATTTCCTTCTCAACACCATTTTCTCATAAATGAGAAATCTACAGGAACCAGACACAGATTCTTAGTTCATATAAGCTTATATTTATGTTGCAAGAACAAACAAACTGTGACTGACAACTATTTTCTGTTAAAGGCCAGTAATTATCAGCAACAGCAGGTAGACTCAGTTGCTTTTTGCTGTTTCCATGTTCTTATCACATGGTCAATATTAAACTAATTTTCCTGTCATTCACCCATTATTTATATGAGCCATACTTACTAGAAAAGTTTACAAACAAAACAAAAAACCAGTAGTTACTGCTCAAATTCTTTACAAGAAATATTGCAAGCCCACTTCCATGGTACTTAAATTGTCTAATAGATATTCCAATCAATTTATATGCCCATGTAATTGAAAAAATAGGAAAAAAAAAATCATTAGAGCTGACAGAAAATATACTAGAATGCTGCCTTTTTCTCCTTTTTTTTTTTTTTCCTCCTTTTTTCACAGATCCATGCTGGATACAAGGTCATAAAGGGGCTGAGAAAACATTCTCATCACAGCTATATGTAAAATATCCTTTCATGCTGCCCCTGAAAGATTACACACCATTCTGCAGATTAAAGTTATGTCTTTCCACTGTTGACAGAATTATCATTCTAATGCTATACTTAGGAAAAGGTGGTGATTTCCAGGGCTCTGGTCCCACACAGCACCTCAACACATGCTAAGTGTTTAGTGGGACTATTTATAAACATATAAGTTCTGCAGGAGTATTTTTGCACTTTCCAAAATAGACCAACAGTCTGGAAATGAAATATAATGCCCTGATGCTCCCTTTGCACTTTGCTTAGTCATTTTATACCTGTTCTGTGAATATTTGCAGTGCTTAGAATCCTTCCTCTAGGCTCACATATCCAGGACATGAAAGGATTCAAGGCAAGGAAGGAAATCACAACTAAACTATCCATTTTTCAGAGCTGGTGATGTGCAAATTAATCAGCTTTGAACATTCACTGTAGCAGGCACATAGGTCCCTAAAGTACCAGCTGAAATAGAGCACTAACATAAAGCTAATAATTCTACCAGTCTTGAAAGACAACATGTTGAAAACCACATTTCCCACCTTCACCAAATAAGAAAAACCCCTATTTCTCATTAGAATAACTTTTTAAAGGAGTCCTGTTGACCAGATCTGGCTGAGAAGCACAAAAATGTGAATCAAAATCCAAATAGTTCTCTCAATCAGCCTCAGAACTTCAGTTCCTCTGTTTGTTTCAGGCCTTACACCGTGCTGCTGGACTCTCCCCTAAGCAAGCTTTTGGCTAACAGAGCCCTAAGCACAGATGGGTCTCTGGCCTTATTTAGCTGGGATCCTCCTACAGGCATTGCTGTCTGATTTTATAACATTTAATTCAAACGCTTCAGCGACTTGGCCAGGGCACATAACCCACTTCTTTAATGCCTGATTCATTAGCACAGCTCATCTTTATTAACTACAAATAAATCTCCTTTAACATTGAACTCCACTACCACTAATTAGCTGTCTTAACTAGCAATTCATTGTGAATAATAAATAAAAAGGATCAGTTACCGATTTCCTCTCCTGTTTCAGCTCCTGCACGTAGCGTGTCAGCTCTCCAGTGATCAGAGAGGTCATGTTCTCTGAAATGACCTCGTGCTGCCCAGCATAGTCATTCATTTCATTTAAAGTGGCTAGGAAGGCTCTAGTTGATGTGTACCTGCAAAGGACAGAAATGCATTTTGCTTTTAATCCCTTTCTTTTCAGACACACAACTGTAAGAGGAGGTGGGATCCTCCTTAAGCACTTAGCACTGCTATGAATTAGCACAGCTTTACTGGAAGGAATTTCTCCAAAGGAAGCCTGTCCCACACACTGACAGTTGTCTGATAAATCTATCTCAATTTAGACAGTTTGACACTGGCTCTTAAAGTATCACCACTTTAGAGTGCCAGGTTCTTTATCAGCACAGCTCTGGGGCTTCAGTTTTCTAATCTCTATTCACCAAACATTTCTATTATACTCTTCCAAGTCCTACAACTCAGTGCAGAGTCATCAGTATATCCTACCTGGCAAAATCCTGTCTAAGCAAGCAAAATTTTGGCCAGCATAGCCTAGAAAAGAAAGTTTTTCATAATGTAAATTTGATTTAAATCAGATATGGTTTATAAAATTTTCAAATAAGTAGAGAGTTTACTAACCAGGTGCTCATTGTCAACCCATATTTTTAAGTACCTTCCATCAAAAGGTTAATTTTTTCATATCAAATAACCTCCCATGCAGCATTCCATGTATTATTGAAAGGAAGAAACATCTGTGCACACAAATTTTGAAGCAGCAGATTATGTCACTGGTATATTCAGCCCAGTGCCAACAGAGCTGCATTGAAATACCCCAGCTGGCCATGCTGGGCAGCTGGAAGCAGCAGCAGGACACTACCACATACCAGAAAAACTATTGTTGTTATTATTTTAACTCTAAAAGAGTAGTGGCCTGGTCATCACCTAAAGGTGAAAAATCAAAGCAAAGATGGAGATATTTAGAGGAAACAGAATGGAGTGGTTGGGATGAAAAAAATAGGGTTGAAAAAGGCATCAGATGAAAATAAAAAAGGAGAAACTAAAAAAAAGGACTAAAAGGGACTAAAACCAATCCATTACAAGCAGAAACATCCACAGTCAAGATGTGAAATGGGAGAAATCCCAGTTGCAAAAAAAATCCCAAGGTATAAAATAGAGAGACTGACAATGAGCTTGAAAAAGCTGATTTTTAGCCAGTTGTCTCCAAGCAGCATCTGAGGCACCCAAAGGTCACATGACAAATCCCCAGACATTGTTTTGAGACATGAAGTAACTACACTGAGGTGAACACTGGATTTATAAAGGGCAAAGGATACACAGGCTCTTCTGTGCCACATCACATAGAATCATTTAACTCCAAAATCCTTTTGCAGCAATGAAGGATGTGTCAAAACCCATTGTAGTAAACTCAAAATACCCATTTATGCTAGAGCTATCCAAAGGCAGATTTATTCCTAATCCTGGTACAGACCAAAACAGCCTCTGTGCTGGTAACATAATCTTCCTTATGTAAATAGCAGTATCTCAGGAAACAATGGCATAAATAACTGATTCCCAAACAATGTTCCTAAAAATAAATTAAAAAGCAAGCAAAAAGGCTGTTATCTCTGTTACACAAGCCACTGGAGTAGCTGTATAGAGCAGCTTGGGGGGCTGACCCAAAAATCTGCATTAATATAATCATCCAGTTGGACCCATAGCCAAACTCTTTTGAAACATATCAAATCTCAAAGTCAAGGGTTTGAAGCTGCTGCTGGGCTCTCCAGAGGCAGAGCAGCCTCCTGAAACACCAGGCTGAGGGTCAGCCCCTGCCATGCCTTCCTTCAGAGCTGCATTACAAAACACTGACGTTGAGAAACTCCAGGGTCACTGTGCTCTAAGGGAAAAAGTTCTCCTCTGGTTCAGAGTCTGTTGGGAAGCTCATCTTCTAGAAAGTTCTCCTTAAAGAAGATCTTTATCCTTAAAGAAGATCTTTACTCTCCCCAAGGGCAGGAGTGTTCTTAGGTGTCTCATCACCTGGACCTTGTTGTTCAGAGGAGCTGAGCTCTTTGCTGCTGCCTGCAAGCACAACCTCAATCCCCTGCCATGGGGACACAGATCTGAGCAGGTGAACCAAAAGCAGACAGGTGAGGCTGTGCCACATCCTTCAACAGCAGCAAGCCCCAGGATACTGGGAGTACAAACCTCATCCTCCACCCTCTGCTCTGCAGGAACCACTGTGCTGTTAGAATATTACCCCTTCTGTAAGTTACTAATCTGTGTTGTCAGCCTGTTTGAGTAATTTAATTCTTACACAGAGTGCTTGAGTTTCATGCTAAAATTAACAACTGTTTCTGTTCCTGCTGAAAGCAGATATGAATTTGGTTGTTCACTTCAAAGAGCCAGGATCACTCTGGCTTGAAGGTTTTAAGGCACATTAAAAAACAATTGAAACAAAATTCCCAACCCAGGCATCCAGAAACTGCAACATAAGGGAACTGAGTAGTTACAGGCCAAACCCACTCCTTAGTATCTACCACATAAGCCTGTTTCTGCATCTGTGACATCTATATTCTTACACTTGAGTTTAAAATCTTGGTTTACAAGTCAAATCCTAGGTGATGACCAAACTTTGCCGTTCTTCCATCAATGCATGCTCACCCAGCAAGGGATCATGAACATACCTGTATTCTTCCTCCTCTTTGGAGTTCTTCTTGGGTTGGTATTTCTTTGAAAGATTCCTAAAATTAAAAATACAGATATATAAAATAAAATTTTAAAATATCCTTTGAAGCTTACTGATGATCTTCAGATACACACACATTCTGTGAGGCAGGAGTTTTTAGCTGCAGTGAGCAGACACCTTTCCTGAAGCATGACTGTAATCAGGCTTTGATTGTGCCATAGTAACACTCTAAGAATGGGCTGCACAATGCTCCAGTCTGTAACTACAACAAAGTAGAAGATTCTGAACCCAAGAACTTGTTAAATTAAGGTCATGAAGTCAATAGACCTGGGCTGTGGTTCTGCTGAGGCACAGATCTCCTTCACATGATCTAGAGGAGATGTTCTTTTAGAGTAGGAGTCACGCAGGAAAGGGAGATCTGAAGCAGCAGATGACACTCTTGGCCAGGCAGGTTTGCCTGCCCTTAGCAGGATGATTAGAAGGCACAAAAAAGCCCTTCATAAAGCTGTGGGAAGCTGCACTGAGATACCAAAAGGGGGATCATTTTGTGATTATCAACTAATGCTGGGGGAAGTGTGACATTTGATTATCCTAATTAGCACAGATGATTGTATCTCATTATTCCCCCAGCCAACTACTGATTTAATTTTAAAACACCAGTATGCTCTTGGAGTGATTGTATCTTAAATAAGAAACCTGAACCTTGCTGTGAGCACATCTGACAGTAACTGCATGGTTTTCATTGTCCCACAAGCCTCTCCTATCAGCAGCAAATCCAGGGAATTGTGAACATGTGCTGCCCACCTGCCCTTCAGTGCACCTTGCTGGTATCAGCATTGCAATGCACATTGCACTGCAGCACAGCACACCCTCTAACCAGTGCACACCACAGAGCTGACTAATCTCACAGAGCAATTTTAAAACCTTTTCAGTGCCCCTCTGTCCTAAACTGAGCCCTCTTACTCTGTTCCTTCTGGCAGCCTCTCACCCTATTGCAAAAGGGAAGCCATTTGGTTTAGTTTTACAAGGTTGTTTCAGGGATGAAGAACAGAACACAAGGAGTATTGATGGGATCACTGTCCAAAGGAGGACTGAGTTTTATCAACTTATCTGTGCCAAACTCTTTGGAGAAGTCCCAGAAGACAAAGTTGTAAAGAAATAGCTTTTTCAGAGGTGTAACCCATTCCCTGCTGATGCTGGTTTTATTGCTGACTTGGAGACAGCAGGGCCTCCCATCTCAGATTTCTTATTCCTTTTGTTCTCCTTGAGGAATTAAGGAGCATCTGCCCCAACAGAGGAGTAGCCAGAACGCTGGCAGATTTGCACAGACAAACATGTGTTCCTCAAAATTTAAGTATCTCAGCTGGAAGGGATCCAAATGAGTATCTCCCTCCTCTCAGTCTGTGCCTTCTCTCCAAGAATATGCTCTGAAAAAATGAACTTCTCTAGTTCTGCAGCTTCCACCGAACACCAGCATGGGAAGGGTTCTGCAAACTGTTCTGCAGGACGAAAATAAATCCTACAGCACCCTTTGTATGCCATAGGAATGCCTCCTTCCATGCACCAGCTTGAAGGGGAAAGGAAAAACCACAAGAAAACAAGCACAGAAGGCTACAGGAATAAGGCATTTTCACACAGTAAAAACTCCATCTCCCTGCACTGTCATGCTGCCCAATTAATTCTGACACACACAGCAACTGGCTTCCTGTGCATATTTAAAGGTGCAGAAATGCTACAGAGCTGAGGCAAAAAAAAAAAAAAAAAAAAAAAATCCACAGTCTGCTTTCACAGACAAAAACCACTTACCATGGATTAGCAACTGGCTTAAACACTTCATTATCTTCTAGGCAATTTACACAACACTCAAATTGAGTCTATATATTTATGTTCTCTAATTTTTTTTTCCCTTTTCTAAAATCAGATGTAGGGGTTTAACCAGGTACACACAAAACCCCCCACAAGTGATAGTGAATCCAGAAGTGTTGCTGGAGCTCAGCATGTCCTGGTGCAGTGTTCACCACCAGCACTGCCCAGGTTCAAGCTCAGGAAGCAGTGACAGTGACACCTTCAGTGCTAACAGTGATTAGAGAGGGAGCTAACATGTAATAAAGACCAGCAGTAAAACATCAGCTCTGGGAAGATTCTGTGCTACCCTGAGTACTCGTCCCTATGAATGTTTCTATCTGCCTTTCACTCTGCTTCATTTTTTTCTGCCTTTCCAGCTTACTTCTCTGCTCCCTTATTTCAGCTTGGGTGACAAATGTGAGAGAAAGAGATGTCAGACATCAAGGGCTCTGATTCTCAGATTATCCTGACACCTGAAGCACTTTTCCCAACACATTTTCCTCGAGGCTATCTATCCATCATCACATTAGGGAAGGGTTTTGAAACCCTTTGTGATGCTCTGAGTGCCTGTGCTGCAAGGGAAGTGACAAGGACACACCAGTTCAGCACTGGGAATGCAGCATCCAGCACATCACTGTCCCATGGAAGTTAAAATACTTCAAATAAGCATTCTTCCATAATTTCTACATCCACTTCCACCCAGCCTAGCTTAATGATTCAATAAATATAATACAAAACAATTAAGGAAATAACCATGTCAGATCTGAAATAGGCTCTAAAACCACTGGGTTATTTGTAAATGGTGTGTAGGCCTAACCTGAAAGATACACATTAGCAGAATTACAAAGAAGAAGAAAAGAAACATTTTTAAAGAGAATAAAATTTAACCTCAATAGATGACCAGCTGAGATGCAGATTGTCAGAGAGGAGAAATAGCTAGTTAGGGAACCCAAGGATGGAATAGAAAATACAAGTTTCACAGAAGGAAATAAATTTCAGCAGCTTTACTTACACTATAAACAAAATTGAGTTACACCCACAGGAGTACCTTGAGTTAACCTGTCCCTTTTTAATAGTATTTTCTACATGTTATGACATGCAGTGATGTGATGCAGCCCTCTTATACCAAATGGATGTGGTACAAAAAAGGTTTACACCAGACTTAAGGACACTTATTAAATAAAAGCAGATGCATGATTTATTTTTCTTTTTTAATGTCCAGCACTGTTTTACCTCAACAGTTGACAAGTCTACATTTTTGGTTTTTTTCTTTTATACATCTACCTTCTTAGATGCCTGCAAGCAGCCCTGTGTTTAAGAGCTCCTTGGGGACAGATGTATTTGTCCTCAAACCACAAAAAAAACAGAGAGGCAAGAAACAAATTGATCTTGACAGAATAAGAAATAAAGCTCAGGAACTCATAGTTTCTACATGGTAACAGGTAAAACAATCTTTCACTTTCATTTACATGTTGTCTGTGTGTTGATTTTAATAATTAAGCTTTTTACCCCTGGAATTTGTCATCCTGAATACTTCAGTGATTCCAGTGCAGGAGTGTCCCTAAGACAGGCCAGCTCACCCAGATACTCTGCTGGGCTTTCCCAGTCCAGTCATATTCTCTTTGTTCCAGCTCACTTTGCCTCTGTAATTCAATCTCTGCTCCTCTCCATAGGATGTGAGCAATTTGTTCCTGCACGAGTCATTTTCTATTTCCTGCTTGTCTGTAGCAGAAACCCTGGGGAACCCTCCTGGCATTCCCCTGGGAGAGCACACAACCATCAAGGCAGGGATTTATCTACTACCAGCTCCTCATAAATCACAGGCCATTGTGCATCACAAATCCACTCAAACACAAGCAGATTTTAGGTGTTTGTTTGTTTTGTTTTGTTTTGTTTTTAATAGACACTGTGTTAGATCCACAGATCAACTGAAACCTCAGATACCATCTCTTTAAAACCCCAGAAGATGAAGAGAGCTCTCAAGATTTATTATCACCATGCAAATAAAAGGTGAGTTTAGTGCAGGGGTTAGGAATAATTATTCCTGCTCTCCCCCTCCCAGTTAACTCCAGCACTTCCAGTTTAGCACTGGTCACTAGTGGCTGCCAACAATGTTGTCCCACAGGCAAGACCCTCTGTGTACTTTGCTCACTTCTAACCCCTGATCATTTCTCAGTTTTTTCTACCTTACTGGTAGAAAAGGAAGGTGATACCTGCTCCTGAGGGAGGGTTCCTAGCACCTCTTCCTCAGGATTTGACCTCAAGGCAGATTTTTTTCTTGTGTCTGGTTCACACATACTCATCTCTGTCTACATGGATATGTAGAAAGTACCTAGCAGGAATTATTTGAGATTAATTCACAAAGATCTCTGCTCTGATCAGGAGACACCTCTAAAGATTATAAAACTGAAATTCAAATCTCAGGCTGTAACCTTCTTAACTGCATAGGAAAAACTACCAAGGGCTGGGGCTGACTTTCTGAGCTGCAGTTCCTCCCCATGCACATTCAAAAAGGGCCTGTTTAAGTAAAAGAAAACCTAAACTTTGCCTAACAAATGATCATTATTCTGTTGAATTCTTAAACCCTTCAGCATTTTTGCACAGCAGCCCCAATTTCATGGAAAACATTACAGTGCTGTCCTTAAAGCCTGAGCCATTAATCATGCATAAACTGTGAGTAAGCCCTAGTGTGCTGCTGAGCCACCTCAATAACCTCTCTTTTTGCAAAACATATGATTACTAGCAGATATAATACAACAGGATCTTAAATTAACTTTTACTTTCCAATCTTTAAATTAAAGCTATTTTCTAAAAGTCATTATTATAAACAAAATCACCACTGACACAGCAAACTTAGAGCTGATTACAGGCTCTGAAGAGATGCAACTCCAAAGTCCAGAATTTTACATATCAACTTACCTAAGCTGCTTTGCATAGCTGAGTTCAATCTCTGTTCTTTCTTTTACAAACTTGATGTACTTTTCCAGAACATCAATACCCCACTGCGTGTGTTTTTCTAAGTTGTCAAACTGGTCCTGCAATGAATAATAATAATAAAAAAATAGTTTAGTCTCACTGAACACAGAGACAACCACAATTAATTTACAAAGGGAGTATCACCATACAGAAGATGTTGTTAATATTTTCCATTACCAGTTAGATACTTCCATAGTGAGACAGGTTTTTAATCAACAGAAATCTGTATTTTAACATGAGCCCAATTCAGTAACATTCTTCATTACTCATTTCTGAAACAGTTTCATTCCAGAAATACTGGCAAGTCTATTAAATACCATCTTCTAATATAAAAACATACTTAAACATAGGATAAGAAATAGATACTCTTGACAGTATTTTGTTTTACTCTGAAGAACTAATAGAAGCTCTATGAATTTGGGATCTACTCCTAATTAATAATTCTGATTTTCATATGGAAATTGTAGATTTAAACTCCAGCTTTGTCAGTGCTATGAATTTATAATGTTATTCAGAACAGTTAATCTTTTTACAGAGCAGACTTCAATTCCTCTGTAGCCTGTTTTGTACTAAAACAGACAACACAATGCTCCCCAAAATGACATAAGCTATGTTTTCTGAAAATTTTCTTGTCTACCTCCATTTATATACAGATACTGCTTTGTTCTTCAAATATTGTTGCCCTCAAAAACAGTCACACATGTTTTCAATAAAATCAAGAACATTCCACAAGTCAGTTTGGGATTTGCAACTGCCAAGAAAAATTAAGCAACTCTAAATCCAAATTAATTATCCAAGCCAGTTTATTACTATCTGCAGATTTCAATTATAATCACCTTATTTTTCAAAATTTGATGACTTCAACAGCACTCAAATTCCACAATCCATTCCACACAGCTTTGCAGAAGTTACTGTTTCTACAATACTTGAAATATATTTTTTAAACTGTAATACATCAAATACTTATTCTGACAGACATACAGTGTAAAATATACAAGGGCTTTAATATCAGCCTAACTTATTTGGCATCAGGTTCTATTATGGTTTACAAGGAAAATAGAGAATAAATCTGTACAATCAACAAATTAGATTGACCGTGTTTTCCAAAAAGCTGCACACAGCGCTGGATTTGGATGGGATGCTGAGCTGCCACTACCAAAGATTCTGACACAAGTGATGCTCCTCTGCAAAAGCCTTGGCCCTGTGACTCAGTTTGCAAAGCTATCACTGAGTTACAAAAGCCAGACAAGCCCACTCCCTTTAGACACAGAGCAGAAAAATAACTGAGAGCTACAACAAAGCCTGGTTTGTGAATATGTTTCTTTTATCAAATGCCACTTTCTGCTCTGCAGCACATCTGGCTGTGACAGTGAGTTACACTGGTGACAGGAGGGATTCTGCCAGCCTTGAACACACTCATCTATCTACACAGGAGCTAATAAAGAAAATAAACCTGCTAATAAAACTGCTTAACTGTAATTTGAAGGGGAGAAACAGGAACCATGCTAAGAAGACAAAATTTGCAAAACACCTTTAGGAAGAGACTTAAACCAGCAGGTAAGACATGTGGAATAGGACACACAGAGTTTGTGCATTGCATGTTTGCTCTGGTTTAGCATCAGTTACTATTTCAAACCAAGTCAGCCAAACCAGATTTCAAATTAAGTTATGTCAGTTTTAGTCAATTAAAGAGATACTTGGGGTAGAACAGCAAAAAGGAAATAGCATGAAGTTAAAAAATAGTAAAGAACTTCTAAGTGCTCCAAGACTAAGTGCTCCAGAATCCATGAGTAAGGGCAACTGAACTAAAAACTTCAAACTACAGAGAATAAAAGCCAGACTTCCAGCAATATAAATCACCCTTGGACCAGTGTAGCATCAGTCCCTCAGAAAGAGGATGCATGTATTCTGCAGAAAGGGAATACACAGACTAAAAATATCCATGTTTGCCTATATACAAATCTTGATTTCAGACAGTTTCACAGCTGGGGACAAGGCAAAATCTGGGGTAACAGTGGTTCCTCTCCTGCCAGAGGGCTCAGCCCAGCCTGGATTCTGATGTCAGCACAGAGAAGTACCTTCTGCTCTGCTTCAAATACACAACCTCTCCATCCCTGGGATTATGCTGGAGTCAGGAGAGTAATGCAAACATGGCCTTTTTAAGGTTTCTGATAAAGAGGTCTTCTAGCTCTCCCACACCCTCCTCTTCCACAATTTACATTGTTTAACATAACCACATGCATATAAAATAAATACCCCATGGGGAAGTCCATTAGTCACAAGTTTACATGGATTCACACACTCCTGATTTAGAGAAGGGAAATCCCAGGCAGGGAAATTCACTCTGTAATCCCTGTAAGCAAATTTAACCACCTTTATCAGATCATATTTGTACCAAGAAACTAGCTTATTATCCTATTGTGACCCCAATCCAAAGAGGAAAGGTCAAGGTTTCCCAGAGGAAAGAATGCCTTTTAAAGGAGATCCTGCCCTTCAAGGTAATCCAGATTTCAAGATAGAGCAGGTTCACCCAGAAAAGGCAACCCTGGTGATGGCTTGTCCAAACCTCCCACCATCATCCCACCCTGAATCAATTCTCACAGCATCATTTAGATCAGTTTGAATAAGAAACCAGAAATGGCTCCAGGTAGCTGCCTCAATGTGGGCTGGCATCCCACAGAGGGACCTGCTGGATTATTGCTAAGGCCTCACTAGGCCAAGTTTGGGGAAATAAAATTCTCTGAGGAGCAGTGTAAGAGGAGCACATGGTGGTGCAGCTGTCAGACAGATCAACCAGGGGAAGATGCTGAATTTCTATTTATAAAGTAAGATGAGGCACTTGTCCCGTGCCAAGCTCCAGGCAGAACCACCTCAAAAGTACAAGCACTGACCTCCACTATCAAGAAGAGAGGCAAGGGGAAGTTTAACTCTCTGCAGATTTGCTAAAGAGAAGAGTTTCTGCTCTTTTCTGGGCATGGAATAGCGTTGGCACAAGTGCCATTCACTCAGCAGCCAACGCCCCACAGCACTGGGGTCACACATTCCATTGTCCCTTCCCTTTGCTGAGTGCCTTGAGGATGAAAAAAAAAGGCAGTAAAAATGGCAACACCATCACTGGCTGAGCATGAGAGTCCAAAGGAAGGGCAGTGCAGCCAGAGGGACATGACACAGATTGTTCTCCTTGTTCCATGCATCTGGAAGGACACTGAAGGTAGGCAAAGGCTCTGAGTTAATGAACCAAAGGGATTACAGAGTACACAAAATGTGGTGATCATACAGCATAACCTTCTACTCATGGAATCCCAAAGTCCAGGGATACATGTAATCAATGCAAAATAGGACTTCTGAAAAAGATTTTAGAGAGTAGTTAACAACAGTGTCATGCCTTCAAATAACCAACATTGAAAACGCTTTTTAGAAATTGATTTACTTTTCTCCAAGTTCATTACAAAAAATGCATTATCGGTAGGAATCTAGAGTTAAAAAAACTCCTCAGTTCTTCTGGACTCTAATGAGAACACATTTCCAACACAAAGTGCACCAGGCCTGGCAGAGATGGTTTCGCAGGTGAACTGTGCCACTGCAGCTCTGCAGGTTCAGTCATCAGCTGCAAGAGGGCTCATGAGCTGCTGTTTCAGCTTTCAGTTTCAATACACAGGCTCTGCTCATTTTTGCAGCATCCTCACCCTTCCAATCAGGGAGAACATTAGGAAACAATAAACTCCACAGGGCTTTAGCATTCAAGAAAACAGGGCAAGAAATATGATGCAATGTTCAGTAAGAATGCTCCCACTTGACCAAAGTGAGGGAGAAACAAAAGGTCACACCACACCTGTTTTCTCTGAAAAAGAAACACCAAAACATTTTCTAGAAGAATTCACTGCTTTCCTCTGGCTCAGAGACTGGTTCACACCTAAGAATGTTCTTTGAGCAGAAATACTGCACTGACAGTACATTGTCTATCACAGTAGGCTCACACCACAGCCTTCATGCTGCTATGTCCTTCCAAACTGCCAAATCTCATCTTCCCCCAGTTTCAAGTGCCTGTGTTTATTTTGGTATCAGCTTACTAAAAAGAATAGACTTCTAATTGACTGTCACAATGTCCATGTAATTAAACTGCTTGTGTAACTGTAACTTACCTCCCTTCAACAGATTCCACCTGCTTCCCAAAGCCAGCAGCCTGTGCCACTACAAACATTGATGGAGGGGCTGGAATACAGGAGCTGATCCACCTGACCCACACAGGTGGGAAAGCAGAGCCCCTGCTGCTTGAAACAAAACTGTTCAGAGCTCAGCATGCTCTTGAGCATGCACACAGAAATCCAAGCTCAAAAGAGGGAAGTAGAACTTCAGTCATTAATTTGAACAGGAATTTGATGTCCAAGTACCCAGAATGCTTTGAATATTTTAACCCTAAGGCAAAGTGTGTTTCTAAATTCATTTTCTAACTTCATTTCTGTTTCCATTAATTCTCTCCCAGTGCTTTTACCACTGCCCAAGTAACCTCCCATCCATGCATTCTTTCTGAAATTCGGTTGCATGCTTGTTACCCTGACAATGCTTAAAATGGAAATAGTGCTGCCCATTTGCTTTGCTTCATTTGAATGGTTACTTTAAGCTGTCAAATCCCCTTCACTTCTCAACTGCCCTCCTGAAGTCACATTTCCCAGCTATGTGAAGTATTTTGGGAAGAGGAAAGCTAGCCATTAAAGAAAAGAAAAGGCAAAACCAAAAAACCAAACCAAACCAAACCAAAAAAAAAAAAAAAAAAAAAAAAAGAAAAAAAGAAAAAAACCACCTTCTTCCTATGTCCCAGCCATATGCATGGAGTACAACCAATTATTGAGCAATAGTGTTATTCATGAAGTCTCTGAGGATCAGCTCAGTGAGATATTCCTTCCTCTTTCTAGAAGGCTTTCATCTATTGTGAAATAGTTCAAGACACAGTGTTCAGATCCAGTGATGAACCTTCACTTGCCACCAAGGGGCTTCTTCAGCCTTAGCAATGACTGAAATAAAGGGGATGTCCTCATTTTTGAGCTGCAGCCTCAGTCTCTGCAGCCAGACAGACTCACCCTGCCCAGTTCCAACACACAGCCAGGCCAATAGGACTGGAGTTTCTACTTGGTTTCAACTGTGAACAAAATACTAGATTCTAGGAGAATTTACCAATTAATTCTGCAATTTAAATCTTCCTGTCAAACCTCCCAAAATAGACTGAGCTGGCAGCATTTACTGTACCACTATACAGGCTAAACTGTCACTGTCACCCTTTCTGCTGCTTTCACAGGTGACAGTGCAGAACTGTGAAATTAAAAATGCTAACACAGAGGTAAATAATGAAGAAAGACTATGTTGAAAATTTAGAAGCTAATACCAGATGAAAAGCCTTTATATTTAGCATACACCTCCTGTAATTCTAATGCAGCAATACAATAAAAGACTCAGGATTCTTGAACATTAAGAATATTTGAAGATTTTCTACTACCTTGTTCCCCAGCGAGTTCGATTCTGTTTCCTCACGAGATTATTTGTTTACATACTGTCATTAATAACAAACATAGTAATAGGGGAATTAATGGCTAATTTTTACCTCTGATCATACCTTCTCCTCCCATATCCCTTTTTTTAAAACACTCTCATTCACTTTCATAGGCAAAAAGGAATTAAAGTGAAGATCAAGAACACATTACAGTGTTCAATTTCTAAATTACTTTTTTAGATTCCGTGGTTTAACAACTTCAAATTATAAAAATAATTAAGGAGATGATGAGCCCTTCACAGGCTCGGCTGAGTCCCACATGGCACTACAGTGCTGGCAGAATACACGGGAATTCAGATCACAGATCCTTGGAGACCTACAATAAAGCTATATGCAAATGTTAACAGTCTCCAGGCAAATTAATAATGAAAGAAAAAATAAAATACAGGCTACCACCGCAAGAGCCTTCCAGAAAACAGAGATGAGTAGAAAATACCAAAGCAATTCAGCATCTGTTGACTCAGCCACTACCGAGGAGAATCAACTTCCCACACAAAACTTGTCAGCAACAGTCAGTGAAACCCTCAGTTAATGACACTAAACAAACATCCCTGATTATATATGGAACACAGGACACCAACCTTTCTCTTCCTGCAGCAGAGAAAAGGAGCACTCACAGCATCATGGAGCACAAAGGGATGGGGCAGGGAGGCCATCTCTGCCTGGTCTGCACTCAAACCATGCTGTGGCCTCGCTGGTTGTTTTCTGAGTGAACCCTTCCATTCCCCCACACATCCGGTTCTTCTAACAAAGCTATTTATGATCACATGCATTTGTCATGCAGATCACCTCTTCAGCCACACATGCCCAATTTCATCTTAACCTTCAAGTATAAAATAAATTTCTCCCGACCTTTCCCTCGGATGCCTAAACAGGCATGATTTCTGCTTGAGCTGAATAATAAATAGCCCAGAGAAAAAAGCCAACTTACTTTGTTATCTCCATCTTCCTTTTATTACCATCCCCTAAACACACTTTTCCAGAAAGCCCTCAAGGTTAACTATCCTATCTCTTCCATTCACCTGGGAATTCAATTTAGTTAGGAGAACACAGAAACAAACATAAGATCCTTTGCTGCATCATTAGGATACTGAATGTATTTCAAACCTGTGTGAAGGGGAATTGACAGAAAGCAACAATGGAAAGAGACTATGTTTTAGGTTGAAATACCTTTTATGTTCCTGGATGAACTCACTTCTAATTGTCCTGCTTATTTCAATAGACATTATGAATAAAGCAGTTTCTGGGCCATATTTTAGCCTTGAAATGCTTACCCTCTTCAGCATTTTGCTGAAGCTGGAAAGCAAAGTAATCCCTAATATTTATGGCAGTTTTAATTTGGATAGAAAATAACACTGCCCCAGTATAACAGCAAGGCCCTTTGCACAGCCTTGTAATTGCTTCTGAGACCAACCACACTCATCCCCACCCCAAAAACCACCTTCCACAAACTCGTGAGTGACCTCTCCTGCTAATTAATCTGGGGTGCTGTCCAACAGGCAGTTTTTGGCCATACCTTAACCATACCTGGAAAAAAATCTAACTTAATTTAAACAAGAAGCACTTCTGAAAAAAGTCATGAGCAGCTGGCACAAAGGCCAGCACCTGGAGAGCAACATGAATATTCCAGCTGCTCTGAGGCACGGCCAGTCCTGGGAGTACAACCAGATCATCAGGGCTGACAAGGAACCAATTTGATTGCAACATCTCACAAAAAGATCCACCCACAGCAAAGCTGCACAGGAGCATCCCCCACTAATGAAAGGGGTGAGCTTTGTACTGCTGAAGGTTAAACCTCCTTGGAGAGAAGCTGCCCAACACCAGGCTAAAACACAGCACTGGGTTACAGAGCCCAGGGCAGTGAACAGCAGCAAAGCCAACAGCAAGCTCCCAAAGCAGGGCTGGGAGAGACAGAGCAGCTCTCTGGGCAGCAGCACACAGCAACAGGTCGGCAAGAGGACACCCCTGCCTGCTGGAGAGGTCACTGGGAGTACAGCCACATTCCTGCAGTGGTGACCCATTTTAACACCTATCATGGAAGCCTTGCAAAACCCAGCACGTGGTTCATGGGGAGAAGAAGCTTCCTGGTGTGAGTGAATACAAGCCATGTCATCGACTGCAGAGGCATTCACACACACACACACACACTCAATGTCTCCTCTCTGCTGATAGCTTAAACTGTGAAACAGAGCTGCTCCTTTGGCAGCAGCCAGAAGGCTCTGAGTCAGAGACCACAGAAGCAGAGGAGCTCCAGGAGCAGGTGATCCTGCAAGAAACCTCCCGGGCTTGCCTGCAAGGGCTGCTCTTACCACTGCAGCAAAGAGTCTTCCTTACCAGAGCCCAAACCAGCTGAGGCCCCAAACCCTCCACCCACCTCTGCCATCCTGGTGTCAAAGCAAGCCTCCTCCTCCCCCCTAGGCCTGTTGTATCCTGCAAAGGATGTGGTAAAGCAGAACTTGTGGTCCCTCCATAGCAACAGGACAAGTAACTGTGCTAACACAGCAGCCAGAAAGGAAGGTGAGAGAGGGGATGTTCCATCCGAGAGAGGATGTGGTTGTTGGTACTGCAGCAGCTCAGAAAGATGCTGAAGGAGGTAAGATAACAGAGAGGAGTGATTAATTCTGGGGAGTGGGAAGGCAGGAGGATGTGATCAGTTCTGCTGCAGCAGGACAGAGCTGATGAGCAACAGGTGATTAAGAGAAACTGCAACTGAGCCAAAGTCTGAGGCACAAATAAAACTATCCTTTGTTTTCTTGGAACAAGGGAGTTCTTGATGGTAAATTATGTAGGTAACATGTCCTGGAAAGCATGGACAGAAGTACAGCCAGCATGGAACATTAGGTGCTATTTTGGTTTTATTCAAACAGCTACCTGAAAAGACCATACTGAGGCATTACCTGCTGTTATCAGTGGGAGATCCTTCTAAAGAGTGTTGCATCTCTTGAAAGAGGAAATGTGCTTCTTAGAAGTGTCACAGTTTCATGCTCTTGAAAATGAATTTTATAGCTCTCTTTGAATAAGGAAAAGGCAAGGCTCAAAAATCCCCATTTGCAATGTCCAAGGACACTTTTCATAGATGGCCATGATACAGCAGCAATTCATTTCCTTCAAATAAATTTGTACACTTTGAGGTTTGAGGCACGGCATGACTTTGCCACAATGAGAACCATCTGTCATTCAGAAAGGAACACTTCTTTTCAAACCTACAATTCTGCTTATAAAACACACTCAAGGAAACCCCAGAACAGGACACAGTTTTGTTTCAAAATACATTATAATGTGCAAATTACAACCCAGTATGAAAAAAAGCTCTTAAAGAACAAGATAATAAGAGAGAAACTTCAACTATTGCCAGATGTTAAGTCAGACTATTTTTATTGAAGGACTGAGTGCATTTCCACCTTTTTATGCACTTGTTCAGTTATTAAAATTGAAGACAAACATGCACACGCTGTTTCTTTTGGTGATTCTAGTGTAATTCAACTGATTTAAGTGAACTCATTTGTACCAGGTATGAGAATAAACAGCAGAATCTAGACTTTAAAATCTAGACTCATTAGCTAAGCAAAGACTCATAACTACTAAAATCTACTGAGGCCAGAGAGATGATGCATCTCTACCATTAGCATTAATTATACCCACAAAACTCATTTAGGAAAAAAAAGAAACAAAACAAAGCAATGCTAACCTCCTCCTTCTGCTCATCCTGGGGGAACAGGAATGGGATAAAGACTTGGTTTTTGCTGACAGTATCCAGAGCTGCAGCCTGAAAGCTGCAAGGACCCACAGGGATTCGTTGTTCTGTGCATTATAAACAAGAGCTTTGAAAATGAGCAGATCCTCCTGGTTTGTGGGGCTCTGCTGCTGGGAGGGTATAAACCTTGAGCTGCAGCAGAGCTCCAGATCCGAGCTGCCTCCCCCAGGAATTGCAGCATGGTTACAATGCTAAATATACACTGCTGTTGTTCCAGGAAGATTTTTCAGTTGACAAATGTTGCAACTTTTCACTGTTCCCCACCACCATCCCACTTCCCTGATTTAATACACACCCATTCATTTCTTCTGAAATTATTTGAACAAATGCAATTTTAGAACTAATTCCCAGTAAATCTTTTGCTGTCTGGCCACATCTTGGATTAACTGTTGACTGATTTTCATCCTCTTTTTTTTTTTTTCCCAGTCTGCAAAGCTCTCCCTTAATAATGCCAGCTGTTAAAACAAAGATCAACAAGAGCTCTTGCCCACGGTTTCCCCTTTGGGCAGCTGTGTACTGATTATTAAAAATGAGCCATAGAGTGTTCCTGCTTATTGCATGGCATGGAGAACTACAATAGAAAGTCAAACGAGCCTGCTGATCCATTTAAAAGAACACACACAAAAAAGGCAATTCTGCCCTCTTATCCAAAACCATACTGAATCACAATAGCAGAACCTTATCCACAGGAACAAGACTTCAAAACTGTAGCAGTCTGTGGGAGCTTTTTGGGGGAAATTAGCTTTTTGCCCCACTTCATCACAAACCAATGCCATACCGGTTTCATCATGCAGAACACCCAAGTTGTTTCATGCATCCTCAAAGTCAAAATTTCTTCATTAGTATCAAGTCTTTTTGAATATGATTCAGCCCTGAGCACACAGTTGGAGTTTAGGAAAGGGGTTTGGAGAGATTAACTTGATTTTTTTTAATATCACCACTAAAAAACAACCAGTGACATGTTACACTTTGCAAATAAGAGTCCTTTGTCTCCCTCTATCAAAATTAGCCCCAAAAGATAACAGTTAAAAACACCAGCAAAGGTCTCGCCAGGTATGCCTGGTATTCTCAACAGCAAAACTTCTAATCTCCACTAAATAAATCCCCTGGTGGGTGTAGAACTGAGCACGTGTGCAAAGCTCTTTTCTACACACGTTAATGCAAAGATGTATTTATTCACTAAACACAACAGCCTTTGCTCCTGATACTCCTTTTCACCTCCTCTCCTGGCTCTGAAGAGCTGACCAAACCCCAGTGCAGGCACCATGTCCTTCCAGGATGTTTATGCAGACACTTGGAAAAGAAAAATGTTGTACAAATCACTAATTCTGTTTAGCTTGAGGCTGACTCCTGGAATCACTGGAGCAATGGAAACAACTAGGGTTAAAAAATAAGCCCACCCCCCACTTCAGAGTGTTCCAAACTGTTCCCTAAAGTTCAAAAGAAAAGTGAAGATATGAACTGACTGTTCCCTCCTCTCATTTCCAAATTAAATGGAACATACTGCTGAAAAACTTCTTTGTAGATGGGGTTCAAAGAGCATTTAATACCTTAAATACCATGACATGATAAATACAATCCTAGATTTTTCAAGAGCCACTTCACACTCAAGACCAAATAAGATTACTGCAGAGCCTGAAGTATTTCTATCTGCCATTGCATTCCATTTTTAACCCAGAAATTAGATTAGGTGCTTCCACTCTGATCCAAGAAATAGTGAAGTTTCCAGAACAGGAAGATTATCAGAGATATATGCAACTCAGAAATCTAATGCAATGGATAGAACAACAATGTCAGAATGCATAACATTTGAAATGTCTGCAAACAACAAAGTTGGTCACTTCACAATATGTCAACAAACTCTGTTCAAATTACATTTCATGATTCAGAATTATCTATTCATACACTCCACTCTATGGAGTAGAGTCAAGCTACACTGGCAAAAAAAATGGATAAATTCTGGAACTAGGCCAGAAATATAAGCAAAGAGCCAAAAGAAAGCTGTAGAGACTCTGCCTTAAATCCTTCTATTAGGGTTTCTCACACAGCATTTTTTTTTAATTATTATTACAGTTAAGACCTGGCCCTTCCTGTAGCTGTAAAAATGGCAACCAATCTTCTCCTCTACAAAAGACAACATCACCTGTACAGCCATAGAATTACCAAGCTAAAATACAGGCAGACCACAACTAATGTGGCAAATCTATCACTGATGTCTTGCTAAGGATCAGAAACATCCACCTGTGCATCAAAGCACGAATTGCTATTGATAATAATTCTGCAATTACTTCAGTCTCTTATCCTTTGGAGGAAGAGAGCATATCTTCCTATTCTCACATGTTCACTTCTGTGACATTTCTATGAAGTTTATCCTCAGGTAACAACTCCCATTAACTACAGTGTGAACTCATGTTACATCAAAGTTTAAATCTGAGGAAAAACTAATTCTATTTCCCTTAACTGAATAATCACTGTACAAAGCCTCTCAAACCCCACTCCCTTCTCCCAACAGAAGCCTCTCTCAGCTCTCAGTACTAAGACTGCAAAACTAAATGAATGCATCAAAGTAGGTGGAATAAGAAGGGGGAAACATTGTGCAAAATGCTGACCCACCAGAAGCATACAAAGCATTTGTTCAGTGGTGACAATGAATAATTTAATCTGAGGCAAATTACCAAACAAACATCAATTAAATTACATGCTAGACTACAAGAGAAAGTTCTCCCACACACATTTCAGGTTTGCAGAGTCAATAGAGCAGCACAATGCACCCTGGAGTCTGATGGAGTCTTCCCTCCCTCAGGGATACTTGACATTCTCCAAGAATCTATAAAGAAAGATGCAAATTTCACTCCATCACACTAAACAAACATTCACACGAGAAGAATAGAGACCACGTGTCACCCACCCTTGTAAAATGCAAGAAATCAGAGTTCCCTTCCCCATCAATGACTCTCATGAAACGTGCAGAACTCGAGTTTACAGCACAATTGTCTCTACCATCCATCAATTTTAAGTGCCTGAGCACCTGATCAGAGATCATTTCAAGCAAACTGTAGCAGCAGCAAAGACTCCCCAGTCTAACAGCATCCTCCTTGTGCTAAGTGCTGCCCTTTCTCCAAGAGACCCAGATCTGGGCCCAGCTCACAGAAATCAGAGACACGTGGGGAACCACAGCGTGGTGAGCAGGGCTCGGTGGTTTGCTGCCTGTGCCACAGGGATGCTGCAGGACAGCCACACTCCCAGCCCCAGCACACAAAGCTCGAGTTCTCTGTGCTGACCATACTGTGCCAGCCAAGAGAACCTAAAATTACAGTTTCTAGAAAGTAGGGCAGCTAGAGACTGTCCAAACCTTTTGGTCTGGCTCCCTACACAGCCTCCGGCCTCTCAAAGAAAAACAGTCAGAATATTTTATGGAAATAAATCAACAATTACAGTTTCTTTTGACCAATATGGTTTGGAAACCTAAGCATTAGGAATAAATGACATTTTGCCATCCTGAGCTAGAAGAGCAACATCCTTTGATCCTTTAAGTAAGGGCTGCCTCCCTCAGCAAGGATATTCTGCTCCTAAGCTGGATAGGCAAGTCTAGCTGAGCAGAAGGGGTAATCCAGTTTTCTTGTGACAACAATCTCATTTCCTTACCTTCCAAAAGCACATGTGAATATTTTGTAACTCATGCTACAACAGTGATGATACCGTGATACAGATTTCAAGCTTTCACTGCACTTGAAAAAAATATCTTTACAATACTAATGAAAATTACATCAGTAAACAGCCTCCTATTAATACAGTTTTCAGACAAAGTTGTGAAGAAAATCACTACTCAATTTAAAGCAGTGCTTATTGGAGCCAAGATTAAAAACCACACTTGGGTCATACCAGTCTGACCACTTGCCTCTGCTCACCTCATCTTCTAGAAATACACATTTGCCTAAATCCAGGAACAGTGAAACAAGGGACAGCATGGAGCACTGGATTTTTTTAGTTTTCACTAAAATATTTAGGTTCATCCTCTAAACAAAATCATCTACTTCAAGACTGTGAAAACTGGCTTCTAAAGTTTTAAACTTTTTGTAGTTTTTGACAACAATTCATATCCCTCTCCAGCTGCCAGGCAGAATATTGGGTTTAAGGGAGGAGGGTATTGGCTCACCAAAGACAAAAAAAAAAGAAAAAAAATGGTTTACTGTCATATCAGTTCTTCTCTGACATTTAAATATTAACTTTAAATGAAACTGAAAATACACATAAAATCACATTGGGGCTGCATCCAGCCTCGTTAAAATCACATTATGTTAGTTTACCTAACTGCAAAGGCAAATATTTTCTCAACATAAATCCTATGCATAAAACCATGCAATAAACGTATCCATTAGCATCCAGATAAAGGCACTAATAGGAGGCTCATACACTCAGCTATACAGTAAAATCTAGAGCACAACTGAGCTCCAAGACAATTATTACTACCAGAAAAAAGCTCTTACTAGCTTTCCTAAGCCCAGGACACACAACCTTTCTGAAATGCAGATCTCCAAATTCTTTATAAAGCTGGTAAGGCTACGGCAAGCAGACAAGAATTTAAAACTCTCTTTTAAGGAGTTTAGAGCCAACAGAGCTCCTGGCATTTTAGTGCCATTGCAGGCTCTTGTAACACTGCAGGCATTTAGAAGCACCAGCAAATTAATATGCTGCACCAACTCATTTGGTGAACAATCTCATTCAGCTCTTAAGCTGCTTGTCCAGGGTTCTGAATGTGTGAGCAGGCTGAAAAAATCTGAGGCGCCGCAGATATTTCCTGAAAGGGTGCTACAGTTTTTCAAGTGTAAAGCTGCTTGCTGTACTTTGGACTGGTTACTGGGACAGCAATAAAAAGCATTCTTGTGTCTTGAGGGCAAACAAAACCAAGACCACCACACCACATACATCATGATGTGCTTAGTCAAAGGACTAACACAAACCATGGTTAAATGTTGTTGAAATCTTTGCCGTGGAGAACTGCCGGTAAAGTTTGGGTCAGTGTGACAGCACAGCACGTGTCACAGGAATATTTCTTAATTAATTGGTTTATTAGGACTCTGTAATAGCAAATTATGCTGCTCACAGAGCTCATGGGGTGGAACTTTGTGACTAAAACTACAGATGTGTCATCCTGATTCCCACTCTTCTCACATTCCTGGAAGAGCAAGTGGAAGGCTACCACAACACCACCAACAAATAAACACGGGGAATGCTTACGTTACAACCTGCTCCTTGTGTTTTTCTATCACAGCAACAACAAACCATGAAACATCAAGGGCATGGCAGGCACAGCACCGCTCTTTTCTGTCACTGTTGTGGGAGGAAGCCCAACAAATGCTTCTCATTTCCAGAAAGTAACGGATTCCCCAACTCTGGCATAAACAGCGTCCACAAATTGCACACAAATCTGTCACAAATTCACCTCTTCACAAGAGGAATCATTCTCCATTTAACATCAGCAGCTGATAACACAGCACTAACATCAAACACAGCCAGTTCACAGATGAAAGTACTGCAAACAGCAGAGCAGTACTGACATCTTGCAAGAGAACCATAAATTTAGGTCAGCTCATTGCTGTGCTGTTCAACAGAGGAACATGACACAACGTGATGTGCACAGTAAGATGTTGGACACTTGGGCTCACTGCTTTCTGCAGCAAGAGAAAAACTGCAGCCCACTTTCAGTGCAGCTTCTGCAAACTTCCTGCAACTGGACAAGGCTGCAAGGTGGGGACTGAGTCACTGCATTCAGGAAACTGAATCTCCCTTTCTGGAAACATCCACGGGAGTCACAGTGCAACAGCCTCCAAAGAGGGATAAAGCTGTTCCCTACATTAATTTTGCACAGGGCCATGTAGGGCACCTCACAATCACATCTTTAAGGAGTAATTTATTCCTCAAATGAAAAGAAAACACACACATTCCACCCTCCCTTTATCAGGGATGTGTGAATATCACCCCCACACAACTTCAGAAGTCTACATTGGGAGGGTTTTAAACAGATGCCATTAAATATTGATGTTGTATTTCATTTTTTGCATGACTATTTATTTGAAGAGAATTAATTAGTACATTGAAAAAACTCTTTAAAATGTGGCTGTCAGACATAGACACTTTTTATAGCACCCAGAGAACACTGCAATACCTAAAATAAATTGTACTATCAGCTGTTATATTGCTTTTCAGAATCAGAAGATACAATAAAATAGATACCCTCTATTTGTCTTTTAAGTTTTTCTGAGAACTTTCATAACAAACATAGGGACAAGATAAATTGCCACATAATTTGCAAGACTGGGACCATCAGTGCCTGGATTGCACAGTGCCTACCCAGCATAAAGGGGTGCAATCTCCAGCAAAAAATGCTGCCAACACATCCAATTTCATGAAACAAGTAAATATTTAAACGAAAAAAAACAAAAAAAACCAAGAAAACCAAGAGACCTCTGGAACAGTACAATACTTTAAGCACTGCACTTACAAAATAAAAGCAGAAACCCAAGCATTAAAAGGATGGACATCCTAAAAATGACACTGAGGCATTCCTCAAAAATCTTGCTAGATGGACTTCCAAATAATTTATTACTGAAATGAGAGGGTACTAGCTATTTACTCAAAAGTGGAAGATACTAAAGGGCAAGTTCTTATCTTAGTGGAAGAAACACCTAGCTTTGGATATCACAGTTCATCAGAGCAAATGGAAACTCATCCCCTCGAGACACTTCTAAAATTTTCAAACATCTTGCTGTTTTATTATGTTGCCAAGTCACTATCAGCAAGTCTCTCTCCAGTGCTCTGGATCTCCCAGAATCAGTTCTCTGCTGCTCCTATGGAACTTGGTGTATTCAGCTGACCTACAGGACCTTTGCTAAATGTGACACTTCTGATGTGGAGCTCAAGTCTGTGAGAAGTTATCACACTGCACTTTAGGCAACAGCTTTGGAAACAAATGTTGCAAATTCTAAAGTACACCGTGATAAGATAATTCTTATGAGTAATGCAAGAAAGGCAAAACAAACTGGTTTTGAGAATAAATAATCTGTTCATGGGAAGTAAGATGCATGGGGTGACATGGGAAAATAATGGGATATTAAAAAAAAAGAACCTGCCCTGCTTCAGAACATGAGAAAAGTAAATGTTCTCTTTAGCAGAGGTCAAAACTAAGGTGTAAGGCACCTGCACAATAATATGTCAGCCTTCCTCTTCTTCCCCTTTCCCTCTTCCTCATATCTACACTTGGCTTACTTCAGATTTCATCCATTATAAGGCTGCTGCTCTGCCTGTTGGATAAAAGAGCACTCAAACACATAAGAAATTCTTTTGTTTGAAGAACAAACAGGACCCTCCTGTCCAACCTTTGACTTCAGCTGGTCTGAGCTACTGATCTTCACACAGCAACTGGAGCTTCTGGGCTCAGTTCCCTGAATGTCCCATGACTCCCCAACTATTTTATAACACAGGGATGGATCAGTTGCTTGATGAGCAGTTGAATCATTTAAAAAATATGAAAGAGGATATTGACTTGAATCTAAGAGATGCTTTATCTGCCAAGCAGGGAAAGCAAGTTTGGCCTCTGAACCAGACTGATTCAGAGAGGAAGAGGAAAACAAATGTGTGTTTACCTACCTACAAAGAAGGCAGGGAAAGAAAGAAAATTTCTCAAAATTGACAAGAACATCCCCTCCCACAGTAAAGACAATGAGGTCATTCAGTGCTCTACAGTTGTTCCAATGACAATACCTTCCACTTAAAATAGTTTTTGGAAGCTACAGCTCCGGTTCAAAGGTTGAGTCAAAACTGCTCCCAGCCAAGGAAGGGAAAATAAAGGGTTTGTTTTTCACAAACCCTGAAATTCAAATCCATCTCTCCAAATTTTTGGCTGCTAATTTATGGCCCAAAAAGGTGGGCCAAGAACCACTAGGACCAGTGAAGTTCATGTTATGAGAGAAGACTTGGGCAGAGTATCTCTGAAGCCAGAGGCTCGAGATGACAGCACCTGCCTGTTTCCATCAGGGACATTCAGAATTCACAGCCTTAACCAAGAGCCACCCTAAAACATCCCAGCTTTTATGAAGTCCTTGGGCCTTATGGATATACTTGTAAAGGATTCTAACATCCTGGAAAAATGAAATTACTGCTTACCTGGCTTGGTCTACAGAGTGAGATGGACCAAGACCAAAGTGACTGAGAACTAAAAGCAAGACAGAACAGCTTCATGTGGGCTCCTCACTTTTATTTTTGAGTACTTCTGTACAGGGATGACATTCATAATGATCAATAAGCACATCTAACAAGATGTGCTTACTGAAACTTTGTAGTTAGTTCTTGCTCATGAGCACTTACTATACAGACTAAAGCTCAGTAATCCTGTTTCATTCCTCCTCCAAATTAAAGAAAAGTAAAATTCCAAATCAAGCTGAATGCAACCATGACATTTTTATCCTTCTGAAATTTACACAGATTATGGACTCTGCAAATGCACACAAGCAAACACAATCTTAACATTTTGTAACATAAAGACATAACACCATATGCATAAGATCCCACATTTCCTCTGTAGGGATTGTTTTTTCAAAAATGGTGTATTTCCTGGCTTTAAGATGCCTAATTCTGCTAATTTGGTATTTGAAACCATACCTATTTTTGGAACAGCAATGGAACCCATACACAAAGGAGAGAAAACAAGTTCTAAATGCAGTGCCATGAACAGAACTGTATAGTTCATGCATCTTTTCTTTCCTAAGAGAATCTGAGCATTAAGCATTGCACTACACAAAGAAAATGTATTATGGTTCCCTTTTTAAGGCTGATTTGTGCCTGTGGCTTTCTTCTGTTACTTTTAGGTTCATCTTCTGATTATTTCAAAATTCTCCTATCCACAAAAGCCTCTTGAAGTGCATTAGGGCTTACACATAGTCCCAGACTGTTTAATTCAGCCCTAATACCTTGAGGAAGCTTCAGGATGGATTGGTGCTGTTCTGATTAAAGAATCAATCCCACCCCCTGCCAGGAAGGTTGGATGGATGCCTTGCCCCCAGAGGGGAATCAACACTGCTCCACTGACCAGCAACTCCCAAACACCAGCTATCATCTATCTGTGTCTGTGTCCATCTATCACAAATAAAAACCCCAAACACTTCTTTCTTACATTCTAACTGTAAAAAGGGGGTCTGAATTTCCATTAGTTTGACATTTTTCACTTGTTCAAATCTCCTAGTGTGGATTCTGGCTTTTGATTCCTCTCACTCTTCCATTTCTATTTGTTCCCAGAGATTAACCCACAAGCAAACCACAAAAGACTACACCAAGCCAACAGCAGATTCAAGTCAGTGTGTCTATAAATGTGTACATGAAACCCACAAATATCATGTAAAATGTCTCCTGACCTCTCTGTGAATGGAGCACACCATTCTGTCATGTTGTTCCCAACCATCAATACTTCAGCTCAACTGCTAACAGCCAAGTGAAATATTTATATTTGTATTGTTTAGCTCAGCAAAGGTTTTTGTTAGTGGAACAATTCAACACACTCCCTCAACCATTAAATGTTGGCACTGTGATACCTTTCTGTTCAAGACTAAGTATTTTCCAAGAGTGACAACTATGCAGAGACCCAGCCTCCAACGATGCCTAAATTAGGTGCACGTGTTTCACAACAGAACATTTTCTCACAAAAATTGTCATTTTCCAACAATTACAGCTTTCCTATTTCAAGATCATTTTGTGTCAATCATACTGAACATCTGGAAAAGGAGCTTTCAGCAATTTTAGACATAATACAGGTATAAGGATGACGCAGACAAGAATCAGAATAGGAACTACAATGCAAAAATAAAACCAGCCCAGAGTTATCTGGAGGAGGAGGCAGTGGGGAGATGCTCACATATACCAGGAATGGATCCTACCCACTTCCAGGGTGGTCTCCTGGGCTGCTCCAATGTATCTCAGAAGAACACATACAGCCACACAACCAGACACAAGATTTTATCTTTAAATAGAGCTGGAACGCAGCTAGCCCCCTCTTCCAAAAATAAGGCTGTAAATCCCCAAGGCACTGATTTAAACAGGCACCAAGTCACACATGTCATGTGAGATGTATTCTCACTGCCTAAAGGGTTGGCTGGTGCAACTTTGGGTTTCAGGTAAAGCATGCAGCCATCATCTGTGATGGGTGCCTTGATCCTGGTGGTCAGGCTGGCTGTACTTTGGGAGGATGGAGCCCTTGAGCAAAGCAGCAAAGCAATCCCTAACCAATATTTCCATCACTGAAACATTGGCTTAGGAGTTGTTTTGCACACCAAAAACTGAAGTAAGCTGTGCAGTTTTTCAGTTTTTGTAACTTAAAAACACGTGCCAAAAGCATCCTGTGTGAAACCCAGATGTTTCACGGCTCCAAAGACTTGTAAGGAAATACAGGCTCTTGACCAGCACATAAAACCCTTTCCTCTCACCCTTTATTTTTAGGCTTTTCCAGTGACTACATATGAGCAAAAGGATCTCAGACTGCTACACTTTAGAGAGAGAGCCAGGATGGGTGAAAAAATATTTATGTAGTGCTCTATCACAGCTCTGCTTGCTCATCCACTGCCAGTTTTTCTTTTACTACAGCAATACCTGAGTTACACACTCTTAATGAATGCCACTCCTGTAAGACCCACATTTGACAGATCAACAGCTCTCAAGAGGGCAAGAAATATTTCTCTTTCCCATTTAACTTTTGTTTGATAAAACACGCTTCCATTCACTCCCTGCTCCATGCCAATTTTTTTTTCTTATTGTAAATACAAGATAAAAGTGCTAAAGCATTTTTCTCTGCCTAAGAGAGTATAATGTAAAATGAAAAATATTATCTAAACACATTTTGAACTTATTTGCTAAAAAATTCCTTCAGGCTTTCTGCACAGATTGAGTGAATGAAAAACAGCAGCGCACACAATTCTGGATAAAGCTTTTATTGGGGATGTTGTCAAATATTCTTCCACAGTGAGTAAAGATGCAAAGTGCAACCACAGAAATCAATGTATATACATTCTAACCAGTATGTCAACTCCACTTAAACATGACATGGGAAAAGCCACATAAAATAGCAATACTACAAAGCCAAAAGAAGACTGCCAGGTCTCTCCACTGCTTTTCTGCCTTACTTATCTAATCTTCATCCTTTGCTCCATGCTTATTCCCTCCCCTTGTGCACCCACTATACTTTCTCCTGATCCCATCAAACTCTTGACTTGCCATTCCTAATGCACTAATCCCATTGCACATCCAGTCTGACAACAAGTCACAATCCCACCTATCCTGCCCAGCCCTGCTCTCTCTATGTGCTTTTATCCAAGCTGTTTCCTCGTTACTGACTGGTTCCTTGTTTTCTTTGTTTAAATTAATTTTCTCCTCCTGAGCTCATTTCTGCTGTTTCCTTCACCCTACTAGTCTTTCTTCACCCACTGTCAGAACTGCCAATTTGAATTATCTCTCCTCAAATGACCCTCTCCATAATTTCTGGCACTTCCACCACAGGAACAGTTCGTAGACAAGCAGACCCAAGTGTCTGTAACTGGATCCTGGGATGATCTCTAGTCCTCCTTCTCCACATTCAGTCTCTTGAACCAGGTGTTTTCCTTTCTGACCACACAGCTCACTCACCCTCAGGTGAGTGTGACAAGAACCAGCCCCTGACAACAGAAGAACCAGTTTGCTGCTATTGACAAAGAACAGAAGTGGTCAGAGGGATCTTTACCGTGTTTTCCATCCCTCTCTCCCCCTGCCACTGACCCACGCTGCTCTCCCATGACACAGCCCAGAGCCCACTCATCCAGAACTCTCCTCCAGCAGCTCCTCCCTCTGTGCCACTGGGTGCCCACAAAGGAGCCTGAGAGCAGAGGAGACTGCCCAGCTCCACCCTGGCCCTGAGCAGCCATGGCATGGGAAGTCTGGCTGCTCTCCTGCAAGGACCAGACTGCAATTATTCTGTGGGTGAGCTCATCTTGACCCACAAAAATCCCTGCAAGGCCAAAACACAGCCAGCACCCAAGGAAGATTTGGTCAATAACATCTCACTGAGAACAGGCAAAGTGGAAGATTTCCAAGGACTTACAGGTTTGCCTAATTGAGGAATATTTTCTCAACAACACCAGCAGACATATCCCTGTTCAACAGCTTCTGCCTGCCAAATTTCAAAACCCTGCTCCAATGAATGGGAGAGTTACAGCTTTCCAAAATCAAAGAGGTACCATGTTCAGCATGTGCAATACACTGGCCCTGGTAACAACCTGATGATCCTGACTGCTCTCAAACACAAAACACAAGAGGCAGGCACAGAAAGAAGAAAACAGCAGCCTGAGCACCCTAACATGGAAAAAAAGTAGCAGAAAATACATGATTTGAACAAAAAATGTTAAATACATTCTCAATGAGAAGGGCTGCCAGTTCAGTCTAGAATAGAGTTTGAGAATATCCAAGGCACCAAATAAGCAATTTCTTGGTGTTAATTGGAGCAAAATCTCTAGGAGTGCAGCTAGGAATAAGGAATATGCTCAGAATCCTTGCAAGATGATCCTTATTCTATCACATAGGTAGCACTCCTTTATCTGCACATCCACAGACTCAGAGCAATGAAATTAAATTCTTCAACTATAAAATGAATAATTTATGAGAAAAATTGTACCTGCTATTCCTAGAGGAGTAAATCTAAAGAGTACAAACTACCCTTCCCCTTCAGGGAATGAATGGTACTGGCAGCACTTACACCATCCCCACTGCAAGGACAGAACTCAAGGCTTGGCTTTATAGAAACACTTTAGGTACCAAATAGAAGCACTTGAAAAAGACTGAATTAGAGATGGCCAAGTGACACATTTAATGGAAGAAATCTATTATTTCAGCTACAGCAAGAAGAGGAATCTACTCTGGGATTTCCTCAGGATTAAGAACTATCTGGGTGACTTGGTAGCTCATTGGGGACCATCCTTCTAAACCAGACATTAATTCCCAAGGGACTCCTTTTCAAGATTTATTGCTTTACAGGGTTTCTGAGGGCATCTGGGGGATTGCTGTTGTTCTTTTGATTGCTTTGCCAATTAGGCTGACTCTTCCTCAAATAAATTAAGGTCAACATTGCAACAGAACTGGTTTACAACATGATCTGCTTCAGTGATCAGCAATGAACACCAGGCAAACAGTATTTTATTCTTGAACTTATTTACAGAAGAGCTAATCTAGAAGCCCTTCTATGGGTTTTTTCCCCATTTTTACATGCAAAAAGAAACACTTTATTTAATTATGCCAACAAGCCATTCTTAATAAATGGAGCCAAAATAAATTATTGACCAGATTAACAAGATTGTCTCCAGACAACACAGAAACAGAGTGATAGTGTAAAATCCAGATGGATGCAAACCACCCCACCACACCTGCTTAAGAAAGGCTAAAAGCATCACATCCTGTACATACATATAATATATATACACTACTTTTTCATTGTTTTGTATTTTAGAGCCAAATCCATTCATTGAAAAGAATGGCAAAGACTGCAGTATGCCAAGAGACAACAGTGTTTTACCAATTTAACCAGCTTACTGTTTTCAGGAAAAAAAAATAAATAGAAAAACAGAGTTTCTAGGGGTAAAAGGAAGAAGAGAAGTTTCATCTGAAGTGCACAATTACAATGAAGGGGGAAGTTATTTTAAAATATTTACATGAACACTAAGGAAACTCAACAAACCATTTGATTTTGACAGCTGGACTGGATTCAGTGTATAACCAATCTCAGCAGCAGTATTTCAAACAGGATGAAAGCGAATTTCCAAAAATTCATTAGCAGGTTACCTGTCCAGCAATCAAAGGCAATAATGTAAAGCAGGTTATTAAGTTACAGTGTCACAGTGCAACAGTGGCTCCTACTCTTTTAGGTGGAACTCAGCTTTTGAAATTCTGCTTTAAAAGAGTGTTTTACAGCTTTTGAAATTCTGCTGTAAAAGACTGTTTCACAACATAAGTAACACTAATGAGCTGCAAAGAGTCCAGAAAAACATCGGCTCGTGTTTGACTGCCTTCCCCATATGGTTCAAGGAAGCGGGGGATCTTGAGCAGCCACAATACGGCTGGAAGGGAAAACACTGAATTCTGCAAGCCTTGACTCAGGCTGAAAGACCGTAATTTCCCCATTCTTTAATGAATAGGTAGGAAATACGAGAATAGGTCGCTTGATGATATTATAGAAATCATCTTTCTTAAAGCAAATCAGAATTGTAAACGAAATTACTCAGACATTCAAACATTAAAGTCCCAGCAGCTCTCCAGGTACCAGAATCTTTCTACTCCTGGTGCCTGCAGGTACCAAGGACCTCTCACAGAACCCCACTCTCAAGCAAGCAGCAGGGCAGCCCCCACACAACACATTAAATATTTCTCTTTTTAAGCTCACAGAAAGGACTCTGATGGCACCAACTTTACAATGTGTGTGCACAGAGGCTGCAGCAGCCCCGAATCCCACCCTGAGCTGGGCATGCACACAAAGGTGTGAGCAGCAGAGCTCTGTAATGACTCAGCTTCTATAAAATATTTCTCACTCACTAATATGCATGTACGGGCTGACCACTTAAAACACCCACTGAGAAATAAGGGGATATTAAATGTCAGACAATTTTGCTACCTCAAAACTGTCCAAATAACTATGCAGAATACTAAACTAATACTACTTCATGAATAAAAAAAAGTGTGTTTTGCTTTGAAGTGCCCATCTCCAGCACTCTATTACAACTTTTACTAAGAGCTTTAGAATAACCAAGCAAAAATTATAAATATGACGCATTCATTACTGACCTCAGCCTTTCACTGTATTTGCTGTTAGGGTGCTTTTATAGTATGTTTTTGTTGGTGAAATTCCAGACTCCTTGAAATATAGAAAAGTTTTTGCATGTTACTAAACAAGAATCAAGCCTCCATGAAAGACACACACAAAAAAGGATCAGGGATACCCAGCAGCTCTGCTTCTGAGAGTTGCCCAAATGGCATCAAGCAAGTTTCACAGGAAATGTACAATGAAATAAATGTTTCAGAAGAGCATTTGCCATCACCACAGGAAAGGATTGTCTAAGCTGCCAACAATTCACCCACCCACCTGTGAAGGTTAGGCCCATGATGGAAACTCTCAGCTCATCAGAGTTAACCCATGACTTATCATGCAAGACTAATTATTTGTGTCCTTTTCCCATCAGACACCATCTCCTTTTCTTTTAAGTCCTGGAAAACAACATTTAACACCCAACCCCAAAGAGCTTGGAGGGTGAGGGCTGTAGGAGGTGTGAGAACGGGATGGGTGGGATGACACACAATTTCTGTTGTCTGCAATCAGCTACACAATAAAACTGGATGTCGGCTCAAGGACCAGTACATCAAACCTAGATCCAACTGTTCTTACAAGCAGAAGAAAACAGGGTTTTCATTTGAGATCACATCGGACTACTGGTGCCCATTATGCACACTGTGCAATGCCACCAAGGCCAAAATCAGCCAGGTGCTCCAGATGGTTTCCAAATGTGAGTCACCCCCACATGCAACACCCATACGTTGCAAATACCATTGAAGAACAATGCTGCATTCAAGCAAATTGCAGAAATGCAAGATTACAGCTGTTTAAACACAAATTCTGCTGATGAAATAGAGGCACCAGTACTGAAAGAGGAAACGATTAAGTGGTCACAAATAGCAAGGGGGCCTTCAAGTTCTCTGAGTTGCACCTATGTGGAATGAACTTTAAAAGGCAAAAAACCCCATATCCACAAACCATGTGTTTTCTTAGTAAAGCATACTGGAACACCCTATAAACAAAAGGTGTGGTCCCCAAAGTTTGCTTCCTCAGGAGTTGGCCAGGAGAGCCCCTTGCATCCGGGCAGCCAATTAATACTGAATATCCACCTTCTCACAGGCTGAAAGGACAGTGACAGCTGTTAGCAGCCACCCAGCTTTCACAAAGGTCAAGGAAAAACTCGATTAAATCACCTCCCTTCCCACCTTTTTTTAATTTTACCATGAATGTGTAAAAAAAAAATCCACAGCAAAACCCCCACAGTATCTGTACCTCTGAGACATTCATAACAAAATGATAAAACTTTCCACATTCAATCACTTGACCAGCTACACCTGACGTGCTGTGACTGTGTTCTGAAAAAGCAGAATTTTTCCTGGACCACCTAACCACAAATTTCCACGTAAACCACCCCAAACTACAGCCTGTACCAAATGCCACAATCAAGAAAGTTCATTCCACTCAATATACCAGCCATGCAGCCACAGCCTCTTCTACCCTGAAGACAGGCACTGAAATGCTGAGGTCGATTTCAGCTCAGTTTGCAATGTAATCCCACTTGTTTCAAGGGCTTCATACCACACAAAAGGACACTGGTGGGAAGTGTGGCACACACTTAGGACTTTACCCACTAAAGTACCCTCCAGAAGAGCTGTGGGTGCCATGCTCCATGTTCTTTCCCATTAGCCAAGAGAGGAAAAAGGTGAAGGAGATCCAAGTGTGCTTTTACAGCCTGTTGCCCCCATAGTGTAGCACTGAAGGTACAAGTCAGGTCTGTGCACCCCTACATGACTTTTACTTATCACTTCCACTTGTTAAGTATTTAGAAAACACTGCCAGTTTCAAGAATCAGACACGAAACAAATAAGTGCTACACCCTCCTACCTGTCAGCCCTCAATGCACACTTGAACTCGGGTGAAAAACAAAATGTTTTGGTGCTGTGCCTGCACTTTGTCCTTAACCCACTGCCTCCTCCTCAGCACCTGAATGTTTGGAGTACAACAGGCAGGAAGAATTCTGCAGGGTTTGGGTGGACACAGGCTGCAAGCAGGGTTACCTGAGACCTCCAGGGTTTGTTCACATTGCTGGGAGGCCCCAGACGATCTCATTATCCCCAGCATCCCACCTCATACAGGATAAAAATGCTGCATTAGGACATGGAATAATTCTGCTGGTTATGGGTCCATTTACAGTCACAGAGACAATTTCGAGATGTTACTCCAAGTCCAGAACCAAGTGAAATCTCAGTAGGAATTTTGCAAGAGGATTTGCAACCCAAAGGCTCGGGATACACTCACAGCACAGCACAAGGCTAAAAGCCTGCTTTGGGAATAACTCACATGTTGCCAAAGGGATTTTATTGCTTCTGAAGTATGAGGCTTTCTGCAACCAGCCTTTTTCTCCCCCAAGGAATGAACAGAAATTCTACATAACTCCAAGCACATTATTATTCTATGAGCTCTAAAAAGCAAGCTCGATTTTACTTCTTTGCTATATTTAAAGGAGTGAATCATGAACACGCATGCAGCCTGGTAGATCACAGATACAGAGTGAAAGTCAAGCCTGATCAAACTTGGCTGATTTTTCTAGCAAATTTCTGAACTACAGTTAAAAACACTTGCTTTTGCTTCAACTTTCAGCCCTTCAAACCACATATGAGTCACATGCAGAACGGGCATTTGCTACTTACCACACCTGCTCCTGAAAACTCATTAAAAAGAAAAAAAAAAAAAAGACTAAGTTCTAAGGTAAATGGAAATTTAATTTTGTTTAAAAAAGAAATGCCATGATCAACGAAAGAAATTGGCATATATTAAACACAGGTTGTTTGTGTGGTTTCCTTTCCAGTGAAAGGGAGAACACAGAATGAGAAATCAGTTTTGGCCTAAATACCCAGAGCACTGGAAACCACCGAGTTTTCAGAGCTCTGCCCAAATTAAAATGAAACAACTCCTGCCAAATTGTATCTAGAATCATTTATTCTCTTGATCCAACCCTTTTCCTCAGTAACCTGCTACACTTCTCAGAGTGCTACATTGAGGATGTGAAAAAATGATACTTTGATGCTGCTGAAGACAGTTTCAGAAACAACATTTTCTGATTAAAAAAATGTAACAAAAGCAATTTGTAACTGTTGCAAAAGACATATATGGCTGCACACCCGCACACACCCCTACAAATACTTCATAAATCAGGAAGAACTATTTATAGTCACTACTCTCTACTACCAATCTGGTTCAGGAACACCTCAGTATTGCTTGCAGTTTTAGGACTAAGAAAAAAAAAGTTCCTTTTGAGAATTCAGAATTTATTTTCCAATGACAAATTTGCCAAATTGTACTGCCTCTTACTTTAATTCCACACTAACTATTCAGTCTCCTTCCAAAGCATCCAAGATGCAGAAAAAGGAGGCAACTGCAACCTCTCCCAGAAACATTCCCATGCAGCATTCCCAGAGCTGTTTATATACCGATGAATCAATATAGCATCACTACACTATTCCAACAGCGTTTATCACCTTTCTTTCTATGGCATATAAAAACACACCAAAATAACCTCTCCCAGACAGCAGTTGCTCCCTTATTTGCTGCACAGTTCTAAGCACATCCAGCTAAACTATGACTCCAATGTCACAGCAAAACGGGATGCTGAACTGCCTGCCAGAACGGGCCAGGAATGCACCCAGAAAGGACAGCAATTAGCACATCTAAAATAACCATTTCTACAAGAGGCAGCTCCAAAGCTCAGATATATTTTCGTCTCAAGTCGCACCGGGTACCAGCCACAAACACATGACTACAGGAGAGACTCCTGCAGTGCTTTACAATCCAGATGACCCTCTGCCACTTATTCTTGACTTCTTCATTCAAAACGCCGTTTCCATCTCCCCCCTCGTCCCGAGCACAGATTTGTCCCAAGGTGTTCCATGTCCCACCAGTCCGGGAGGAGCCGCTCCAGAGCCCCCTGCCCGCGGGTACCAGCCCTCCCAGACCCAGCAGGTTTGCTCCATGCTCCACCATCAAACATGGCTGCACCATGTCCTCTTTGTGATTGAATATGTGGAACAGCTCTTCTGCCTTCCCACACTTCTTTTATCTGCCTTCCCTTATTTCTTCTCGTTAGCAGGGGACCATTTCATATCGCTATTGCCCACCTCTCATTCCTTTTAACAGTCCGATATTTTCCATTAACGTTCCACCGTAAACCAAAGGCATTTATACTTTCCAGGTTCTCCTCAAAAGCATCAAGGAGCTTTATACACTGAAACCATCTGCACCATTAAAACCTGCTTTATTTACACGCAATACAAAACTCTACTCGTAAAAATCTCCGTCCTTCAGCTCCAACGTAAAGAGAAGCTCCTTAACAGCAGCGACGGGAAATTTTATCATCTGGCTTTTCTTCCCTGCAGCTCCCTCTCCTGAAACCGGACCCCCTGTCCATAGATCCACCTCGAAGCCTCCCGCAGCAGCCACACACAAAACCCACCCCACGCTCCGCTGCGAGCCCCCCTCCGCTCCCCAGCCGCCGCCGCCTCCTCTCTTTTTGTGCTATGGAGCCTTTTTTAAAAATTTCATTCCTTCAGCAAAATTAAATCAAACTCCTGAACCTCCGCTGGGATTTCCCTGCAAAGGCTGCACACCAAACTTTCACGGAGCGGCGAGACCCCCCGCGCTGAGCTGCGCCGAGGACCGGCACGGAGCGGAGCCGGCTCCCCACACCGGCCCCGGGCACGGACCGTTATGCCCCGGTGCGGCTCCCTCAGCCCCGCTCCCCCCGCGCCCACACTCACCCACAGCTCCGTGCCCCAGCTCATGGCTCCGCCGGCGCTGAGGGGTGTCGCTG
>WEIU01010291.1:330351-342862 GCA_013389925.1 Aegithalos caudatus
GGGGAGCGGTGAGGCCGGCCCGGCCCTGCGTACCGCCCGCGGGCCGGGATTGGTCTCCCCATGTTTCTATCTTCGTTCTGCTGCTCCCCTTCTTTCTCTTCGCTTTTCTCTGAGCTCTCCCCCTTATTCCTCAGCCCGCTCGGGCCCCGCTGTGTTGTTCTTTTGCCGTTATCCTCCCCAAAGCCCCATCCCGCTTTTTCTGGCCGCCTGTTTCTTAGTCGCGGATAAAGAGTTTGGTGGGGCCTCAGAATTGCGGTTGTTTGAAGGCGTAACAGCTTCACGTTCCTTTGAAAGCGATGTGGTAAAAGAGAGGGCTGAACGTGAGCTGAGGGAACGGTTTCTGTAAGCGGGTTTTGGTTGAGTTTCCTTTTAGCTGTGTTCTGCAGTGCTTTCGTGTCCTGGTCCCTCCGCAGGGTGTTTGGCTGCGGCTGCTTTGCTCTAACCAAGCAATTAGTAAAGGCTGAGGAAACTGATGCTGAGAGCTTTCTGTTTTGGTTCCGTAAGCTGTTTGGTGTGCTTTGAAGGAGTGACTTGTCATCCTGTGACTATATTAGAGAAAAACTCGTTATTCGGTGCTGTTGACGGGACGTGCTGGGGGTCAGGGTGAAGATGAGCCTGCCGTGCTCTGTGTGGGCACTGCACGGCTGTTGTGGGGCACAGGACTCTGCCCTGGGGCTGATGCCTTTGAACGCCTTCTGTGCAGCTCATAGAAAGCTCTTCCAGTCTTCAGAATTTAAATTTTGTTTTGGTTGTCAACAACGTGCGATATTCTGCTAGTAGAAACATTGGAAGAGGTAATAATGTGGTAAATTACTGAGACCTGCGTTGCTGTTGGAGCAGTTTAGGGAGAATCCTGGACTTTGCAGGAATTCCAACTCAGGCTTTGGGATACAATGACTGCTGCAGGTGTTCGTGTCTTACTTGTAGGAAATTCTCCAGACTAATTTAAAGTGCAATCACATGAATGTTGTTGTACTTCAGGAGAAGTTAACTTTTTCCTGAAGCAGTAAATTAGGGAGCTTGTGCTGGTTCCATTATTGTTTTGAGGGATTTGTGACAAACCCTTAAGTAGAAAACTTTCCAATTTGCTTCAAGCAAACGTTCTGAGCAGCAAATACGGCTTTTAGTCCCTGTTAGGGACTGCCTGGATCAATTGCTAAATCCTGTTTGCTGTTTTTTCCTGTCAGAGTGGGATGTGGGTTTGGTTTTACAGGTGTTTTGTGGAAGTTGCAGCACTAACTGACCGAAGGCTGTGAGAAGTAGCAGTGAGTTAATGCCTCTGCCCACCTGCTTTATAAACATGAGCTTTATTGTTAGGGCTCTGTCTCTCTTCCTCCTTCATCCCCTGCTTTACAGCCTTTATGTAAACATCAGGTTCCAGCAACTGAGTCCTTTCACAATGAGAGCTCCTTTCTGGTGCTCCTGCTTTGCTTTGCCTGTGTGCCTTGACACTGAGCCAAGCTAAAGGCCACAGTTTTGTGGGAGTGTTTGATGTTAAATTTTCTCAATCAAGCTGCTGTTGCTTAATTCAGAATAGCTTCATTCTTGTATCTTCATAATTACTGAGCTAATGTGAAGCTTTTTTGTTGTCAGGAAAACAAGCCTTTGTTTCCAAGCCTGGCAGTTTCCAGTTCTAAAAATAGCCTTTCATCTTTATAAAATAGTTGTGGGGTTGTTTTTTTTTGTTTGTTTGTTTTTGTGGTAGAGAAATTATTTGCTTGAATTTTGCTCTTAGACCGACCTTGCCAGAGAAGCTCCTCTTTAGCAGCAATTGTTGTTGGTCTCATTAATTCAATGAAGATATGAAAAAAACCCCAAAATACCTCAACTAACAAAACCTACCCCCTGCAAAAATTGGAATTTATAGAAGACCAACAGAAACAATTTTCAGAGGATTCCAGAAGTAGCTGTAGTCGAAATGTTTCTCTTGGCCAAAACGAAGGCCCTTGTGAGACATGGAGTTACAGAAATAATGCTGGTTTTCAATGGTTGCTTGTAAATACCTGTGGCCTTTTAATGTTGATAGGCTTCAGACTTCAATAGCTAAGGGTGAAAATACCTTTCACAATAATTCACTTAGTCTTACACAGATTATAATCCTTGTTATTACTTTCACACAAATAATATGATTATTTCCAGGTAAGGGTAAGCACTCTCCAGTGCAACTTTCTCTGCATTGACTGTGTAATCCCAAATAGATTTAGGATAAAACAGTAGAAAATATTTTTTCTGCCCATTATGAGCTACAGGATCATGGATTCCACTTCCCTGTAACCTTACTCAAGTATTGCAGGATCCCTTTTTATCCTACAGGAGTGGAGGAACTGGGGAAGATTTTTATGGAAACTAGCTTTAGAACTTTGGGTATTGGTTTGACTGTAAACTGTTAGTGATGACTTCCAGAAAATTTCTTCTCAATAGGGCAGACTTAATTTTAAATGCATCCTATGTAAATTAAATTAATGTGTGTTAACAACTTGGATGCTGAAGTATTCACTTGTATGGGTTCACACCTTTGTTGCAAGCCTAAATATTTCTGGAGTCAGTGGTTGAGTGATGATAAATGAGAGCTGGGTTCTTTCAGCCCCATTGGTGAGCCAATGTCTTTAGGCTGTCAGTGTATAGAGCAGTAGATGCTCTTGCTGTTGCTTGGTGGCAACTGGTGACAGCGTGTGTGTGGGATCATGTAAAGCTGAAGGATTTGTGAACTAAATCTGTAAACTCTAAGCACTCAAAGCTGAGATAAAACCAGGGAGGAAAGTGGTGTGTGTTGTATATTAATTACCTGCTGGTGGTGGGGAGCATATCAGTAAATTAGCAGAGTAAATCACTTCAGCTGAACTGAAGGGCTCTTGCAAGTGCTCTGAGTTGTGCAGCTGCCTCTGGTCACGTTTGCAGGGTACAAAACCTTGTGGCTGGATGACACCGTGTCCCCCTCAGATTCACCCAAACTCTTCTCTGTCCAGATGGTGTTCAACACATCTGATGTGCCTTGTAAAGAGCCAGGCTGAGTTTTCTGTGCTGGCAGGGAAGTTCCATGGGATGCAGTGTTAGAGGAACCAGGTGGGCTCTCGTTTCAAGCCCATTCCATGACCTAGAACCCAGAGACAGCAGAGCTCTAATACTCTGGTGAACAAAGCATCTGCTGGAAGCCTTGTGTCACTTGACTTTTTTTCTCTTCTGAGCATTAAGGGAACCATCTGGTTATTTGCCAGGTTAACTTGATTCTGTTAGGGTGATCTTATTACAGCTGGATTACAGGTTAGCTGTGTCAGGATTAGTGTCCTGCTGGTACATGAGTGATGTTTATGAGTCAGGAACATTTTGTGCACAGACGTCAAAATCAATACGTGGTAGAGGGAGAGAAAGAGCTTTTTGTACTTGTACAATTTGTAGCTCAATTTTCCAGGACTATCTCCAGAACAGTTTGCCCTTAGCAGCTGACTTCTCTTTATAGAGTATTCTACACTCTGATTATCTTTTCCTAGAAGAAGCAGAAAGAAGAAACTTTATTTTTTAGTGCCAACTTGGCAAATGTTTTAAATTCCACTGTAAATTTGCTTTTTGATTTCTGTTGCCTTGTTTCTGCTTTCCTTCTAATTAATGACCCAGTAGGTTTGAGGGACCAGCTGCAGACATTGGATGTGACCTTTTATCTTCTGATGTGGCAGTTGTGTGTGATGTTAACTACTTTCCATGTGAGGTCCTTCATGGCCTCCTTATTAAAAAAAAATTAAAGCTCACTGTACTTGAACCTTTATCAGCTGTGCAGGGCATAAGAAGAGATCAGTTGCTATGGTTTCCTTGCCAGACTGAGAGCAAGGAAATTATTCTGCAGCTGAACTGGGAGTAGAGGAGGGAATTAACATCTTCCTGCTAGAAAAACCAACTCAAGTAATTCTGGTTTCGGTATTTTTTCTGGTTTTATTTTTTATTTATTTTGTGGCAAAAATCATTTGGAGGCATGGGACTACATACAAAACTTTATTTGCATGCACAGTTTTCCAGTCTATTAATGTTTGCCTGTCCAAACGCTGATCCTGCCTAACACAGATGAATGAGGGGATGACAATGCATTTGCTAAACACTTGGCCAAACCCCAGCTCTTGGTTAGGTAAGATCCCCAAAGTCACCTATTTCCTCTCCAGTCTGTAGCAATGAAGTAACCAGCATTCAAATAATAGCTGTCTTGATGTGTCTGCAGTCACTTTGGGGGATTTTGCTCTATGTTGTTTAATCAGTAATGCCAGATGTTTAAATCGTTCCAGAATTTTGCTTGCATATTTCCCAGTAGCATAGCCAGGCACTTAGCAGAAACATGTCTGTTTGACAGTTCATGCTGTTCAGGTTATTGGAAAAGTTGGTCCATTCCAGTGAAATAGTTGGTTACATCAGAAGGTATCCTAAAGAAATTTGCTGTTTGCATAATTAGATATTTTGCATGAATATTCAAGTGTCAATCACTCACCCTACCCCCCTTTGCTGCAGCAGATGTCTCTGCATGTGTTCAGAAACTTGCTTTCCTTTCTAACAGGATGATGTGAGGCAGAAAGTGCACCTGAATACCTTTGGCTTCTTCAAGGATGGTTTCATGAGAGTCAATGTCAGCAACCTTTCCCTGAAGCCAGCAGTGAGCCCTGATGACATGGACAGTTTATCAGTGAGTTCCTTCCTGTGAAGCCTCCTGTGAAATTGCCCCTGCACTGGTGACCTCCACTTGTCTGAGGTGTCAGATTCAAACTCATGATGCTGTTGGCTTTGCTCCCCAGCATGAGCCAGTTAGGAGGAGCTGTGTATTGAGATTCATCCCTGAGCACTCTCCATTGTGCTTTAAGGAAGAACATTTAACTTTCTGGTCTTCTGCTGAACTCAAGGCACATGTCTATAACTTACATTGAGCATCAATTTCCTAACAATCCTCTAATGTGAGGTTTTTTCACGCTGTGTTGCATTGCAATTCAGCTTGTGATTGTTGTGTCAGTAGGTTTCCAGAACAGTGACAGTCTTATTTTTAACAGAATTCTCATATTACATGTTATATAGCATGTTATATTAGGAGTTTTAATAGAGAGATTGAAACACTAGATTAGATAACAGACCTGAGTTCTTACTCTGCTGCAGTTTCACCTCTTCATTGTTATAAAAGTATTGAATGTTTTTGTCAGGCAAAAACATGTGGAATAATACTGAAATAAATTAAAATGTTCAGAGACAGAAGGTACTCCAGATTTAGTTTGGGTTTGAATCATACGTTTTTTCTTGGTGGATATGGATGAATTAGTTACATTTGAATGTATTTTTCTGTCAAGTTACTTGATGAGAAAAATACCTGGATTCTGCCTTAAGTGTAGGTTAACTTGTTTAGAAAGCAGTGTCCTTGACTCTTTCTGTAGTGGCTTGGCTTCAATTTGACAGATTCTTCTCAATTGTCTCATAGGTGGGATTCAGTTTGGATCGAACAAGGAATGATGGGTTCTCCACTTACCTGGTAAGAGAAGTGAGCTTGGTTTTCTAAGCTGGGGCATTTCTTTACCTGACTGTGTAAATGGTTGGAAGAAATTTAAAATAAATAAAAAAAAAAAGGTGGGGGGACTTTAGACATGGGAGGATGCAAAGGATAATTTGGATTTACAACTTGCTAGACTAAGAATGTTAACATGTACCTGGAGGGGAATATGTCCAGAGGGCACTTCAGAGATGTTTTGTTCATGCTACCAGGATGAAGAAGTGGATTATTGTATCTTGAAGAAGACACCAGAGCCAGATGTCTCTGTTGTGATCTTACTTCTGGAGATCCAAACTCAAGTGTGAGTAAAGAGTGTACAAGATGCTTTAAAGTAACTTCTTTAGTTGAACATAATAAAACACTTGAGGATGTTTTTAAGGGCTTGGAAAGCTGCTGTGTGTGTAGGGTGTTTGTTTGTTTGGTTTTTTTTGGTTTTTTTTTTAAGGGATTACAGAAAAATTATGGGGAGGTAAGTAGAAAACATCTGCAGTATAAAATGGTCCAAGAATTCTTCCTGTATATTGTAGGGGTAAAGGGACAGCAGGCAAAAGCAACCTACCCTAATTGTGCTGAATGAGCTTAATGAGCTTGGATGTCTTGGGTCACTTTTGCACTCAATGTGCAATTTTATTGTTTGTCTTGAATTTTCTTTTTTTAAAATGGAAATACCTTCAAGTCTGCATTGCTTTCTTTTGCAAGAGGTCATGTGTGGTAATGAAGTTTCTAGTGAGACTCTGCTCACCAAAGCTGAAGAAACTTAATTATCTTCATCTGCTCTTGTATTTCATGTAGAATGTAACACAATGATCAGTTCTGCTGTGTGTCATGATCTGATTCTTGCCTGTTCTTTGTGGTACAAAAACCAAGTCAAGACAAGTTGATTTTCCTTTATTGGATATATGGCTGTGACAGCCTCTTGAAAAATGTTGGTTTGCTTTCATTTTGTAACAAAACCTCTTTGTTTCTTTAGTGTGAAAGTACGGTTCTCTTCAGAAGCTGCTTCTTTGTTACCTAAAATTTTATTTGTATCTGAGGAAAATGGTACTGCCTTAAATACCAAGCTGCTAAAAACTTCTGAACCAAGCAGTGATTCTGGTGAAAATCCTCCAAAGACCAATGAAAATACAGATGGCAAAGGTAAGCCAGCTAAACCTGACCTGTTTGTGGTCTCATTACTGTGCATCCAGCACTGAATTGTGGCCACATTCTGGGATGTTAAGACAGAAAATAAGTAAAATAAATAAAGCATCTTCCTTAAATAGGTATTCCAGTATTGTAGTAGGTGATTTGTGCAATCCAGTCTCCATATTTTGAAGTTCTAAATGCTTGATGAAGTAAAACCAGGGCAAATATGATACAGTTGACAGCAGGTGTGCTTTGAGTCAGAAGTTGGATTTGTCTTTACAAGTCCTTTCCAACATTTGTATGAGCCTGTGTCTATCTGAAGAGTTGAACTCCTATCACTTAGAAACTATGGGGAGGGAGGAGTAACTGTACCAATAATCCTTCTAGGAGGCACAAACCTTTGTCTGGCTTCCAGACCAGCAGACAAAACAATTTTATAGTCTCAGCTCTAATAGGATTAGCTCATGTTATCCCTTCCTGGCAGAGTTGAGACTTCAGATCAGACTGCTGAGCAGTCTGATCTGGAGTAGTCTGAGTCTGTCCTGGCCTGTCAGGTTCACAAGCTTTGATACCATTCAGAAGCTTGGACAGCTGTTTTAACAAGTCAAGAACCAAGGATGGATGGCACTGGAGATAATGGATCTGACAGCTATTGTTTAGCTTTCTCTGGTGTAAAAAGTGTAGCATGAGTGTGGACAGTGCACTCAGGTGTGGGAGCCAAAAGCAAAGCTCAAATCTTGAACTTTTGCTTCCTGGTAGAAAGAGATGACTTTGTTTGAAAAGCTTCTTACAGGAGTAGAGTCAAACTGTGAGCTTGACTGAAGGCTCCTGTCATCTCAAGTTCAGAGGACATGCTGACCTGGCAGGTCACCTGTGCTTTTGTTTGTATTTTTACTGGGAGCTCAGTGGAAAGCTGTGCATTTATTCCTTCCTCTTGGTTAATTAGGATTTCCATATGTTTGTCAGGCCATGTATTAATGCTCAGATTGACATTTGCCAGTGAGATTAACAATACTCAGTCATAACCTAAAAAGTCAGAGCTGTAGCTTGCATCTGGTTTGGGTCACCAGAGGAAAAGATTTCTGGGATAGGCTTTTATAGGAGGTGTAAGAGTAGAGAATCATATCCTGTCAGTTGAGGATGCATTCAGAATGAATGCTGGCTGTGGGAAGAGTCCTCTGAGAGTAAGGAGAGACTGGGAAAAAAAAAATCTGTGTTAATGATTAGCTGGGAAACTGCCACGCAGACAAGTGTAGGAAGATGTGAGTAAGGTATTGACAACGTGGTGGTTTCTGAGGATGTCTAAATGCAAACACTAATTAACATTAACTAACAGTAATACTTTTATCTCTAGGTAAGGAGTCCAAACGAAGTACAACATCCTCCCAGGTAAGAAGAAACTGTTTGGAGATCTCTTTCATAAAGAACCTGGGGGGATATTCCAGTAAAATCATAGCAGAAAAGTGGAGAGTATTTGCTGTTGCTCTCAGCCTCCACTGTAAATATACAGAATGCAAATTCGATTTTCTGGTTGATGTAGCCAAATGTTTTAGTTGCCTGCTTAATAAAATCTAAAGGTCTCTTTTCCTTTTCCCAGAGCATGGTAGAACAAGAACATCCTGTTCACAATGACCAAGGAGCTTTTTCATTTCAGGTAGGGTGTCTGTCAATGCCTAAACCCAGTTCCTTCACTGTCCTTCTTTGGAAAAGTAAAAGGGATGATGATATAGCTGTCTCTCTGATAGCAGGAGTTTGCCTGAAAATTTACTGAGCTATGCATCAATGATGGAAATCTTCCTTTATAAGTTGTGGGAGGTGCTTGTAAATTGGCTTTGTTGTGATGCTGTTCTAACTATCATAGTCTACGAGCCTCAGCATATGAAAGCTTACTGTGATGCCAGTAGTGCAGATCACTGATAACAAATAGCTGTGACCTGACTGATGACTCAAGGGGAAGATCCTCTGTATGAAGCCAGATTATTGCTTTGTTAGGACACCCTGGTTCTGTTGTGATGGTTGGTTGCTATAAAACAAACACATTTTAAATTCTGTTATCTGACACAGATCTTACTTCTAGAGCTATCACAATTTGCATAATTGGGGGAGGAACAGAAAAGCTGCAGGGCAAGTATAATAAAAAATTTATGCTTTGCCACGTCAGATATATTATACTTGTGGTTATCTTTCCTCTGGTGAAATGAGTTATGCACTGATACTTAACGGGCTTGGATTTCCAGAGTGCATAATCCTAGATAGGTGCAATGGTTTTGCATCTGGAATTCTGCTGAAACTTCCAGATGCACTGCTATCCTCAGAACAGTCTGTTTGCTGAAGGGAACCAACTGACCTCAAATGACTGACTTTTTTCATGCTTCAGTAGAGATGACTTCCTACCAGGGCAACCCTGTTGTGAATGAGAGGAATGCTGACTTTTCTATTCCTCATTTTCAGTTCTTTTTTAACATCAGCTCGGAAAAACAAGAAGGTCTCTACAGCCTGTATTTCCATAAGTGTGTTGGCAAGAAAGGGCCAGCTAATGATCAGCTGCTGTTTAGTCTTGATGTGAGTATGGCTTCTAAAGGATAATTAACTCCTTAGCTTAGACTGCAACATCCAGCTTCCAGCTCCAGCTTGTAACCAAGCACACACTGCACATGGGTGCACATATTGGGTGGGAAGTGATTCAGAGTTGTGTGCCAGTCTCTGCAGTGGCATTTCTGAAAGAAGTGACTACTGTAAAAATAAGTAAAATACTGGTTTTGCAGAAATGCCTGAAAATCTGAAGGCTGATTGTGAGCTGGGTTCAGTCTACACAATTGTGACCTGATGCTGTAACAAGATGGCAGCTACAGCAGCTGCTTGTGTTTTGCTGCACTCAAAAGTCACTTTTCTCTTTACATGATGGCAGATATTAAGGATGTTGCTGCAATGTAAATTGTTGGTATTTGAATTCAGTGTTTCTGCTTTTTCTGGCCTAATTAAAGATGTGTTTTTATGGTGTTAGATACACATCCTAAAGGCAATATGTTCTAGCAAATGTTTCATCTCTTTTGCTGTACAAGGGTTTGGTCCTATGTGGTTTTGGTCATTATCAGAGCTTGAGCTTTCCCATTTTTCCCTTTCCTGTGCTCATGCTGGTGTATAATGAGCTGGGCTGGTGTGAATCCTCTCACTGACTGAGGTACCTCAGCCACATCAGCCCCTCAACTGTTTTTTACACATTTGTGTTAATGCTACTGCAAGGGAACATGGAGGCGATAAAACTTAGCAGCCCTAGCTTGACTCAGACTACTTCAGATCTTTTTCTGAAGTTTTGTGTTTAGAAGACCAACTTTCCTGAATTGCTGTGTGTCACTTTGACCCACTGGAGAAATTGGAAAGAAAAGAAAACCTGGATGATTGATCTACTGGGGTGTACTTAGAGATACAGGACAGCTTTAGTACTTCAAACCAGGCTTGATGCATTATATTGTTGAAGTCCTAGAACATATGACTAAGCCACTTAGGGGTATAAATAGGATTCTAAATAATACTTCTGTTTTCTCAGTCACAGGAAAATAGGCTGGCAGCCCATTGTAGCTATGGTTTCTGAATCAAAGGTGGGCAAATTGTGATATTTGGTGGAGAGAACAACTATTCTTTGGGAAAATTACTTTGCCTTTCTGAATTATGTTGCGTAACTGAAGCATTGTTTTCCAAGGGGGTTATTCTTGTGGGAGTAGTTTTGCAAAATGTTTTGAGATTCTTGAGGCTGAAGGGTATGTTTTGGTTTTTTCTCTGAGACTTATTAGTCACCACTTCAGAAAAGCTCATGTTAAATGAGTAAATTTGATTGTGTAATGTAATTGTTAACTCAGTGCTTAAACAAAATGGGTTTTTTTCAACTGTACACATAACACACCTTTAATATTCAGATAGATATTACGGAAAAGAATCCTGAAAGCTACCTCTCAGCAGGTGAAATCCCACTGCCAAAACTTTACATTTCCATGGCTATCTTCTTTTTCCTGTCTGGGACTGTATGGATCCACATACTTCGTAAACGCAGGTAAGTTCAGCATCTGTGACATGTAGGGGCCTCCTTTGTTTGGTTTTTATTTTTCATTCCTCTTCTTGTAATGCCTAATTGATAGTTAGATTTGATCACTTAAAACTCCAAATCTGCTTCAGATTTGTATGCTTCATACACAGAGTTTATATTGAAAACTGCTTCGGTCAGTATTGTTGTTGCAGACTGTCATTCTAAAGTTACCAAATCTTACCTTGAAAGTTCTTCAGGTAGTGTGCATATTGTGGCAAAAAATAGACAGGAAATTCCTGTAGTTGATGTCAAAAGGAGATGACTTTGAAAATAAATAATGAGAAAAAATTGATCACTTTCTTCATTTGGGAAATGGCAACTTAGGGCAGTAGAAAGCCATAAATATTGTAATTGTGGTTTGAATTATGTTTAGCAAATTTTCTAATGGCTAAGATATATACATATAGATATATATATAGGATAGTCTTATTAGTTAATAATTTCAGTTATCCCAAGCAGTAAAAATCATGAAGCTGAAATATTGCTCAGGATGTTGTAGAAACTTGGACTGCAGCATTAAGGGGAATCTTTTTACACTGATGGTCAGCTCAGCCTGGGAGCGACTGCTTGACACTTAGAGCTTTTAAAGAAATATCCTTGGGAACTGAAATTTTTACTGCTGGCTTTTAAGTAATACTCTTCCTTCTTTTTGTTTTCTTCCTAGAAATGATGTCTTTAAGATCCACTGGCTCATGGCAGCCCTTCCTTTCACCAAATCCTTGTCCTTAGTCTTCCATGCGGTGCGTACAACATCTCTGCCTGAAGTTGTTCAGCTAGGAAGTAGAAACAAGGAATCCAGGACATGCTCTTAGGGAAATCTGCTTTGGAGAGAGGACAGTGGGAGGGAGAACTGGTCTTAATACTGAAGCATTAGAACTGAACTGCAGCTCTTTGGTGGAAATGTTTGTTTTCATCAGCAAATTCTGACTTTAAATACAATGGCCTGAGGTGTTGAAACAGCAAGGGTTGGGGGTTGAATGAGTTCCACTGATTTTAATGTTTTGGCCATCTGCAGCTGGCCTGAAAGCTTGGGCTGTGCTACTGCTTCAGCTTCAGGGCTTGCAGTAAATAAATAATAATAAAAAATTAAAACCTTGATGAATGTTTGTAAAATTCAAGGGCAAGAAAGTATTATGGTGTATGGCGACACACCTCACCGTATCAGCTCTGAGACTTTCCACAGATAATGTCTCTGATTTGTATTGACTTTCCCTTTCCACTGGAAATATCTCATGAACAAAGGTAATGGCAAGCATTTAATCTTTCAGTGTTTGTGCCAGCCATGATCTTCACCTTCATGCCCATGGTGTTATACCTGTTATAAATATTTTTGGAATCTTGTGAAATGAATCTGGCTTCCAGTGAAAATGAAACTAATGAGCCTCTAGTCAACTAATGCAACTGAACCTGAAAAATGAATGAATAAATAGGTTCCAACTGCAGTTGTTTCACTGTAGTCAAGCAAGGGAGTTGTGTGGGAAGGATGTAGATTGCACAAGATACATCCACTAGCACTTAGGAAATAGAGCAAATGGAAATGATCTCATTGTTGCTAAACAAAAGTAGAATGTGTTGGGAGGAAGTGCTCTCTAAATGTGACAGAGCTGGGTTTGTGCACAGTGACTGGAAAGTGAAACTGGCAGTGGATGTGGAGCAGACCTGTTTTTAGGGGGGGGGTGTCAAGGAGCAGCTTGTAAAGTGCTGTATTTTCTGCCTCCAGATCGACTATCACTACATCTCCTCTCAGGGATTCCCCATTGAGGGCTGGGCTGTTGTTTATTACATCACTCACCTGTAAG
>WEIU01010291.1:343335-375581 GCA_013389925.1 Aegithalos caudatus
CTGCAGTGCCTGTTTCTCTTCCAGCCTGAAGGGAGCTCTTCTGTTCATCACTATTGCCCTCATTGGCACAGGCTGGGCTTTCATTAAACACATCCTGTCAGATAAAGACAAAAAAATTTTCATGATTGTCATCCCACTTCAGGTGAGGACTGAGCTGTGCTAATACTTTGTCTTGTGGGAGAGCTGCTTGTGCAAACTGGAAAAGGCTGTGAAAGCTTCACACAGTGCCATGTAGTTCTTGCTTGTATGAACCTATTGGCTGTTTCCTAGTCCAGAAGTTACTGTAGTTCTCCCAATTTTTCTCCCACACTGAGCATGAGATGACAGTGATCAAACAGTTTCAGCAAATGAAAACGGGCTGTAAGGAGTAGGACAAAACTTGAGCTGGAAAAGAGTGCTAAACAACTAAGTAGAGGAACTGAATTAAAGTTGTCACTGCTGAAATGCTTGCTGAATGTCTTGATGAAATTTTTTAAAAAGGGAAAAACAAGACTTGTATGTTGAATCTGATGGAAACATTCCCAGTGGTTCAGCGTGGTCAGTGCTGGTCTCATGTGAAGAACTGAATTATGTAGAGCAGCACTTTTGTTTGTTGCTGTATGTGGAAGAGATTTTCTGCCTTTCCAGATGCAAGCCCATACCAGAAGTATATATAACTAGTGTTTGAGGCTCTTACAGAGCTCAGGTGTGGAGTACACAGGATGGTCAATGACTAGAATTACATGTTTTCACTATTGGCTGTATGTATCACACAGTCTTGTGTCTGTGTTTCAATAAATCTTGCTCCTTTTTATCTCAACTGATACAGTAGATTCAGCACAGTATATAACAAAAAAAAACCACCTACTTTCTGAATGTCAGCAGGAATAAGTTCCCATCAGTTTTATTTCTGTAAATCTTACGAAGATGCTGCTGAACATGGGGATTTTGGATGCAGAGCTGCAGAAAAATTACTGATATTACTGGCTGGGCTTTTGCTGAATTGGCAGCCCACCTGTAGTGGCTCCTTGGACAGTTTCTAAACCATGACCACGTCTTGTTATGTAGGTACTGGCAAATGTGGCCTACATTATCATAGAGTCAACAGAGGAGGGGACAACTGAGTATGGACTGTGGAAAGAAATCCTTTTCCTGGTGGACTTGCTGTGCTGTGGAGCCATCCTGTTCCCAGTGGTATGGTGAGTTTCTGTAATGTGAAAAACATCAACAGCTCTGCCAAAGCAAAAGAACTCTGTGGTCCTGTGGAGTCAAGCATTCTGTTAACTTTTATAGACCTCATCAGCCCTAAGATTTCTGTCTAGTGCTGTGGAAGGTGCTTGTTTTGGGGATGTTAGAGTGGGGATAAGGGAAGGAGGGTGGCAGTTTAACTGTGGCCAACACTGTGCAGACTCTAGGTGCTTTTGAAGCTTAAAATTTTGCCGAAGTGTTGACTCTCTAAATTGAAAAATGAGGTTTGGCTTCACTGACTGAGATTAGATACTTGACTGCTAAATTTCAAAACAGTAGTGTTGCCTAAAATCAGGGCTGCCTTCAAGCAGAGTAGCTGCATGTTTATTTGACTGCTTATAAGAAATAATCCCACAGGGAGCATTTCCCTGCCCTTCCTTCCACTCTACTTGGCAGGGAATAATGTTGGTTATATAAAACTCAACCAAAACACAGATAATTCCTATAAACACTATTGTTGCTGCTTGCCAGTTAGCCAGAACATTTATCTTCTAAATGCATTTTGTCTTAATTGGATAAACAGCTGGGTTTAAAGGAGGATATCAAGGAGCTTCTGGCTCCTTGGTTGCTGAACACAGAATATTCCTCTTTTTCTCCAGTATCTCCATTACTTATTTCTGAAATGCATTATATAAATGTCTGATAGCGTGTCATCACTCTAGAGTGTAACTCCTGAGTGTTTCAGAGAAAGGTGTTGCTCAGTAGATGGAAATAAGCTTCAGCTTGACTCATGAAGGTGGGTTTCCACTGTCCTTCTCTTCCCCTACACACCCCTGGTGGCCTTCTGCCAAGGCTGGGAGATGTCTTCCAAGAAATTTGCACTAGCCACTTGTCCTTCCCCTTGCTCCAGTCAAAATGCTCCAGCCCTGAGGTTGAGAGCATTTGGCAATGGTAAATAAAAGCTCAGGGATGTTAACTTTAATTGCAGAGGGACTCAATCTGCTGTGATAAAGGTGAATTCTGCAGTCACAGTTTTTGCTACCTAATGCTGGGATCTGTACGTTCAGCCTAGTGAGGTGTTGGTACAAAACTTACTTTCCATAAAGGAATTGTATTTAAAGAACAAATGTGAGCTGTCTTGTGACAGTTTATGGTGTGCATCCAGTGTTCCTGCATTGCCGTGGTGCCAACATAAACTGGCAGTGAAGCCCCTGACATAAAATCCTGCCCCCTTTTCCTCTGGATAGTGTCACTGCATCTGGTGGGATGACTCATGTGAGCAAGGTGACTAAGGCTTGGCCCCTGAATTTGCATTCCTGCAGGGTAGTTTCTGTTACATAAGTTGCCTATGTAGACATGTAAGCTGTAATCAACTATTTAAATGAAAAGAGCTTAAAAGAGCAGTAAGATGCCAAATGCTTGGCAGTACTTTGAAGAGGAGCTCAGCTTAATTGTACAAGTGGAAAGCATTATGCTGGAAAATGCCCCAGTTTCTCACTCTGCTCCCTCCCTCCCACAAAGCTCTCTGTAGGCTGAAGTAGGTTTTAGCAATCTGCTTTCTTAATCCCAAGGAAACAGAGATACTTGAGCTGACTGCCTGAGCTGGGGGCACGAGGCTGAAGTGTGTGCAGTGCTAAGCACAGTTAATTATGAGCATACTTCAGCCATAAAGAGCTAACAAAACTTGTCAGTGATCTAGAGGAGTCCTATGAAAAGGGAGTGTAAAACTTATCATTAATCTATTCTTTATTTTTCAGGTCAATAAGACATTTGCAAGAGGCTTCAGCAACAGATGGGAAAGGTAAGTAATCTGTATTTTCTCCTCTTGTATGCTACATGCTATAATGTAAAAACCAAACTAAGACTATATACATCTACACTTTATTAGTGTAAAAGCAACTCTGCTTTTCCTCAGTGGGCTCATGGGAATAACTTTTGGAAAATGACCTTTTTCTTGTATTGCTTGAATTATCAGAACTGCAGTGCATAACCCATTCTCTGCTGCTTGCACAGCTCTCGGTGCCCGAGGTCGACATGACATCTAGAGCAAATCATCTTGACAGATTTGCCATTTTTTCCTCACTTGAGTGTTCAGAAACAGTACTAGAAATGAATTCCAGAATTGCTGGCTATTAGCCCAAATAGACCCACTTATTTCAGATTCTGCAGAAATGTATTCCTGGGAGAATACAGGGAAATAAACCTCATTATGAAACAAAACATAACTTGGCATTCAATATAGCACAGTTCCTGACTTGTCCATGTTTGTGCAGCAGCTCCAAGGGCTGCCTGTGGAAAGTGGAATTATGTTTATTGTAGCACTGAAAGAAAAGGAGGTGATGGATGGAAAGGCCAAACGTGGCTGCTGTAGCTCTGCTTTTCCTGCCTTATCTGCTCATTTCTTCTGGATTAGTTCCTTGGATACAAGCTGTGCAGCACAGCACTGGCTTCCTTGGAAGCAGGCAGCCTTTTCTATCTTCTGTCATTTGGTGTTTTACTCTTCAAAGCTCATTTGTAGAAGGTCATTTGTTGGCAACATCCCATCCTTCAACTCCTGTCTCTCCTTCCTGGAATTCTGTAGCCAGGTCTGGGTACTTCTCCCAGCCATTTCCTTGGCTTTCACACTTCTGCATTTCACTGCTGATTGTAGGTGAAATGTAAGGCTGGGTACTGAACTTAGCTCTGTGCACACCACAGATTAGTTTTTTTTTTTTGCCATCTGTTAAATTTAAACAATACTTATGATGAGCCTAGCTTGCTTTTTAAATGTTCCAAGCTGTTAAACAAGCCACCAAACAACCCAACAAGTTAAGAGAAAAAAACCCCAAACTTAATTGTGGAAAATTAGTAATTTCTAACAGAAACAGATGTTAAAAAGGTCAGTTATCAAAGTGTAGCATAAATGTTACTGGTAGCTTTCTTATCAGTGCATTGACTTGGGTTCAGGGATCTTTACTGAAGGATTTGTTTTACCTTGCCCACTGAGCATCTCTTTTGGAGTATTTACGCTCTTACCTTTAAAAAGTCTGATAAAGTTCAGATTTCCTTGAAGCAGTCCTTCTTCTGAACCAAGGACTTCACACATGTCAGGCCTGGTTCTTAGCTGGGTGGCAGTGGGTCTGTCTGTCCTGGTGGTGAGCACACAGCAATTAATGCACATAATTAAGATACAAACCCTTCAGATCCGTGTGGCCCCAGGTGATCCTGCTGTACCTGCTTTGGTTCTTGTCACAAGATGGTGCTGTGGAGTTTGATAAACCTCAGACATTCTGAGGAAGAAGTGAGCTGGCCAACAGCAGGGATCTTCAGTACAGGCTCAACCTATCCACTGTCCCTCACACAAGATGAAATCCAGATCTGAGTAAATCCAGGCAGTTCTATAGGATGCAGTGGTGTGTAAAAAACGTGGAGGGGGAAAAAAGAGGAGGAACTGGCTCTGTCTTTAGAGCTAGTCAGTGCTATGCACAGTAGCACTTAAGGTCTGGTTTAGTCCTCTGGTTTGTGTTCTCCATAGGTGATGATGCTCTTTATCTTCACTGTGGCTTCTTAATCATCTACTGCTGTTCTCAGCTTTACCCACTGGTGTTGCCATCTGGTTGTGCAGATCCTGCAAGTTCAGTAAATGTGTATTTGGGGGGACTTAGCAACTGTGTTATGCTACACTGATAATAAAAGAATAGTTAAGGAGTAGATTTTCAGGGAAAACATGGCACAGGCTGAGAGCAGTTTGTGGCTGCAGTGCTGGGACTCACTTGTGAAACACAATCTGGTTGGACTATTTAGAGGCTGTTGATAGGAGCCCACGGGGAGCAAGGGAATGGCAATGTGATGCCAGAAGCAGAATGTTACCTACTGCTGTCATGCTGCTAGTGTGTCTGCTTGAGAAAACCAAAAGTGAGTTGGTTGCACTGTAAAAATTTGAAATCATTCATGTTAGGCTTATCAATGAATTCTCTTTACTAGAACCACATGCTCTGTGAGCTTCCCTTGGAGGCCCTGTTCTTCAGGGGTGCTGCTCAATGTCTCAGCTTCTCATCAAAATAAAAAATAGAAATAGTGCTTACTGTTAAATAATGAGCATTTTTTTTTTCTCCTGCAGTTAAAGGTAGTTTTATCCTCTCTGATGGTAGTAGTAAAAGTTACTGGATCTTCTCATTATGCAGTTTAACTGTCCTGTGGTTAGAGCAGCCTGGATCATGTGCAGACACTGCTAGCTGGGCTGCCTCTGGCCTGCTGGGGTTTATGTCTAGTCAAAGGCTGTTTTCCCTCTTCTCTCACACAGACTTCATTAACTTATAGGATGTATTGGGGAATTACATACTACACATTCAATAGCTGCTTTTTCCTGGCACTGAGTCTTATGATGACATCCGTGCTGGTGAGAAAGAATCCAGGACTTTATGGCCCAGTATCCTGGTGGTGTTTCTGACTGTTTATCAAGTTCTCTTCCAGCTGCTTCTCCACCTGTTTATTAGGTAGCAGTCCCCTGGTGACAACCATGACTGGAGTGTGACTGGACTAAGAATGAAGCAGATTTGGATTTACCAGACCTTTAGTCTGGGCTTGCCACAGGCCTTTGTTTTAGCAGTGTACAATTAATAAAAAAGCCTGTTTATAAGTGGCACTTATTTGGAGTCACTAGCTAATAGTCATTTAAACTAAATTTGTTATTTTAAAAGAAAAGCAAAGTGGGAAAGCTGGAGAAATGGGTCTAAAGCCATAATTATCCAGGGAGACCTTACATACCCAGATGTTGTGGATTGCTAGTGAGGAGTAGGCAGGGCACAGTGCTATGGCTGAGTTTGAGCTGCCTGGTTGTTTGCTGTTTTCCCTTGAAGGTGATCTTTAAAGCAGTATATCTGACCTACACAGACTTCTTATCTTGCACAGCAGTGGGCGTAAACATCCCATTTTTAGAATCTTTTTTCCTCCCCTTTTAAAATCGCCACCTTCAGACTTAAGCAAGTGCTTAGCTGCACCTCTTTGATCTGTCATTATATCTTCCTTCAGGTGGGAGCCTTTGCTCTCTGTCCATTTGTAGATCTGCATTGCAAATGTCTTGCAGATTTAAGGAAATCAGCCTTGCAAACTGACCTAGAATTGTTCAGCCTGCAAAGCTGCTCAACTGCCACCAGCTTGTTTACAGGCATCTCGAGAAAAGAGAGGAGGGAGTATATGTATTATTTATACGTCATATTTGTTTGAAACTCCAAGTTTTTGGTCACTCTCAAGTCTCAATAGCACACCCTTGTAATCACATCCTTTGTTGTTTGAGGGAGGAATGGGGTTGGAAAGCATTGCTGCAGTTTGTTCTGATGGTACCTGTTTGGGATGAGAGATGTGCCACGGCACTGTTGGATCATGGGTTGCTGCTTTCCTGGAGCACTGCAGCACGTTACAGTTGGCAGCAGAATTAGGGAAATACACTGCAGCCTGTCACTCCCAGGCATCATTCATTCCCTGTGTTCTGTGCAGTGGGCAAATGATGATTAATGCTTTTGTGCTTGTCCCCATGTCAGGTAAAACCATTTGCAGTATTCAGTGCTGCTGTGCTATGAAAATGCTGTGAACAAAGACCCTGGTCCTGTGTGGTGCAGAGCAGCCAGTGCTTGGCTGGGCTCACTCTTCCAGGTCCCTCAGAGAGCTGTCCAGGGATGATGTGGCAAATGTGTGGGAGATAGAGTGCTTATCCTGTACTTTGGACTTTCATCTGACCCTGCTGGAGCACTTTTGTGCCAAATGGGTGATGTGGTTCAGGACATTCAAGATTAAGGAGTCTGTGTCACCTTCTTCTGCATGACACCAAGCCTTGCTGTATCTGTTTGACCTCTTCTTTCTAGTACAGGAATGCTTTTAAGCAGAGAGCTCAGGCTGTAGAGCCACACTTCTCAGAGCTGCTGTTTCAAAGGTTAGATCTACATGTGCTGCATCATTGGGGAGAGCAGAAAGCTTCCATTTACGGTTTGATAATGGCACAGATCACATCTCATATGCACCAGCGTGAGTAGGGCAAGCAAAGCGTTGCAGAAATACTCTCAACTGTACCTTGAGTACGTTCACTGGCTGCATTATGGTTTTTTTTATGGATTTTATTGTCTGGGCTTGAGCTCCCTGCAGCCTCAGCTGCAATCCTGTGATTGTTATTACATACATATACTGAAAAGGTCGGATTTATTCATCAAAAGGCTACTGTGTGGTGTGAAAATGGATGGTCTAGCTTCTTTTTTCCATATTATAGACAGCCTCAGTGTTGGAAATTAGCACGGGGACAATCTCAAAAAGAAACTGCTTATCAAAATACAGTGGTGTGCTCTGTTTTGATTGATGCAGATCAGGCTATTCCAGGCACAAGCTGTTAAAGTAAATGGTGATAGAGAGGAAAAACTGAGGAGCAAGGTATGGATGTTATAAATCTTTCTTGGAGGATGGCTTTTATCTTTTTAATTACTGTCTGAAAGAACATGAATTAATTTCTAAGACCTTTGGTGGAAGGTCTCCTTTTAATTTTTTTTTTTTCCTTCTCTGCAGTTAAGTACTGTCCTTTGCAGAATGGTTATCATACTCGAAATATAAATTTCCCCAACCTTTACTGCATGCTGTGATTGCTGCTGTGTTATCACAGCCTTACAGGTTCAGGTTGCAAGTGATTCAAGTTGTAAGTGACAGCTGCTGGTTGAGCCACGCTCCTTGTAAATGCTGCTGTCGCTGTCTGGGCTGCCAGGCTGAGGTGAGCAGAAATCTTTGGGTGTCCACGATAACAAGACTCAAATAATACTGCTTGGAGCACATTCAGCCTGTGAAGAAACAACTCACAAGCTGCTGATGCCAAGCAATGATGATTTTAGGTTTTTCTCCAGAACAGTGCGTCCTGTAACTTTGCGTTGTTCAAAAAAAAACCTGGCAGAATTTTGTAGACATGCATTAATGCTGACTTATGTGTCTGAGAGTAGAGAGAAATATTGCTGCAGTTGAGAGCAAGTCAGCTTCCACAGGTGACTCCTTAGCCTTTCTCCTTGGTGGTGGTTGTCTTTTTTCCTCTCCTTGCCCTTCTTTCCCATGCTCAGACATTCTGGATATGTGAATATACCAATTTATGACTCTCTGCTATTGCTGGGATGTTGAGCTGTGCTCCATCAGCTGGGAGGGGTGGAATTAGGACACTTCATTTGGCAGTCAGATCTTTGGCTTTGCTGACCTTTCATCCTATGCAGTGCATGAATCCACCAGAAATGATCCCCAGCTCACTGGTGTTGACTAAATCACCGATAGACTGGCAGTTTGAATCACAGCTGTTGAGTTGGTGTTCCTTCAGCTACAAATTCTGGTAATTCTCCTGGCCTGTCAATGCACCAACTGGTGGCAGTTCTTGAAGTTGGACACGTTGAGTTCAAAATAGATCCTTCTGTGTGCAAACCAGTGTGTGGGAAATCACAAGATCTTCATGGTCACACTTAGTGCAGCTCTTCTTTAAATAGGACAATATTGCTTCCCTGTTTCACAATTCAGTGCACTTATCATGCAGATTTACATGCTTCAATCTTTCACCAACTCTTTTAGGAAAAGCTTTTAGCTTTAGATCATCAGTCAGTTCATGCCTTGTGTTGGTCACGTTGCTGCTCTTAGAGTGTCTGCTGGAGGAGGGTTTGTATCTGGCTTGAGGTGTCTGTAGCTTTCAATAGTACCCCAGGAATGCTAAAGGTAAACTAGAAAGGGACTCTATCTCTAGATTATAAAAGTAGTTTTATAACAGAATGCTGTCTTCACTGTAGTTTCTGGAGTGGGAACCTACAGGAATTTATTTGCAGTGGTGCATTTGACATTGCCTTTGCATAAGAAAAGCTGCTTTGTTTTTGTCAGAGGAGGCGAAGCATTTCTTTGGGAGCTATTAGCTCTCCTCTCCCTCATCTGAAATACTGTATTTTGCTGTCTTGTGAACCTGGAAGACCTTACATGCAAATATATGCAGCCTTTTATAAATCATTGCAGTGGGTGAGTTATGTGAGGGGGTGCAGGTGAACTTCAGCTTTATGTATTGCAATTCCACATCTGATAAACATTATGAGGACTTGGAGGGAATAGCAGTAAATATGTGGCAGTCTTTTTAAACTGGCAGCTCATGTTCATTGGCTCTGAACTGCATCTCTGTATGCTGTCAACATATCTTGGACTTTTTGCCTCTCATGTTGTCACAAAAGCATCAGTGGCCTGTGTTTGTAATCCTGCTGCACATCTAAAAGCTGACTCCCAGAGCAGAGCTGACAGCTGCCCCATGTGCTGTTGACCTCAGCTGGTTCAGATGAACGTTCTGTGCTGCTGCAGCTGATGTGATCTGTGCAATACGTGCAGGTTTGCCCGGGGCCTCGGCTCAGACACGTCTTGGGGATGATTTCCTGTCCCACCTGTGAGCTGTGGCTGAGCCATGAGTGATGGAGCAGCTTGCTTAGGGATTAGTGCTTGGGCTGCTGTTCAGCAAGGTGCAGTGGTTCCCAGTTGCTCAGCTGAAGGCATGGAGCAGGTCAGGGAGGGCTCTAGAAAAGACAGGAATTTTTTAGGAGGCAGTGTCAGGTGGCGTGGCCCTTTTGGCAGGAGAGACATGCCAGTGTGTCGTTGGCTGTGTATGGCTAGAGGAACATTCTCTAATGCAGAATATGTGTATATAAAATAGAGTGCAAAAGCAATCTCAATTCCCTTTTTAAGAAAGAATTCACCCCAGCCTGGGAGTTATCCTGTATGTGGATGTGCCAGGCTGGCCCTCCTCAGTACAAATCCTTCTAGCCTGGCATTACCCAAATCCTGGTTTTGACCTTGCCTACCTTGCAGACAGGCATCAAAAGAAATTGTTTCATATTAACAAATTTCTGATGGACTTTTGTCTTCTCTTAATAGCAGCCATTAACCTAGCAAAACTGAAGCTCTTCAGACATTACTATGTCATGGTAAGTAAAACACCTGCATGCATGCCATGTGGGGAACTTGGAAGCTGTTCAAAGCTTTTGATGGAATGAATACTTGTTGGAAACTACTGCAGGTGGCAGATGTGGTAGAGGCTCTTGGCACTGCTCTGCTTTGGCATCTTGGTCAACTGGCTTACAACCCTAAAAGCAACTTCCTTTTTTCTCCTAATGATTATATCCTTCTGTCTCTCTTTAAATTCCAGCTATTTGTAATGCTTCCTGATTTCCTCTGGAGACAGCTTGAGCTGCCAGTTGAATTGATGGGCTTGAATAATGTACTGTAAACTTGCTAAAAATTAAACTTGGGACCAAATGGTGCCTGGAGATGCATGTGTGCACTTCCTGATTAAGTCAGTGGGAGCCACGAGTACGTTTCCCAGGAGAACACAGGCTTCTTAATGATTTCCAACGGCCTCATTTCAGGCTCTTCTAAGTGGCAAGAGTAACAAATTACAATTGTGATTCTTGAAATTCCATGAAATAGTAATACTTAAAGCATTTCCTGCTGTAACTTGAGTATGTTACCAGTAGCTTGAGTTATTGGATGTTCAACAAGCAGTGGAACCCTCAGCCTATATCTTCCATGTTTGAGGAGCATGATAAGGCTAGTCTGACACAATGAGTTTTCTGGGAATTGCTTGAGCTATTTCTCTGGAGTAAGAAGGTTCTATAAGGATGGTGCTGTTGTTCTCATGCTTGCTCCTTTTCCTTCCCAGATCGTGTGTTACATTTACTTCACACGGATCATTGCAATTCTCATAAAGATTGCTGTTCCATTCCAGTGGAAATGGCTGTACCAGGTATTTGTCAGCAAAGGAAAATACATCCATTCCTTGATGTTTTTTCTCTATTATTCTTTAAATATAACTGCACAACAAAATTCCACAAAATGTTCCTCATGTTATAGTAAAACATGTCAAAGCGCTCTGCTGTACCCTGCCTCTTCTTGATTTTATCACTCATGTGCTTAAGGTGAAAGAATATATTCTTAGTTTTATGCTTGTCCAGCAAAGCTGCTGGATTATACATGAGATGTCTGAAAGTAATTGCATTATTGATTTTCAGTCTTTCAATTAAAAAATGTCTGAAGGAAATTAATCAAGAACATAGAATACAAAGGAGAAAAAAATTAGTCAGGTGTGCTCCATGTAATTGAAGCCTGAGGGAGCCAGGGAAATAGGCTTTTGCTCTTCCATCTACAGGCTTCTTTTGCCTATGGACTTCTAAATACTTAAATACTAAATACTTGGTTTCTTAACACATCATCCAAGTAACTGCACAGGGAGTCCTTGGAATACATTTACTGTTGAAAATACTGATCAATGTAGGGATGATTCTTCCTCCCCCATTTAAAAGCCAAGTCTTGCCATAGCTCTGTAGAGATGGATAGAACTGTAACTGTATTTAAAGCGACAGGGAAAACTGAAAGAACAAGGGATTTGACAGCCTTTAGCCTGGGATTAATGACAACCAGACAGGAATTATTTTATTTCTGCTGTGGCCCAGGCCTCTCGGCCATTAAACCTTGAACCTTTTGAATGAGGAGCAATGTTTCATGACCACAGAGCATAGCAGGACTGAACTTCAATCTGGTGTTTTCACTTGCAGCTGCTGGATGAAATGGCCACACTGGTGTTCTTTGTCCTCACTGGGTACAAGTTCCGTCCAGCATCAGACAACCCTTACCTACAGCTCTCTCAAGATGATGAGGATGACTTGGAGATGGAAGCTGTGTAAGAACCCCTCTCCCCTTTTATTTACCTCTTGACTGGAGAAAAGTAGTGTTTAAAACCACTTTGTTTTAATCTCTCTAAATCCTTCTGTGACAAAGATGAGGATCTGCCCACGTTTAAAGGTGTTTTGGTGTGAGTAAAGAGATTTGTGGTGTGCATAGCAGCCTTTGACCTGGATATTGCAGCAGTGTGGAAAAAGCTTTTCATGGGGCAAAAAGATGCCCATGAGAATGTCAAGTAAGGAAGCTTCTAGTTTTAATTTAGATCATGGAACATGAATGAATTAATTATCATTAATTAATTATCATGAATTAATTAATTTTCATTAATGCTTCATGTTAAAAAAACTCAAGCGAACAACAAAAATGACCCACCAATCTGCAGAACATAAATAATAATAAATGTATAAAAATAACATGATAATAAATAAATTAACAGGGTGTAAAGTCCCTTCTCCCTTGGTGCTCAGCATTATAGCTTTGCAAAAACTTATTTTAAGCCAAGAGAGATGGATTTTTATCAATTCTCTTCCTTGATTTATTCCCTGCTGTGAAACCACGAGGCACCACAAATGCTTCAGGATCTGAGCTAGTCTGGAAAAATTATATAGCAGAGCTCAGGCTAAGTCCTTGTCATTTTCTTTGCAGTGGTTTTCTGAGGACTTAATAAATGAGTGGCATTTCTGAATGTGTAATTAAAAATGCCCTAAGAAATTCAGCCTGCCAGGAGCATTGGATACAGCTTTAGGGGCCCCAGAGTCTGCTGCCTTAATAGGAGCAGCTAACCTAATCCTTTGGTAGTTACAGGTTTGATGCATAATTGCAATTCATGTACAGGCTCAGAAGCCTGTTCCTAAGAGTTTTTTCCAGTCTGGCAAATCTCCTTTACCTGGGTGAAATAAATCAACACTGTTTTTATTACAGAGGCAAAAGAAGTCCAAATGTGTGTTTGCTGTCATAGTTAGCTCAGAAAGAAATGAATCTTATTCAAAAACTGCTACAAGGAGGTTTGAATCATAGAATCTAAATTGAAATGTCATGTAAGGAGTTTAATTTCTCAGGAATATGGCTAGTAACAAAGATCTTTTTAAATGCTTAGCTATTTTTGCTTTGGGTCTAGAAAATCTGTCATTTTTGCAAGTGGAATCCAACTAGTGGGTAGTGACCTTAAAATCACTATCACTTACATGTGTTTAAATGGTTTATGTAAGAAACTGGTCTCAGTCTGCAAAGTGTTTGGTAAAAAAGCATTCACATCAGGAAGTCACTGTCTGAACTGGCAGGATTTGTGATTGTACCAAAGCAACCTTTTTCATTTTGCCTGTTAGAGCAAATTTCAACTTGCATTACGTGCTTAATGAATTTTTTGCTTGTGGGGGTTTTCCTAAGACTAATAATAGGACACCTTTCTAATACAGTGATTTTAGTCAATTGAGAAGTTGCTAAATTTAGGAGAACCTGCCAGAAATGAGCTGGGGAAAGTTTAATGAAATAATTCAGTGATTTACATCTCATCATGAGATAGACGTTGCTAAAAACTCAAGGGTTAGAATTCCTTGTGAGCCTTTTCCTAGTAAGGCATTTTGCTCTTTGCTCTGGGAATTTCCATTGTTATGCCTTGTGGGTTGTTCCCCTTACCCTTGCTTGAATTTTTCTGATCTGATTCACCAGAAGTTTTATTCCACTTGGGTATTTGGCAGGGTATAAACTGTGTCTGGTTCTCCCTTCCCCAGCTCCATCAGGAAGGTTTATTTGCAGATATTTGAAGAGCAGAGTTTATACACATTCTGAGACAGGTGGAGCACTGCAATGGAAGTGTATTAAATTTGTTGTTGATTTGGTCTTGGTGGTCCTATTTTTGTCTTCATAAATACTAAATGTTGTTTCTGTTGGGGAAAAAATACCTGGGTTTATTTGAGCAGGTGACTAAGTGTCTGACAGTGTCCTGACTAACCACATGAGTGTTTTGTCTTTCATGTGATAAATAACCACTTGTCTTCACAGGCTGTGGCAGAAACTAAAAACCTGTAAACTTCATGGTGTTCTGTTATGTCAGTTTTATTGTTATTTTCCTCTCCCAGAGGGTTTTTGTTTAAAATAGGGTTCCTTTAAACTCAACATTTCTATGAGCCAACAGAGGGGAAAGCTGTGAGGTTATCAAACCTCTTTTCCAGGCTTGCTTGTCTTCCATGGGGAAAAAAAAAATAGGAGATTTTAAGTGTAGCTCTCTAGTTTGGGTCTGTTTTCATGCATTGCAAATGATACAAATCTTGCTCTGGCAGTAAATGCAAATATTGTTAAGGACACTGGAAATCTGGAAAGTTTCAAGAAAACTCTGCAAATTAGGTGTCTGTACAGGAGCAACACAAGGCACAAATCTTCTCTTTGTAGGTTCTTGTAACTCTCAGGAATAAAATACAAATCAAGAATAGCAAAGGTAACTCTGGCTTGGAGAAAGGACCCACAGGAATCTCTGCAGTTATTCCAGGCTCCACAGAAGTTGTCCTGGCAGGGAGGAGAGTGTGACTAAAGCTGAGCTAAGGACCTGTCTGTCCTTTTTTAAGCAGGTTCAACAGCCATTCATCATCAGCAAAGTGGCTTTCTGTGTATTCTGTGCTGGGCAGCCTCTTGAGTTCTGTCAGTACGTGGGCTCGTCGCTGACAGTTTGTTAGATTAAAGTTCCCTGCTTGAAAAGGTGCAGCCACACTTGGCAGAAAGAGCTGTCAGGCTTCCAGTCCTAATGCCATTTCTGGGGCATGAACACAAAAATATGAACAGTACAGTAGATGAGGTGGGGGTGAGGAAGGGCTCAGGAAGAATTTTTGGTTATTTTGTTGGGGTTTTTTTTAATTTCATTAACTCGGTAAGCTGGCTTGAGATGCTGGATATCAAAGTGTTCTTCAACAGGTCTTGGTTGAGAATGATCATTTATGCATGGGAGGTTAAGATATTTCCACTGGAGGAGGAATTGCAGAAGAAGAAACCATTAATGGTCTTGTTCTCAAGCTGGTGAATCTGTCTTACTCAGTGTGTGGAGACTTTGCTTCTCCTTAACACCCAAAACAGCCTCAACACAGGGCACTGTTGTGGTAACACTGATCTTTGCTTATGCCTTGAGATCTGGAGATTCTCTCTGTGTCATGAGGCAGCTTATTCTGTGCTGAAATTTGACATCCTGCTTGGTTGTTTTTCTCTGCTTTCTCTCAGGCTGTGCTTCATGGCAGACTGATTCATGGTGCTCTCCATTAGCAGTGATTTTCTTCACCTAAGAAATCTTTTGCTTGCAGAGATGAGCTTTTTTGCTCTATGGCTGATCAGTTTTTACTCCAGTTTGCAGTAGCTTGTAAGGGCTGGCTGCTACCAGTATTGCAGTGTTTCTTGTTGGATATAAAACAAACAAATAGGAGAAAAGACAGAAGAGATCCACCACTGTGGAGAGCTGGAGATACTTCTGAATGTTTAGCCATTCCTTGATACCTTGGATACAATGCAGGAGAAAAATAAACCCCATGAAATCTCTGCAGCACACACCGCTGTGTGATGGAGTGCTTGGGGAACTCCTTCTCTGCCTCATTTGTGATGGATATCCCTCTGGCAGGCACAGAAATGCTCTCTGGAGAGGGATGGTTTAGTGAGAAGGATTTGTTCCATTTTAACTGCTGCTGATTTGTGGGCTGGAAATGCAGTTCAGCAGACTGCAGGTGAGGAACATTTCCCTGCTGTATTGCAGGGAAACTGAGACTGTTGTGAGGACAATGAGGATTTCAGTGTGCTTGGTCTTAGTGCTGCTACCCTTATTTTATTGGGCACTAAAATGTGATGACTGGACTGATTTTGAGAGCGAGGGGAATTGCCTGTTGTGCCTGAACAATCTGAGAAAAGGAGGGACTTGAGAGCTACTTCATGCACTTGGCATGAGACAAGAACAGTCTCTTCAACTCTTCAGATGGGCTTTAACCTTCACTGTTGGAGAATCCACACAGAAATCTCTCCCAGTTTCTTGCTGTTACTGGAGGGGGTGGAACAGTAAATGGCCTCTGGTAGCAAAGGATGTGACTTGATCTGCCTGCACTTGCAGTGTGTAACTGTCCCATAAACATGGGAGGTGGATCATTCCCTCCTAGCCATAACCTCACACTACTTCTGTCCCCACCCTGGTGTGCAGTGGCTCTCTGATGGCATTAGAGTGCAGTGCTGGAATCCAGGCTGTGTGCCAGGTGGGATCTTCCAAGTGCTGGGGACTGCTTTGGTGTCGTGCATGTGTGAAACACCTCTTTATATATCCCAGTGTAACTGCTGCTGCATTGCTGTGGGAGATGCTCATTTCTGGTTTGTAGTTCATGGCAATCTTCAGCTCCTCCCTGAGGAATGGATACTTAGTTCCTCATGCTGTAATTACAAAGTTGATTATTTCTGAAGAGTAAACTTGGTAGCTGTCTTGCTGCATCCTCCTGTACTTTTCAGACTATTACTTCAATTTGCCAGAATCTTTCTGCATTCTAGTCTTGTTCTCCAGTATGTAGCTCTTAGTGTCTTGTGCAGATTTAATAAGCAAGTTCTCTATTCCATTACCCAGGCAATTACTGAAAATACTGAGTAGAAGTGAACCCAGGACAGGCCTCTCTGGAACCACACTCAGTGTTCTTACATTTTTGACAGGAAACCATTAAGTACATCTCAATGCATACTTTTCCAATTAGTTATCCATCTACTTTGATTTTGTCTAGCTTATGTTTCATCAGATTTTTTCCTATCTGACTGTGGGAAACCTTTGTCAACAGGGAGAACTTAAAAGATCTACATTTCTCTCTACTGATTAGTTTGATCTCTTCTAGGAAACGTTTGTTTACTACTTCCATCTTTCTCCTTTAAGCAACCTGCTTGCTTTTCTCTGTGCCTTTTTTTTTTTTTTTNGGGGAAAAGTTATTTCATCTTTACTCTTGTGACCCTTTCCTATTAAGCCCAAGCTCATCTAGGCCCCACTCTAAAGTGGGAACCAGTGATGATCCCAGTATGGCCACTGCTGGAATGTCACTGAACACAGCAGGATGAGTAAATTATTTTTACAGTACATGAACAGAAGCTGGGATCTAACATGGAACTAAGGGAAGAAGAGTGTTATCTGAAGATGACTTCTCCTCTTGGGGTGATGCTGTGGAGATGTTGTTAGCAGCTCTGATCAAATAAAGCACTCTGACATGGTAAACAGCAGGTGAAAACACTCACAGACCAACAGGGGCAGCTTTGAACAGGACAGGTCTGTGTGTGCTTCCAGGCATCCCTTGGGTATGCATTGAGCTATTGGCACTCTTACCTTCAGCATCCAAAATAACCTTTGTTGCATGTTTGTGGGGGAAAAAAATACCTGTATGGAATGAGAATCACACTGTGCAGAAGAATAAAGGAAATGTTTTGTGCATCTAAATTGCCTGTTTGGTGTAGCAGCAGAGAAAAGCTGCTGAGCTGAAGAGCTGTTGGAGAGCCAAGGCAGTTCCAAGAGGAATGGTGCTGTTCTGCCTGGATAAACACTTCAGTCTACCTAATATTGAATGGTATTGTAAAGCTTTGTAGTTCAATGGTCAGATTGCCATGACAAATCCAGGCTTGGATGGTATAAAAAGGAAAACTCACTTCTGTTTTGCTGCTTCCCATTTTGCTATTAAGAGGAGCTGGTGTGCATTAAGCAAATAAGGTTCATCTGGGGCACTGTCCATTGTGTGTATTTGTGTGATTTGTTGTACCTATTAAAATGCAGAAGAAAGTCACAGAAATAAGGGTGGTCAGCTGCATAGCAAAAGGAGGGGTTTTAAGTGAACTGCTTAATTTTAGCATGTAAACACCTGGTTTAACTGTTTAATCACCCCTGTTACCTTTTTTGAAGTCTGAGCCAATATTATCATTACTTGCTGCTTTAGTTTAATGTCCTTGAGGTGCTCAAGGACAGTGGCTGTGCTTCCAACACCCATCTGTGCTTTGTCAGGGTGTGATACAAGAGATCAAACGTGGGAACTGCTTGGTGTGGGTAAAGAGATGTGAGAGGTGTTGTTTGATGGATGTGAGCTGTTGCTGGAATGGATTTTACAGTTCAAGGTCTGATGTCTAATGCCTCTCCCTTCTCTTCTAGGGTGACGACTTCGGGAGTAATGGAGGGCATGAAGAAAGTCAAGAAAGTGGTGAATGGTTCAGCAGAGCCTCAGGGCGAATGGGAAAGCACAGCATGATGGACTGGACTAAGGCAACACTTTCAGAAAAACTTTTTTAATTTATTAATATTACTCTCAGTGGAAAGGGAGCAACTTGCACTCCCCACCACTGAAACTGCAGAAGTGGGGTGTGTCTAGGGAGAGCCAAGCAGTGCAGAAATATAACTATTCCTTTGATCATAAAAAAATGGGATCTCCTAGTACCTGCAAGGAGTGTGAAGCTTTCCTAGGGATTTTGGGTAGCTTTTTTTTTCCCCCCCTTTCTGGATCGGTTCTTTATTCTGAATTGTTGCGTTCCTCAGAATGTGTAATGCTAATGTGAAGAAGGATCTTCAGTGTGTCTGTAAAGAATATATTTTATATAATGCTCATACACACACACACACACTTGCTATGTAACATGAATGCTGGGACTTGGAAAGCCTTTCAGAAGGTGGGAAAAGAAGATAAAGACATGTAAGTATTTTTTTTTTTCTTTTTATGAACACTCCTTTTGTCTTGGACAAAACATTGCAAAACAAATGGATAGGAACAACTGCAGTTATTTGAGAGACTGAAGGGTATTGGATGAGATGACTTCTGCCACTGCTCATGCAGGTGTGAAAGGTGATAAGTATCTTCTTGTCTTATCCCTGCAGGTGTCCACCTGAATGTGTCAGGTTTTCAGATGTGTTGCTATACAGGAAATGAGTGACTGTTCTCCATTAAAGCACTAAGCCCATAGTGCAATAAGCATTTATGTACATTCTCTGCTGTCCATGGAGTTGCTCTTGATTCACCCCTCCCTGACAAGAAGTACACAAGAGGTGTAAGACTGATGCTTGGTTTTTAGGGCCCTGCCTAAATGTTTACTTTCAAGCTGTGACCCAGAGTACTTTGGTTTGCTTCATAAAATATTTTCAAGGTATTTCAAAAGTCACTCCTTTCTGGCACAGTATAAACAGTACCAGACTCTCCAGTGGAGATCTGTCTAGCCATTTTATTGCAGCATAAATCTCTGGTTCACAGTTACCCTGAGTTACTGGGCCTCTCTGGATGGCTACTTGTACCTCTCTGTCTGTGTAGGATTAATGACACTGCTGTTTGAGATGAGCTGAGCTGGTCAAAGTGATATTGCCACCAAAACCAGGCATTTGTAACTCCCAGTCCTAAATGTTTGGTTTTGGTTTTGTTTTTTTGTTTTTTTTTTTTTTTTTTTTGGTTTTTTTTTTTTTTGGTTTTTTTTGTTTTTTTTTGTCAGGAGAGGAGAATATTATGACCTGAACCTTGATGTAGGGGAATATAGAATCCTTGACTGTTAGCTGCAGACTTGCAGTGGAGTCTTTACAGACACATTCCAAAGTGCCACGTGTTTTCTCTGTAGTCCCTGGGGTTGTCAGTAGGGCAGTTGGTGTCCAGAGCTGTAGTAGTGAAAATGGGTGTTTGTTTGGGGGAGGATGGAAGTGGCTTGCTGGTGGAATGAAGATTAGCTTTAACAAAAATAAATTATAAGTCACTGACCCACTGAAGCCTTAATATTCATGCAGAGATGTTGAAATGTGGTGCTGTGGAGCCAAGTGCTTCTGTCAGGGAGAGGCATCATCAGAGCTCTGGATGTGCCAGCATCGCTTACAGACTCGTGCAGGAATTGGTTTTTTGGAGGGACTACATTTCTGGGGCACAGCTGATTAGAGGACTATTAGCCACTAGTTTATTTTATTCTTCAAGCTAAGAAGGAGGATTTCCTCCAGGATCTTGAACCACTTCCTCCCTCCTGAGCAGGGATTGTGGAGCTCTTGGTGAGTTGTCTGTACCAAGACTTGCTGTTTTAGGAGCAGCATCACTTTTCCCATTGCCACTTCTTTTCCCAGGTGTTGGTTCTATCTACCATGGAGATGGTAGAAACAAATCTACCTTCTTTGGTACCTGGAACTGCTTTCTCCTCAGACAGAGCACCAAGAAGAAGAGCATTTGTCTCTGGCTACAGAATCCTCTTCTGTTTTCCTCCTCAGCTGTAACTTCACAGTAATCACAGCAAGGGATAGTTTGATTTTGCTGTCATTGGCTTGCAGTGAGACAGTTTTAGTGAGAAGAGATCCTGAACCATGGGAAAGGCTGTTTGGTGACCTATGGGGCCTTTTAGGCCTTCTGAAGGAAGAAATCTTCATTTTTAGCTGAAGTGTGAGAAATTGGACCATAAATAAACACAGGCAGTCCCAGCTCATCATACATTTGAATGCAATGCCTGAGAAACTCATCCTCTTCCTCTGCAGTTGCTCTGTCCCTGTGCAAGTGTCACTCCCCTGCATCCAAAGAGCTGCTCAAACAGGCTGTAAAGTTTATTCAGAGAAGCCCACTGGAGACTGGCAGTGTGTTGGCCCTGAGGTATGTAAGGGATAAGGATGTGCTGTCAGGAACAAAGTGCAGCTGGACGATGCTATTCTAAAGCCTGTTAATTCCTTTTGTGAATGAGATGTGGAATTGTCATGGGTGTGGCATTTCACTCAGAGCCACGAGGGCTGTGCTGTGATCCCAGGGAGTGCTGAGCTGTTCCAAACAGCTGCCTATTCCATACCTCAGCATCAGTGGAGCTGACAATTTGGCAAGTGCTGTTACCTTAGTCTCAGGTTTCTCTTTTTCATATGCACTTTTTTTGCTAAAGTTGCATATGGTGTAGGTTCATCTGCCAAGTCCCTGGCTCACCAGTCAAAGGCTAAAAAAATGGGTCATTTCTTTTTGTCTTGGCATGAAAAGCCACAGCAGTATTCTGGAAGTAATTTTTTTACAAGAGCTTTTTCCAAGTTCAGCCCTGAGCTTCAGCTGGTGCTTTACACAGGATGCCAAGCAGCAGGAAATGGTCAGGTCTGATTATTAGGAAGAAAAATCCAAGTGATGGACAAGTCAAAAACTGAACGATTATTATTGTGGCCATTTCCAAAATGAATTTTCTCTGGTGCATTTCCTTGGATCAGGACAAAAAGTCTGCCTTGATGGATGGGATGGTGAAGGGGATGGCTGCAGTTGTGCCTCTCTCCAGCACATCGAGTGCTGCACTGCAAAGCATCAAAGGCAGGACTGCTCCCTCCCCTCCTTCCCAGGCAAACCCACAGCTGCATGACTGGCATTGCATGGCTCCAGGGCTGGTGGAGAGCAGCAGTTTGGAGCTTCCCAGGCAGGATAATCAGTGCTTGCCTTTCACATGCTGATGGCTGCTTATCTGGTAGGAAGCTCTGCCTCTCACAGGGGAGGGAAGTGAGAGGAGTTGTTGTGGATTACAGATGGTTTAGGGATATGCAGCTTTGCTTCCCTGTCGCTGCTTTTACTGAAGTGAGGAGCTGAAGCAGTCACCAGCAGTACCCTCAGCAGAGTGACAGGAGTCCTGGAACAGCAGGTGTGCTGCAGTGGGAATAAATGGTTTGAATGCTTTCCCATATGCTGCTGCAGCGGAGCACTCGGTCCCCTCTGCAGACAGAAATGAGATTGGTTCAGCCTTCACTGGTAATGCAGGTTATTCCCCAATCAATCCCAGTGGATGCTGACATGCACATGCCACTGCTGCACTCCTTCCTGCTCCACGGGCTGTCTTCCAGAGGGAGCCTCCTTGCAGTGCAACTGCCAGACTCTTGCATTCTTCGGGCTGGAAAATGTTTTCCTTGATGGTTCATCAAGAGACTTACTAAAAGAAAGCAAGACATAATGGGGTCATCTGAGCAGTGCTGCTGCCTGCTCAGAGTGGAGCAGTTTGAGCTGAAGAAGCCACATGCTGTCCTATTAAGATGCTCTTTCATGTTGTCGTCTAACTTGGCGTGTTGTGATGTGTGCAGTGCATTGTTCAGTGTTTCCCTCCAGCTGAGTGCCCTGTTCCTGGATTTCCATGCTGGCATATCCTGGGAGAGCATGTTGTAAAAATTTGCTGCATTGCAGCATTTTGTCTGGAGCTCATAGTGTGGAAGATGTGTTTTTTCTAAGCTAAGTGGACTCTCTCTAGCATGAGTGTGCATCCACCATGTATATCCTTGAGCACTGTAACATTCCTTCTGGCCATGAAAGGGCATGTCCTGATTACTCCAGTGTGCACATCTGGTGCAAGTCCTGTACAAGATTTTTTAAGTCTTTTTTCCTTTCTGTGCATTCCTCTTAGAGAAAAGCAGTTGAGCTACTGACAATCAAATTGATGAGAAGGGAGGGCATTTTGTTGTTTATTTGAAAACTGCCCAATTTGAAGCAAATACTGGGTACTGTAGGCTTTATTGAGCTCTGAGAACTGGAGTTCCCTAGCTATTAAGGAGAGGGAAGGACATCTTTCTTCCTTTAGCCTACTTGGTTTGTCTCCTTCAATTTGACCTGTCATGCTAGCTAACAGATTGCTGTCACTTTAAAGAAGATGTTTTATAGCTCCTGTGTTATGATCTCTGCTTCACTCATAGAACACATCCCCATTTTTCACCTTTGTACAAAGAGTGAGGAGTGTGGTCTGCAGGAGTGGGAGGTGCAGTGAGGTTTGAACATAGTGGGACTCACACTGAAACTGTGACCTTGTGTGTAGCATCAGTAGCTTCAATGTTTCGTGAAAGCTGAGGTGGTGCTGCCCAGAGACACTTGACCAATGTTTCTTTGTGTTCCCCGGGGTTGATTTGCTGTAAAACGTTGTTCTAAATTGAATTAATTTGGCTTCTCTTTTTTGTAGCTGCTGGATACAACACTTTTGGGCTGATTAATCACTTTTCCTTAGCAATATTGTGAAGCTGTGCATTTTCCCTTTGTAGTGTCTTGCCTGGATATAGCAATGATCCAGTGAGAACTGCACATGAGCTCTGCTCCCAAGTGGCTGGAACAGGATGCATGAAAATGCAATACTCAGGTGTTGAGTGATATAGGAAGAAAGTAGCTGAGAAAAGAGTCATTCCTTATAGGCTGACTGGCTCAAGAACCCATTTATGTTTTAACTGCATCAATCCTCTAGAAAGGACAATTCTTAACAAATATTTCCCTGTGGGATTTCACTCAGTGTTTTGCTCTCTGTACTAAAGTAGAGTCCGACCTCCACATCATCAGATGCACTTCATCCTGTAGTCAGTGGAGCTGGTTCCTGCTCTGTTAAAATAGAGTATGGGTCTAAATAGCTTCCCTTGCCCTTTAGGAACTATTAATAATTAATTCTAGATCCTCTTGTGTCATTAAGCAGCCTTAGGGCACCTTGTACAATGTAGCTTTGAATTCATTTAGTAAATGATCTCTAGAAGAACTAAAAAAGACTTTTCTGTGTACAGCAAGGTCCAGTTCCTGGGGTTTTGGTGACCTGTAAATATCCTATTCCTCAGTTCCTGTTCAGATGTAAAAATGGATTTTTTTTTCAGTATTTTTTTAAACTTTATTAAAAGAACAGCTAACAGTATTTGAAGAGAAGCAAGGTAGAGACAAGTCAGGACAGTCTGTGTAACTTGGTTTCCCTGCTGTGATGCAAATGTGTAAAATAAAGATTGACCAGAAAGAAGTTTTTAATGCATCTCATTTTCTCCTGAACTGCCAGCAGCCAAGCTGACCCATTGATCCCAAAGTCTGCATTCCCCTCTGCTCAACTTCTGCTTCCAGCCATCAATATCTGCATCATGGATACAGGGCCAAATCACAGAACTGGTGTGGAAAACTTCTTTTGAAGAGAAAAGCTTTCCTGTCAGGTTCACTGAGGTGCCTTTTCTTCAGCTCCAGGTACTGGAGCTGTGCTTTGCTTGTATGTGCCCAGCTGTTCTTTTAGGTTTATAAGCTGAACTTAGGCAGTAGTTTGTGGACTGAGTCTTGTTTCTCCCAGCTGTGTCACCTGCAGTCTTAGGCAGGCAGGAATGCAGCAGCACCTGGGCTTCTTGTTGCTCTCCAGCCTTGTGGTCTGTGTTCTCCAGTGTCAGCTTGCCAGGTGAGGGCAGACAAGGAGCTGATGCTCTGAACTTTGGTGTCCAGGTACAAATTAAGGATAGAAACTTACTTTTAAAGCAATATTTTTGGTGGATCTGGCCACGCCATCTCAGAGGGGCAAGTGACCTATTTTAGGTTAGACTGATGATGATTTGGGACTTCTGTAGTTGTGCTCTTCCTGAGGTGTTGGGATCTAACCTCGCATTTCAGTTTTGCAAACTGGTTGGAATGGCAGGGACAGGGAAGGCACAGTATTCTTGTGAAGAGTTCTTGATAATCCCCCATCCCTCAAAAGCATATGTCCTTCGACACGAAATTCCAGTCTTCAAGATGTTTCTTACAGTTCAGCCTGTGGTTCTCATTACCACTGAGGGGTAATGCCAGAAATAGCCTGTCTTCTCCACCCTGCACCTCCCAAGCAGCCAGTTCTGTGTTGCCTCAAGCCTCTGGGTGGGTGGTGTTTTACCAGGGAGCTAAACGATTAAAAGTACTTGGAGTTTTAGTTTCCTAATACCTCACCGTAGGTTAAAGCAGGCTTTCCTGATGCAGGTGGTTGCTGGTTGTTGCACTGGAGTGGCCTAAATCTCTTTAATGCAGGTTTCTCCAAACTGAACAATCCTCTGCATATTCCTGGCTGTTGTGTATTTGGCCTTAAAACATTCTCCCTTTGCATTCCCTGACAGCAGCTCTGAGACTCATCCCCTGAGCTGCCTGCACTGAGCCAAACATCCCTCAGCCATAAGGAAAGGTGAAATGTTAAGGGTGGAGTAGGTAAGGTGGAAATAAATTGTGGGAATGCTCACTTGAGAAGGAGACCAAATGAAGTTATCAGTGGAAAAATTGATTCCTGACTATTTTCTCCAAGGAGACACAAAGAAGAGCTCCCAGTATTTGAAGTCTATTGCAAGCAGAGGTCATCTGGCAGACTTACACAGGGAGCAGAAGAAACAAAACCAGAGCTAACAAAACTTTCCTCAGTGTTCCCTGTTTGGATGTAATTTTGTAGGTGTTTTCCTGCCCAGGGGAGGTAAATTGTTCTACCTGCACTAAGGTTTTTCTTCCAGTGTCTGAAATTCCCAGCTGTCTGATCATTTGCAGCTCCTCATTGCAGTCCTGGCTGCCTGCTGTCAATGCTTTTGCTCGAGCAAGGTTATCTTCATGACTGCAAGGAGCTGCCTTCTCCTTAAATCTGCTTTTGCCTTCCTTTGCCTTCTGACTGACAGGCTCTAATGAGGGGAGAATGTTGTAGTGCCCTGTATAGCGAGTGGTCAATAAAAACCAAATTGCTTTGTACAGCAGAGGTAATAACACAGCTTGTTATTGGCACAGCTGATCCTGATATTGGGGCCCTTGGTTAGGAGGCAAAGGCTTTCTTCTGTCTTAAGTAGTAAAAAGTGCATGTCATCCATTCCTTTTCTCCCCTCTCATCCGTGGAAAATGGCAATTGGGGGTGACACTGCTTTGTTGTGGCTCTTCTCCCCTGTGGGATATTTTCTGTGGGATGGCTCAGACACAATATGGCTCTTGTATTCCTGAAAAAAAAAATAAACAGGCATGTGAGGTGAGGTTGTTAGAGGGGTGGCAGGTGGAATAGATGAGGATTAAAATGGAAGAGATGGTGAAATTCCTTTTACTGCTCCCTCTTGGGATGATTGTGCTGAGCTTGTCAAGAGCACCCTTGATGAAAGGAGCAGTTAACACACAGCTCACCTGGAAGTGTAGTAATAAGTCTGGGGGGGATTTAGTCCCTGGGGACATTGTTCTGGGGTGCAGATCTTCTCTATGCCTTTAGTCCTGAGTCATTTGGGTAAGGTGTCACAATATCCCCCCAATATCCCATTGCCAGCTTCTCCCTGAGAATGCACCCACTGCTTACTGTCAGTGTGGAAGAGTCACTGCCAGTGCTGCAGCTGCCTCTTCCCTGAACTGCTCAGGATCTTTGTTCTGCAGGAACTCTGAGGCTGGAAGGAATCCTCCACCCAGCACAGCTGTGAAGGTATTGATCTGCCTCTCCTAGGAGAAGCCAAACTTGTTCATTTTGGGATAGATCTCATACCAGGAGGCGGTAGCCAAATTGGAGGGGCTACAAAGAACAGCTGCAGTGACTGAGATGAAGGAATTGGGCAATGGCAGAAGATTACTAGAATTAAAGCTGTAAGCCTGACTAAGTGATGATTAAAGAAAGCCAAGAAGATGTAGCTCAGTACAAAATGGCTGCATGGAGGTATCCCAGAGAAATGGGTTTGGAATTAGTGTGGACAAAGGCTGAGATGTGAGATGTAACGAAAGCAGAGGAAAACAAGATGTTAGGAGAAACCTTTTGCCAAAGAATTTGGCTGCAAACAATCTCCCTGGAGAAACAGAGGCAGTTCTGTGTTGTTTTAGGTAATCAACACTAGGCTGGACAAATCATTGCTAAATACACTGCGGGGAATGACCCCTCGTTGGCTGAGAGCTGGATGAAATGCCTGCCTCAGCCATTTTCCATTTGCTTATCTCAGTGGGAAATATATTGCATGCATAATTTCTGGTTTGGGGGGGTCCTTTTAGTTTTACTGGTAAACCTCCTCGATGCCTTGAGTGAGCTTGGCTGCTCCGTGGGAGGAACACACTGAAGTGAAGCTGCTTGGTGTGTGCCCTAATCTGTATTCTGAGCCAGTCAGGGTTTTAACTGTTGCTGCAAAATCTGAGTGGAACTATCTGCTGGGATTTACCAAGCACACAGTGCCTAAGTGTTGCCATGAATTGAAGCAGCCTTATGGGAGGCAACAATTCAAACTCTTAAACAGCAACAAAATTTGAAGAATAGTTACAGGTTGATCAAGTCGGTTTTGTATGAATGTTTTTGGGGATTGTTGTTTGTTGGTTTGGTTTGAATGATTGCAGGGTAGGATTTGGGTGTGCAGACATCACTGCTGACTGCACAGTTTCCTTACAATGCTTGCTCAGGAGACTTGTGTCTTGTCTTAGAACCAGAGCAGGTCAGCAGCAGCTGCCCCAGCCTCCACATGTCCTCAGGAGACAGACCCCAGGCACTGAGGGGCTGATGAGCCACTGTAGGATTCATGAGTAATCAAGAGGCTGATTTGTCTGGTTTGTGGTGTGAAGCCCACCACCACAGCCATTCCCTGTGCCCTCTGCATGCTCAGAGCTCAGCACAGAACGGACACCGAGCTGCCTTCAGAGCAAACATCTGGGCAGGATCACAGAACAGCTACAAGCCACGTGACTTCCCTTTATTTTGAAGGTTCTTATAAATATGTATATTTTTTCAAAGCTCTGTTCTGCTCCAAACCTCAGTCTTTCAGATTTAAGGACGTTTCTCTCACAGATGTGGGGTTTGTTATTTAAACCCCCTGCTGAAGCCTGGCAGCAGTCCTGGTGAGCAGTGCTCCAGTCACCTGCAGTGGGTGGAGAGCAATGTGGAGAACAGCTTCTCCAACCCTTTTTCCAGCCCTGAGGGTGCCGGTGGATGCTGCCTGGAGTCTTTGCTGCAAAATGCTGCTGCTGCCTCTGTGACTGTGATCTTATCTCACCCAGACAAAGTGCACAGCACTCCTTGGTTGTCTTTACGAGGAGCCTTTTATTTTCTGTCTGGAATCAAGCCTTGGCTCAAGGTGGCTGGGCTGAGCTCTGCAGGATGAGGACGGCAGAAGCAGAACAAGGGTGATTTCCCACTTGCCAGCCGGGATTTGTGATGTGCCATGAAGAAAGATGGAAGGAAGACCCACAAAACCTCCTCCTGTTTGGCTTTGTCTCAGCCCAGGGCTGCCTGCAAACTGCAGGCAACGGGAGAACCGCTGATGAGTTCACCACAGCCACCCTTCCCGGGTTCCTACATTAGCATAATAATTACGGCCCCAGAGGCTCTAAAGAGAATACAGGCTTTAAAAAATAAACTAGAATTTAACAGAGAAATTAATAGCGTAGCAAATTGTAACGCTCAGCGTGCCGGCTGCATGTCAGTCTTGAGCGACAGCTGTACGTGCAGCCTTGGCACAGTTTGATTTCCAGATCTTCCTCTGCATTTGGCCATCACTTCAATATCTACATTTCCATTTCCTGGGGAAAGAGCCTGCAGGGCACCATTCCTGCTGCCACTTTCCCCAAAAACTTGGAGTGTTTTGTGTCTGTTCCATTTCTCTGCAGCCATGTGATGTATTGGCATTAAAATGTGATAGAAATTAATTTATGGCCATGATAGCCATTAGAGCTGCTGGAGTCCAAGTCTTGGAGTGTTTTGGGTTATAAATCTTGATTTTTGAGGGCTTTCTTATTTAGTCACATATAGCTCAGCTATCAAAGCAGTTGGTAAATGCCTGCATTGGGTGCTTGCTGTGACCTGCAGTGATACCAGGGGCGAAGTAAGAGCAGCTCGCTCGCATCTTGTCAAGCATGAAAGCTTCAGGAGCATCCTGGTTGGTGAGCTGGAAGCTGTGGAGTCCCGTTGAATGCTGCTCATGCTCTGGAGATCCTACGTGTGTAAAATGGTTGTAATCCGAGCTGGGTGATGCCTGGGAAGCCGAGGGTGTCCCCAGGACGAGCTGATGCATTCCTGTGCTTGCGGTTGTTGCACCAGGATGTTGAACTCACTCCAAAGGCATTTTTTTCAGATCCATCTGGAAAAGCAGCTATTTTGGTGGCTCTCTGTGCCAGCGGTGACCATGGCTTGCCTGGGGGAGCAGCCAGCGCTGATGCCAATAATTCCTTTGGCTCTTTTTTCTGACTGAGTCAGATCACTCAAGCATTAACCTTAAAATAGCAACTATTTTTGTAGTTGATATAATTAATCTCCTCTGTGTGTATGTTCCTTCCCCATTCCAGGCTCTGATGCTTCACCACTCCCCTGCTGACCCACTCCTGCTTTGGCACAAGAAAACTCTGAGCAAAACTTGGCTTTTCCACAAAAAAAGCACAAACTACGGGCTGTGTGTGCTCTGCTCCGTGAGTTCACTGCCAGACTGGTGTCTCCAGTCACAGTTTCCTCGCTCATGTGGTCTGTTGGTTTTGGAGCATCTCAATCTGCTTTTGGGTGGGTGGATGTGGAGGGGGGTTGTTCACAAGCTGACAGGACTGGGGGTGACACTGGCCACAAAGACAGCTGTGATGGGTGGGTGGGTGGATGGATGTGTGGGTTTCGTGATGCAGTAGGAAAAAGCGGTTTGGAGAAGCCTGAAGCCTGAGCGGACCCCGTGCGGAGCCTCGTCCAGCCCTGGGAAGGGGAGGAGCGAGGAAGGGGATGGGATGGGCTAACGGGGTCCATCCCCTGCTTCTCTTCTCCCTTTCTTGGGGCAGATCCTGCGTCAAAGCACATCTGGGAGTCCGAGTGTGCAATACTGGATACTACCCCAACCCCAGTTTCCCGCCCCACAAACAGCTCCTGCTGTGCCCAAGGTGGGGTTCAGAAGGTGCTTGGGCCGTGTGATACCACTGATTTTTTAGGTCTGAGCACACCAGTGAGGAGGATGAAAGGGGAAAGAGAATACCATTTGTGATGAAGCACAGAGTGAGCACACGAGATGGGGGCAGACTGCACCTCGCTGCTTGCATGCAGTGCTATTCCCACGAGGCAGCTGCAATCCTGGCAATTAAATCAGGAAGGCAGCTTTGGGGAAAACCCCCGTGATGGCGTCTGAGGATGCTGATTAAACGTGCACAGCCTGGTGAGCCCACGTGGAACAAAAGGCTGCGTGGCTGAGCCTGACAGACTTGCTGTGTCCTGGGGAAAAAGAACTCCAGGGTTTTATTAAACATTTTCAAGCAGATACCCGAGGAAAGAAAAGCTTTCTGCAGACACATGCTCGGCTGTGCAGCCCACACAGCTCCCAGCTTTTACAGTCAGAACGTGGAGCATCGGATCCATCCCAACCAGGCAGGAGGGGTAACAGCTTCCCTTTGAGCAGGAACCCGCTCTGACCGTGGCAGCAGCAGCAAACATCGCCCAGGGAATGATCATTTCCATGGCTGCACTGTGGGATCAGACAGCGGAAGCCCTGCAAGCGCCACACGTTGCTTAATCAAAAAGCCAGCCTGGGTCAGTCCGGGTCTCCCCCTGCCTCTGAGCTTCTTCTGCAGCTGCTGGTGGTGGGAGATGTGAGCAATGCCTGAGGTCTGTCTTGGAAAAGGCAGCCAGGGGGATTTGTAAAGCACAGCTACTCTCATGGACTTGCCTGCGGTGGATTTTCCTCTGAGCAAACAACCCTGCTCCTTCCCGGGCGCACTGACCACATTCAGCTGGGCATGATTGTTTTGTGTCCTAGTCGCTGTTCAGATTTCAATCCTGTCGGCCCCAGGAGCCTTTCCAGGCTCAGGCTGTGTTTCTCTGCCTGTAGTTTCTCTGCCTGTAGAAATGTCACTTTATCCTAGAAAATGTCACTAGGGTTGTTATTTAAACAGTAATAGGGTTAAAGCTAATAATTGGGAAGTGAAAGTGACTGGCTTGCATAGTTTCCGATTACTTTTCTCCTCTCGTCTGTGTGATTTGAGTTCTCTCCTCGGTGTTTTGCATGGTGGAGGCAGGGTAGAGTTTTAAATAGAATTAAATCCTTTCAACAGCAGAGCCTGTGCTAGAATGCCTGTGCCATGCAGGGAAGGTTTGGGACTTCTTTGGATCCCCAGCTGGGCCCTGATAGGTCATGCTCTGCACACAAATGGACACCCCTGCTGCAATGTGGTTACAGCACAGGGACCAGAGACAAAGGGAAATACTGCAAAAATTGGAGTTTTGCTGATGGGCAGCAAAGAAGGGACTACACAGGACGTTTTTGCAGCACATTTGGGGACTAGACTGGAATCTGCTGGGGTCTATGTTGGAGTCACAGGCAGGCCTTTGTCCCTGAAAGCCATGCAAATGCTGGAAGTGACTGGGAGGGATGCTGGAGGGGAGACACAGCCTCACGGAGCTCTCACTGCCACGTGCTGCCAATCCCCTGTCACTCAGTGCCACCCCTCCAGCTCATCCCCCAGGCTGTGCTGCTGCTGGGACATGGTGATGGTGTTTTTATCCTCTTCTGCCTTAAGGAGCTCGTTTGTGTGAGGCTGGGTAATGGAGGACGAGGCATTTTAGAAACATCCACTCGGGGAATGTATCCCTGGAGAAGTGAGTGTCAGGACACGTTTGGCTGGTTAAAAACAATAAAGGTGCCAAGAACAGCGCTGTGTCAGCTGTGCTCCTCTGTGTCCTCTGCAAACACCCCGTGTGTGTTGTGTTGGGCTCTCCACAGCCTCGCAGACAGGTTTTGCTGTATCCAGGCACAGATTTTCCTCCTCTTTGGCTGCTACCACGGGAGTCCAGGCATGCCCAGGCAGCTCCAGCAGGGCCCTCATTGCAACACAGCCAGGAAGGAAACTATTTATCCTGTGCATCGGTAGAGCACCGAGCTGTTGTGGAGGCACAAACCCCTGCATGGGTTTGAGGTGGGGAAAAGCTGGGTGCTGCTGCTTTTAACACTTGTGTGGTTTCCTGGCTGCACCACAAACCCGCTGTAGGTTGAATCTGTGGGGCTTTTGAAGGGATTGAACTTCATCATCTCTTATGTACACATTGCAGAGTGAGTGAAGCCTCAGTGGAACCCTGGTGTGAGAGAATGGTGGAATCATAGAAGGGTTTGGGTTGGAAGGGACCTTAAAGATCATTTAGTCCCACACTCTTTCCAGGCAGAACACCTTCCACTAAAACAGATTGCTCAGAGCCCCATCCATCCTGGCCTTGGACACTTCCAGGGATGGGGCAGCCACACCTTCTTTGGGAAACCTGTGCGAAGGCCTCACTACCCTGAGAGAAAAGAATTTCTTCCTGATACCTAATCTAAACCCTGCCCTCTGTCAGTGTGAAACCATTCTCTGTGTCCTGTCCCTTCATGACCTTGTCCAAAGTCCCTCTCCCGCTCCCCTGGAGCCCCTTTAGGCACTGGAAGGGGCTCTAAGGTATTCACAGAGCCTTCTCCAGGCTGAACAAGCCCAGCTCTCTCAGCCTGAACAAGTCAGTTCCCTTTCCCTGACTTGAAAGAGACCCACATGGATCCGACTCCTCCGCGTGGGGAACAGACCCCTCTTCATCTGGGGAACCCAGGGCTTGGAAAATGCTTCTACAACTGGAGGTGTTGATGTCCCACCAAGGTCACCCCCGGACTCCCAGCTCAGCCTTGCTCCAGGCTCTGTGTTCCCACCGCCAGCTCCCCTTCTCCTCACCCGCGCTGCCCATCAGCCCCCCCTCAAGCAGGACTCCGATTCCCGACATTTCCTTTCGAGCGTCCCCGCTGATCCCTGCGGGGCGGCTCGGGGGTGCCGGTGTCGGGGGCC
>WEIU01010291.1:386095-445890 GCA_013389925.1 Aegithalos caudatus
CACTATTTATAGCCCTGCCCAGCGCGGCCGCGGGAGCGGCGGTCCCCGGAGCGCGGGGTGGCAGCTGAGCCCGGCTCCTCGCTGGAGCACGGCCACAGACCCGGCCCTGCTCCGCTGGGGTGCTCTGTGGGGTCACCCCCTTGTTCTGGGGCGTCGGGGCCGCGCTTGGGCGAGGTTTATATCGCTGCAAATGGATGTGTGTGCCGGCTGAGCCGTAATCGATGCCGCGGGAGGGAAATGCAGCAGCTGCCGCCGCGCAGGTGATGTCTGTGAGCGCGGCTGGGCTCTGCCTGCCGGGGACGTGCAGGGCAGAGGGACAGCCCTGTCCCCGCCCTGTGTCCGCTGTCCCCAGCCTCAGGACAGGTGGCTCAGCCACGAAGTCAGTGGCGTGTCCCCAAGGCTTCCGTGGCTGCAAGTCGGGCATTAGCATTCCTAATTGGTGCCACTCGGAGCGTCAACAGCCAGCAGGGTGGGAAGTGGTAGCCGTGAAGTCATCATCAGTCCCGGATCCTGACAGCAGATACAGGGGGGCAGGCACTGCTCAGGCCACACTCCGGATCGGGGCTGGTTCCCTGCCCTGCAGCCCTCTGCCCCTGGGCACAGGGGACATTTGGTGGCAGTGGAGAGGTGAACCCAGTGGTTTTCCAAGGGCTGGGACCTCAGGACAAACCCCACAGATTCCCCAGCCCCCCAAGGCTAGAGGACAAGCAGTGGTGCTCCGTGTGGCTCCATGCCAGGCTGCACATTAACAAATCCCTCCTTGGGAGCCCTGTGCTGATTTCCAGCCTGGCACCTGAATGGTTCTCTATGTCGGAAAAGCCTCTCCTGGGAGCATCACACATCTCTCCTGCGGCACGAGGGGAGCTGGCTCAGTCCCTCCCTCCCGCCTCAGCCCGAGCGTGTCATTACCAGCATTTCTCCCGTACTAAAAAAAGCACAAATTTCTTAATTGTTTCCTGCTGGAGTTGAAAGGCAGCTCCCGGGCCCAAAATAGCGTGCTGGGGGAAAAGCAGTCGAACAAGAGAGAGCAGAAGGCGATTTGCCTGAGGGGCTGAGCCGAGCTCTGACTGCAGCCCCGGCTGCCCTGCAGTCCCTTTTGCCTGCCCCGAGGGCTCAGCCTCATCCTCCTCCTTCCAGCTGCCCTCCTTGGTGCTCAGGGCTGCTTGGGCCTGCAGAGCTGGTGCCTGGGGCATCCCCTGAGCATCCTCAGCGTGGAGGCCAGGGCTTGTGTCTCAGTGCAGGTGTGTGCAGGGAAGCCTGTTCCCGTTGGAGATGTCACTCAGCATCTCTCTTTTGGAAGGATGCTCCCGTGCAACCATTTTTTTGGGGGGAGGGGATGGGGAAATCCCTTGGAACTGCCATGACTGATGTTTTAACCCACCCCAGCTCAGCTGCTGGATGAAGCCTGTCCTTGCTGGCTCCCTCCTGCCAAGAGACCCCTGCCTGCCCAAAACAAAAAACACTCCAAATCCTCCTGTGGCCCTGCCAAAGCCTTCGGTGCTCTTCATCCCATCTGCTGAGCATCCCTGTGCCTGTGTCCCCTCTCCTGGGGAGCTGCTGCCCAGACACCCCGTGGTGCTACAGTGGGTGCTGCATTTGCTGAATCCCAGGGGAAGTGGGGGAATTGAAGGCTCTGTCCCTCTAGTGACCCCAGTGCTGGGATGGAGGGACCCTCCAATGCATGGGGACAGGGTTGGGCACAGAAATTCCTGCCACAAGGGATGCTGGAGCCAGAATGCAGCTGGTGATGGGGTGGGGGCTGTTGTGTGCCCTCCTGGCTGCCCCACTGCTGCTGCCCCTGCCTTCACCTCTGAGCTCTGCACCTTCTGCCAGGCACGTTACAAATCTTCCTGATGGAAAATTGCTTTTTTTTTTTCCCCCTTGCCATCCAAGGTAATTGGCATCTGTTGGTGTGTCTTTGGTCTCTATTTTTATCAGCAGTTTGCACATTGACATCTCCGCTCGCCTCATTATCCCCGCGCCGTTCAGACCTGTGGCTTTTTCATCATTATTTAGATGCACAACGCAAAGGAAATGACAAATGAGGTTGTTCCCCCCCCCGTGCCCACCTGCTGGCACCCAGCTCCCCACTGTGGGGAGGCACAGGCACAGCTCCTGCAGTGGGACACACAGTGACAAGTGCCAGCCCCCCTCATCCCTCAGAGCCTTTCCTCTGCTGAGGACGTTTTTCATCTCAGCAGCTGTCCCTTGGCTGGGGACACTTGGGGTTGCCAGTGCTGTCTGTTTTCTAGTTTGTCATATTTGGGGGGGTTTTCCAGAGCCTGGTGAGGCTCCACAGGGTGCTGGGAAGGGCTTGATGATGTTTTTACAGAGGCAGCTGATACCTGGGGGGATGCCAGTCCTGGGGCTGTGCCTGTGCCCACGTTCAGTGTGTCAATGGCAGGGCCAGGCAGGTCCCTTCCCTGAGCCGCCTCCAGGCAGATGTTTCTGCAGATGTTTTGAGGGATATTTTAGCTCTGAGAAGATGAGACAGCAGGGCTAGATCCTCCCTAGGCATGATCAGCTTGTCCCCTTCGTGGTCCATCTGCAGTTCTGCACCCCTTGAGCACAATATAAAACATCTCGGGAGTCTCCCTGGTTTTGGGGTCCCCAGCACCTGCAGCCCTGGTCCCATGGACCACCTGGGCTGGCCCAGGCTGTGCCTCAAAAGCAATTTCTGCCACATGGGGAACACATGGGGAACACTTGGCAGCTCATGGAGCGAGTGAGCCCTGGGACACCCCCCAGGAATGTCATTGCTGGGAGCCCCAGAGCATTCCCCAGGGAATTCACTGATGTGCAGTGCAGAGGAGCAGCTGTCACTGCAAAAGCACTAAATTTCTATCTCTTTTTTTTTTTTTTTTTCTTTTCTCCTGTTTTCTCTTTCAGTCACAGAGAAGGAGGTGCAGCAGTGGTGAGTGCCTGCCATGGTGGTGAGCTGGCTGGGGCATGGGGCTGTGGGCAGGGGACAGGGGCTGGTGGCACTCAGCCACCTCAGTGGCCAGGCAGAGCAGGGACATGCAGGAGGTGTGGGCAGGTGCATCCGGACTGGGGTGCAGGTGCTGCCTCACAGAGGGAAGACCAGAAAATAGAGGAGTTTTCCTGGCACACCCTATGCAAGGGCTGGGTTCCAGTGGCTCTTCCCTCCCCATACAAGCAGCCAGAGTGTGGGGACATGGGGACTGTCCAGCTGGTGACCTGATGCAGGAGGCTGGTGCTGTCCCAGCGTGTTCCCTTTGGCTGCAGGGGCTGTCAGGGGTAGGATCCAGGGTTTCTTGCCGGCAGCACACTCTCACTCCATCCCCTCCACCCCACCGAGCGCAGCGCCCTAGAAAAGCCACGGCTTCCCTTTCATCTCCCTATCCCACCAGTCAAGGTTTGCTTTCTTTATCTCTTTCTCTCATCCTTCCCCCCCCACCCGATGAGTCATAGCTGCAGCAACGTGAAAAAGATGTCACCGGCACTTCGGTTTCCCACCTCGCCACCCCCTTCCCCTCCTCCTCCAGCCCTTGTCCCTCTGCAGCGGGCGCCTGACAGATCTGGGCGAGGTGTTGTATAATATTCCTGTACCCCACGTGATCCCCGTGTGGTCCCACCTGCTCCCTTCGTGCTCCCTGCGTGGTGCCCACACCCACGGAGCCGCTGAGCCCCTGCCCTGCTCCCTCCGGTGCAGCTGCACTTTCCAGCACCCAGGAGCAGCCTGGAGCTGGCACCGAGGGCTTTTTGGGGTGTTTAAGTGTTGATGGGTTTGGGAATGACCAGGGCTGTGCCACCTGAGGACACAGGAACCCCTCTGTGCCCCACAGCTCCTCTGAGCAGCTTTCATTTGGGGCCATGCAAAAATTATCATGGAATATCCTGATTGTACCACAAGCGTCATCCTAAGTCCAGCTCCTGGCCCTGCACATCCCAAGAATCCCATGTGCCCGCAAGTATTGTCCAAACACTCCTTGACCTCTGGCAGGCCTGGTGCCATCACCACTTCCCTGGGGAGCCCGTTCCAGTGCCCAACCACCCTCACAGAACTCAGTGGTCGCTGTGCTGTTGTTTCTTGCCAGGGCATGGCTGCAGTGTGGCTGGGCAGTGGGTCCCTGTCACCTCCCATCTCCCAGAAAATGTTCAACACAAGCCTGGTTGTTGCCACTTGTGGGCTGGCAGCAGGTTGGAGCAGTGCAGCGAGCACCGCTCGGTGTCACTGGTGCCACTCACTGCTTGTCCCCGCTGCCACCCTCCCCGTGGCGCCCACAAGGACCTCATCCACAGGGCTGGGATGCTGTAGGTGGGTGATGGGAGAGACACAGGGAGCACCTGGGGACATTCCCAGCTCCAGCCCACTGCAGCACCGGGGAGAGCCTTCCATCTGTGTGGGGAGACCCTCCTGGGCCACGCTGTGCCCTCCATTCACAGGTACAAGGGCTTTATCAAGGACTGTCCCAGCGGGCAGCTCGATGCTGCCGGCTTCCAGAAGATCTACAAGCAGTTCTTCCCCTTTGGTGACCCAACCAAATTTGCCACCTTCGTTTTCAATGTCTTCGATGAGAACAAGGTAAGTCTGGGATGCAGAGGCGTGGTCAGGGCTGGGTGGGGATGGGTTTGGAATGCTTCTGCCTGGCACTGGAGGAGCAAAATATTCCAGTGCTTCCTGGGGCGTGAAATAGAAGTGGCGCAGCTGGAGCGAGCCCCCGCGCTTATTTTAGTTGGGGAGAGTCACGTGGGGAAGGGAAATGAAGTGGGAAAGCAGGAAGGGAGAAAGGCAGCGTGGTGGTGCTGCTGACAAAAGCCCATCCATGCAGTGCCCCCTGCACTCCAGAGCCGCTCCTTCCGGGATGCTCGCTGGTGCGCTGGGCACCGGCAGCTGGATCACAGTGCTGGAGATAAATATGCATCACTCCTCCCTCCCCGCTGCCTTTTTGGACGTGCCCCCTCAGAGGGGATACATGGGCAGGGAGGACTTTGCTGGACAAGAGTGGCAGCAGCACCCTGACCCCTCCTTTCCTCCCCCAGGATGGGAGGATCGAGTTTTCGGAGTTCATCCAGGCACTGTCAGTCACCTCCCGGGGCACGCTGGATGAGAAGCTGAGGTGTAAGTGCTCCCCATGGGATGCTGGTGGGCTCAGCCCCACGAGGATGCTGGGGTGTGTGTCCAGGGTGGGGGCCACAGCCCCTTGGTGTTGCTCTGTCCTGCAGGGGCGTTTAAGCTGTACGACTTGGACAACGACGGATACATCACGAGGAACGAGATGCTGGACATTGTGGATGCCATTTATCAGATGGTGGTAAGAGGGGCAAGAGGAGCACAGGGTGAGCAGCCCCTGGGGATCCCTGCTGGGCTGGAGCTCAGCTCTCTGGGGATGCTGAAACACCCCCAATTCCTTCTTTGGCCTTTGTGGGCGGGGGGTTGTGGCCATCGTGGCTGTCATGGCCAGGGCAGTGTCTGGATCTGGTTGCTGAGGGTGGTTCTAGTGCCAACACTGTCCCCTTGTGCCCTGTCCTGATGGGGGGCGTGGAGGGACAATCCTTGCCCAGGGACACCCTCCAGGCAGGGCACAGATGGGTGTGTGACCTGGTCCTGTCCTGCAGGGGAACACAGTGGAGCTTCCTGAGGAGGAGAACACACCAGAGAAGAGAGTGGATCGGATTTTTGCCATGATGGACAAGGTGAGGATGCTTGGGGTTTTTTTCCCTTTGCCAAGGGATTTAGGAGGTGCTGTGGGTCCCTTTGCTGCATCTTGGCTCCTGCAAGTGCCTTTGCCTCACCAACACAAGGTCTCAGCTGCTGCCCAGATCACTCTGGGATACCCAGATCCCTCTGGGATCCCTGTATCCATTTCAGTGTCTCCAAGGTGGCATTGTCCCCTCCGTGGCTGCAGGCATGGGTGGCTCCATGGGGACACCCAGGCTGAGGCAGGGGCATGGGGAGGATGCATGGGCTGCTGTGGGTGTGCCAGGGTGCTCAGCTGGGGTGAAGCAGTGCAGTGACAGGAGTGTTTTGCAGAATGCAGACGGGAAGCTGACGCTGCAGGAATTCCAGGAGGGCTCCAAGGCCGACCCCTCCATTGTGCAGGCGCTCTCCCTCTACGATGGGCTCGTATAGTCCCGGGGCCGAGCGGCGGTGAGTGAGGGCCAGGGGCTGGGGGGCCCCATCTCCCCCCTGCCTCGTGCCATTCCCACCTCCCCCAGGCACAGGCAGCTGATTCTCCTCTGCTGAAGCACCAAAACATGGATATCCTCCCCAAATCCAGCCAGGGGGAATGCTGCCCCCATTCTCATTGGTTTCTCCCAGTCCTCCCCATATCACAGAGCTCCCCCAGACCTCATCCCATGGAGATGGAAATGTTTGCCCGTGGCACAGCTCACTCCCTCACCAGCAGATGTGGCTTCAGAGGAGGCAGGGAGGCAGCTGGAGTGCTGGGGGCATGGGGATGCTCCAGAGACAGATTATATTAAATGTTTTATTTATCTTTTATCTTACTATATTATGCCCTGGAGCTGGGTTTGGCTCGGCAGTGTCAGGGGCACAGGTTCACAGCATCATACAGGTGCTGGGCTGAGCACCCTGTGGTCCTTGCTGTGCCTTGTGGAGCTGTGCAGAGTCCCTTGGAGGGTTTTTGGTCATCACAGTCCAGGCAGTGTCCTGGGGGTGGGGTGTTTTTAACCCCACTGGAGTTTTGAGATTTTCAGTCTCCATTCTTTTCCAGCTTTGCCCTTCCAGCTGTGCTGGGATCACATGAGATTGTCACAAAGTGGGGGGATCCCCACGACCCCAGTCCTGGTTTGGCTGGGTTGCACGTGGCTAATAAACGAGATATGTACAATAGCTCAGAGATGGGATTCAGTGCATCTGTCCAAAGGCACCAAAGACCAGGGGCATGGTTAACCTGGCATTTTATAGGGTTTTACCTGGGGGTAGGTGTCCAAATTTGGTTACAGGGCAGGGGCATGACTGTCTAAGTCTAAGGTCTTGAACCAACTGGGGTTACTCTATTAGCATCTTCCTAATGTCCCACCTCCCAAGGTCTCAGGTTATTCCCTCTGGTGTAGAGAACCTGGGCTAGGCTTTGATCTGTCCCACCAGGCTTCCACACGAGACGGCCACAGGGATTTCTGGCCATACTTCTCACCCTATTTCCCTTCTCCCCGCCCTCTCCTGCAGATGCCTGGGGGAAGATGCTCTCCGTGCCATCCGACCACCGCCGCGCGAAGCTTGCCTGTCCCTCCCGGCCTTCCTTTCTGTTCCGCGAGCAAGGGATGCCCTCTCTGCACTCTGAACCAGCCGCTGCCATTTGCCAACTTCTGCTTTTTCCAAAAAAAACCCCTCTCCAGACCCCGGTCTGAGCGGCAGCGAACGCCCAAGACTTCAGGGCCGGGGGAACGGGTGGAGCATCGCCGCAGGCAGAGCCCCCTCTCGGCCTCCTGGCCCCCTTTGCTCCCCTTTTCCTACGTTTTGGGATGGGACCGTGGATGCACTGGAGGGGTCCTTTCTTGGGAAGCAGCCAGAGATGGAGCCCAAAGGTACCGGGGGGCTGCACCCCCGGGCTCTGCCCGTGTGGGGTGGCCGGGGAGCCGAGGCACCGACGGCGATTGGGAACAGAGTCCTGGCGTCACCCACCATGCCGCTGGCAGCCCGGCTCGGCTCACTAGGGATATATTATATTGGTTTTGTTTGTTTGGTTTTTTTTTTTTTTTTGGTGAGACAGTATTGTGCTTTTTGGTTTTGTTTTGGTTTGTTTTTTTGGTTGTTTTTTTTTTTCCCCTTCGGTGGAAAAAAGTGAAGCTTTTTTTTATATGCCTATCTCGACGATCGATATCCTTATTTATTTGTTGTAAATGTTGCTGCTGTGTTTTGTCTCTCGTGTGTGTGTGTCCACCCACCCAGGTGAGGATTTGTAAGGTTTACATGCTCGTACACTATTGCGGGGACCCGGGAGCCTGCAATAACAATGAAGCCAAAAATCTGCCTTCCCCCCTCTCCTCCCACCCCTCGTATCCCAAGCTCCGTGGGCTGGCTGCTGTTTGGAGGGGATGCTGTAGCTTCTTTTCCTCTTCCTGTTCCCGTGTTCCCTGCATTTTTCTGTTCACCCTTCCCTTTGGGAGCTCAGCGAGGGCTCACTCAGCCCAGACTCTGAGCAGACCAAGCTCCATCCCTCAGTCGGGCAGGGTGAGGAAACTGCCGGGCACCAGAACGTCCCCATTTCCTTCCTTTTATTCATTTTCTCACTGCATGAAAAAGTATTAATGGAGCCCAGAGGTGGGTTCTGCTTTCGAGCAGATTCCTTTGCTATGTTCTGCTTTGCAAATGGTGGGAAGGTGTTTGGTGATGGCTGTGAATCATCCTGTGTGCTGGAGGGGCAGAGGGGGAGCCTTGCTCTGTCTTGCTCTGTGCCCCCATCCCAGCTGGGACAAGGTGACAGGGGAGTGCCAGGCTGGGCTGTGCACAGCTCAGGTATCTCCTTACCCCCCTCAATCCCACGGGACAGGGGAGGTTTTGCTGTGAACCCAGGGCATGGCCCAAGCGGAGTCGCTTGCACCCACCTTGGAGGAGGCAAAGGGTTGGGAATTCACACCTGGGGACACTGGGCTGCAGCCCCCCATCATCAGCGGGGCCTGCATGGCCTCTCCAAACCCCATCAACACCCAGCACCCCTCTGGGATATGTCCCCAGCTCAGCCCCACCAGCACCCACGCACAGTGGGACACAGTTGGCATCTCTGCTGGAGAATGAGCGTTGCATGGGTGATGCTTCAGCTGCCTTGGTGCCTGCTCTGGGAAAGGAGAGATGAGCATTCCCTCAGGAGCAGAGTGCAAGAAGCCTTTGGGACCCCTAAAGCCACCCTGGGGCTTCACCCTTCCATCTCTGGTCCAGCTGATGGTAGCAGCACTTTTCCACCCATCTTTCTCCCTGCTCCTGTGGCTAAGCCCAGACAGAGGACTGTCCCCATGGCAGGGGGAGGTGACATCAGGATGTGGAGGACAGTCTGACAGGTGTCTCACGATGCAGGAGACAAGATGGTGCCTCAGTGTTTCCTGAATCCTCCCAGATAAAGGATGCTGGTTCTTCACTGTGCAGCCCCACTCCCCAGTTTTGGGATTTTGTGCTTGTGGTACTTCTTGATGCCCATGAAAAACCACCCTTCCCCATGCCCAAGGAGACTGACCTCACATCCATGTGCAATATTTCTGCCTTTTCTGCAGTTCCTGCCCTGAAGGTGCCCATGTTTCATTGTGGGGGTGCTTCTGGAGGGTGCCCGTCATACACACCCATGGAAATCTCCTTTTCTTTATTGCTCTGTGGCCAAAATGCAACTCTCTGGGTAGGTTTTTGCAGTGCCTGCAACTTATTGAATGCTCATCTGCCAGACTGGTCCCCTCCTGGTGCCAATCAATGTTCCCAATGAATGTGACACTGCTGTAATCACCTCCACTGATGAATGAAGGGCCCTGCCACATTTGACATAATTCCCAGGCAAAGGCAAACCTCGTTTGCTCTGACACTTTTTCCCTGGAAAGCTTTTAATTTTTGGAGGACCTGTCATGGTTGGAGCTCCATCCAGTGCTCACAGAGGTCTCCCTAGGGAGTCAGCCCTGCCAGGGCTCTTGGCACACTGAGTGTCCCTGAGCAAAGCATTTTGGCCCCAGTGGTCCCCCCTGGCTGTAGATTTGGGACCTTGGTTTGGATGCTTCGAGTCTCCCTTTTGGGGAGCACCGAGGGTCCCTGATTTCTCCTGAACACCACCAGGATCTGCAGCATCTTGAAATATCACTGAAAATAAAGCTTGGAGTGTCTCGTGCTTGGCAATGTTGGCCTTAACCTCCTCGTGCCTCAGTTTCCCCATCAGTGGAGTGGCTGGGGTGAGCCACCCCCCTCTGGAAAGCAGTTTGGTGTCTGTGCCCTGGCAAGCCCAAGTGCTGGATACAGCCCAGGACTGAGGGCACGGGGACACACCGAGCACCAGGCACGTGCAGAACACCCGGAATGGTGCATGAAACACTGGGGTGGAATTGACATCAGTGAGTCTTTAATTCCAGCCTCTGTTTTACACCTGCTCATGATGAAACAGCCAGCAAGCTCTGGTTTGTCTCTGTTCGTACTCGGGTTCCTGGTGCCTGTCCAAAATAGAGCCCTGGCCATGGGAAGGGGGCCCAAAGCACAGCCAGGCAGAGGTGAGGGTCCAGCCCTGGTGACTGTGGCATGTGCCCCCTCTCATTTGTCCCTGTTGGTGTTGCCCCATTAAATGCCATGTCTGTACTTTCCTTTTTTTCACTTTTCTGTCTCTGTGCTGACTGTTGCTGCTTTGTGTCCGTCTTTCCTTGAGCTCTGGGGCTGGGCTGGGCTGAGCTGTTTCCCCCAGGAGCAAGAACGTGGGAGAGGGCTCTGGGGGAAATTCCCCCCTGCCCTCTCCTCACAGCACAAACCAGGACCCAAGAGAGAGAGAAGTGAAGGGTTTTTCCTCTGGAGCAGGCTGTTAATTAATGCAATTTATAATGAGACCAGGCTGGTCCCAGGAGCACTCTCCCTTGGGTTGGTGGAGGGGGTGTTTGCTTCTGGGGGACCCCAGACCCTGTTTGTGCCAGACACCAGCTGCATCTCACCCTCCTTCACAGAAGCAGATGCCTGTTGGTTCTTCCTGAGCCATCAGGACACCACATTCCTGTTGGATGGGGGGCTGAGGTTGTGGGAATTCCAGCCCAGGTCACTGCTCCTCAGTGGGGAGGGATGAAGCTGCCCAGAGAGTAGAATGGTCTTGGAGTCTTGGGATCTGGGTTTGGAGCTGGGCCAGGCATGGCATGGGGGCAGCTGAAATCACTGGCAGAGCTGCCCCCTCCCCATGTATTTAGGGTTGGGGGTCATCTGGGATGGGTGAATGATCTGCAGCCAGCTCACTGCCCCCCATCCAAGGAGGAGATTTGGGACATTTAGTGAGAGCATCTGTCACCTGCCCTTCCCGAGGGCATTGGAGGGGAGGCTCTGGCTGGGACAGAAGTGAGGGCTGAGGGCAAAGGAGGGAGCTGATGGCCCCAGTGTCAGTGCACAGTTTGGGCTGCAGCAGTTTTGGGGTCTCAGTTACACACGTCAGCCCTGCCCATGCAGCAGAGTCATCCTTCCCTTCTCTCTCTGCTCCCGTGGCCACCAGCCCCGGGCTGGGTGCCCTGTGCCACAGGAGTGAGCCCTGCCCAGGGGGTGGCTGAGCCCCAGGCTGGGAAGCAGCAGCTCCAGCAAAGAGCCTTGTTTGTGGAGATGAAGCCTGTGTGTGCGTCCGTGCCGGTGTCTCGGCTTGCATGCCCCGCTGCCTTGTCTTGAGATGAATTCAAGAGCAAACCAAGCAAATGAAACAGTTTAATAACAGAACAAAACAAAACCCAGGAACTTTGTGACAGTGGAAATAAAAGCTTAATGACAGTAATGAAGTGGCAGTGGTCTGTGATGTTCTGGGGTGGGGGGGTCATGGGGGCCACCAAAGCTGCCCTGGTACCAGCAGGGCTGGGAGCTGGGCTGGGGGGTATCACTATCCCGTGCCCCAAGAGCAGGGCTGTGATGGCACCAGCACAGGAGTAAATAGGGATGCTCTGGGCTCTGTGGGCAGGCAGTAAATCAGGCACTGTAGTCACACCCGTGAGGAGCTGTCAGGTCTCAGCTCCAGGCATCACAGGCACAGCCCCACGACACTTCCCAGCTCCTTTTACCCAGACACAGCTTTCCCTCTGTTGGAGCCCATCCTGACACTGTGCCTGCATCCCTTTTTCCTTTTGCAGTGAAGACACAGCCATGTGCCCGTGGGCACCATCCCAGTCCCCTCCGAGCCCCCTCACCCATGCAGCGGGCCGGGAGCCATTGGGTCACTTTTGGCACACAGTGGCTGCAGAGGAATCTTGATACGAATATTCCACAATTGTGTCCCAGTGCCCAGAGCGGAGGTGCCCCTCAGCAGCCCCCCCTCCCCTGGCAGGGCTCACAGGGGGGCTCACAGCCTGGACTGGGCTTTTCACGTGCAGCGGGCTGGCGTTGGCCATTCTGCTCTGCCAACTCTTCCGGAAACGAGCACTGCGAGGCCTCGCTCCCAGCCCATGTCCCTTGTGTTTGCTCTCCTAACGAGGCTGACTAATTATTTTCAGGAGGCCAGAGGAGATGCCCTAATGGTCCAAACAAGGAGGCTGTGTTTGTGCAGGGGGTTTTGCCCAGAGGTGCTTTGTGCCAGCACATGGTGGGAGCTCCCAGAATTTCTCCTCTGTGCCATGGAGTGGGCAAGGACAGGCACAGGCTCCAAACCACAGTGGTTACCCAGAGGGTGTGCCTTAACCCCCAGCAGGGAAGGGGTTAAAGCCCAGCTAGCACAGGTGCTCCTGGCACTGGGAGCACTGATGGGAAGGGCTGGTTGGGATTAATGTGGTGATGAGAAGCTGTTGGGGTTTCTTTGTGCCAGCATTGCTGGCGCTCCCTGCCAGGGTGCAGGATGGATCTGGGAGGCAGGTTGGTGGCTGGGGATGCTCCAAGGTAGGTTTTGTGGCACTGTAGGGTGGGGGACTCCCCTCAACTCTGTGGGGCTGGGACTGCAAAACCTGGGGGTGTGCAAGCCCTGGTTGTGGGACAGGAGGGGGACAGGCCACTGGCACAGCCCCAGGGGAAGAAGTGTCCTTGCCCCGCTGGAAGGGGGATGTCCTTGCCCACTCTGAGGCTGGGCTAGGCTGAACCCAAGCCTGCAGGGATAAAGGAATGCACAGCATGGCCCCACTGTCCTGTGTGTGGGTCGTGAGATGGGTGAACTCCAAGGTCCCCCAGCTCCTTGTGAGGAGGAGCAGGGCTGGTGCTGGGGGTGCAGGAGGGGCACAGCTTCACCTGGAGCCGGCTTTTGGCCGTGCCTGCTCCCTGGGTCCCGCTGCGGGGGAGTTGAGCAAGAGCAGAGTATCCCTGTGGAGCAGCCATGAGCTCAGCACTCTGCTTCCAGGGGAGGCAGGAAACGCTCCGCACCCCCAGCCAGCGCTCCCGGCCAAGGGCTGCCGGTCCCGGCCAAGCTCTGCCTGTCCCAGCCCGTGTCCTGGCTCCGGCTCTGTCTGTGCTCTGCGTGGCTCTTTGCTCCCTGTTCGTGGGGTGGCTGCGTGGGTGCGCCCACCCGAGCCCCCCACAGAGCCCCTGACCCCCAAGCCCCGTTGCAGACCCCCATTCCAGGGGCCCTTTGCCCAGCACAGGGGGAGTTTGCTTCCTTGGGCTCCTTTTGCAGCTGTCTCTCCCCCCGCTGGGGTTTGGCAGGGTTTGCTCACAGGTGCTCAGCTGTGACCCCCATGTCCTCCCCTAACCCTCTGCTCCCCCCAGCAGAGCAGGGTCTGTCTGAGCCAGGGGGTCGGGGCTGGGGAGGGGGCCTGGCCAGTGTTTCTGACAATCCCGTGGGCTGCAGGATCTGCTTCCCAATCCCTGTATCTCCATCCCAACTCCCACCCACCTCCCTGCCGCGTCGCTGGCTCCAAAAGTCCGCTTTTTCCTCCCGCCCTCCCTCCTCCCTCCCAGAAGTTGAACGCTGGAGGAGCAGGTCCGCAGCTGCGGAGGGCTGGGCGTTCCCTGCCCGGGTCCCTTCTCCGTCCCCGCCGCGTGTGGCCCCTCGCACACCGAGTCCCTCCCCGGCGTGGGGACGGGAAGGGCAAGGACAAGGACACGAGGGGTGTTCCTGACACCTGAGCGTCTCCCCCCACGATGCCACCCCACGGAGGGGTGTTTGTGGGTCTGTGGATGCTGCTGGCCCTCAGCGTGGCCGAGAGCCCCCCAGGGTGGGCCACTCTTGCCTTTGTGTTCGATGTCACCGGCTCCATGTACGACGACCTGGTGCAGGTGATGGACGGGGCCTCGCGCATCCTGGAGCGGACGCTCAGCAGGAGCACGAAGCCCATCAGCAACTATGCTCTGGTGCCCTTCCACGACCCAGGTAGGTCCAGGACAGGGTGAGGATGTGTCCTGCCAGGGATGGGGCTGTGGGGAGCTGGGCTGTGCTTCTGGATGGGCTGGGTCTGAAGCATGCACTACACAAGTGCTTGCAGTGTCCCTTCTCCCTGTTTTTCATGCCCTGGTGACGGCTGTGATGGGGATGGCACCTCAACAGCTGGGAGCTAGGCTGGGGATCCTGTCCCCAAGACACCCTGGGGGCACAGGGTGGGCTGTTTTCACCCTATTAATCCCAGGCATTCTGACACCTTGTTGGGGTGGCTCTTTCCCTACCATCCTGCTCTCCTGCTCTAATCTCCCCGGAGTAACCATGGGGGGTATTTCTGTACAAGTCCACAATGTGCTTCCAGGTGACCTCAATAAAAACACTGCTTTCTAAGAGGTTTTGGTAATTTGCTCTGATACCAGAATCATTTATTTCTGTCTCTGTCTTTGTCTTCTTTTTGTGCACACCCATAAAAAGGCAGCTATTCCCCGAAAGAACCCTGGCCTCCTACAAGGAGAATGGGACCCAAGCTTTATTTTCAGCAGAAACACTGAGCTGAGTGAAAACCATTGGAGCCAGGCAGGGAAGGAGGCAGAGGCAGTGAATTGATTCCTGCACTGCTTTGCTGGGAGCCTTCCCCAGTAGAAAAGGGCACTGGGTTTGCAGCTCACCCTGACTGGGACCACCCAGAGTGTCGGGAGAAATTCCTGGGCATAGGAATCGTTGCTGAAGTGGTCACAGTATGGGCAGAGAGGCTGGTATGCCCAAACCCACATCTCTCCTGGTGCCAGGAGCTGATGCTGGACCCTGAGTCTCACAGGAGTTTGAGCCAGGGCAGGTGCCAGGAGCCCCAGCAGTGTGGGTGGTGTTGGAAGAAGCTGGTGCTGGGCTCAGGGGGCTGAGGTGGTGGTGTCCATGTCTTGCAGAGGTGGGACCTGTCACCCTCACCACGGATCCTCAGCTCTTCCAGCAGCGCCTGCGGGAGCTCCATGTCCAGGTAGGCGTCCTCAGCCCCACGCTGCTCTGCCAGGCCTGGATTGGTCCCTGGCCCATGGCACTTGGGGGAAGCCTGGCACTGCCTGGTGGTGGGTTCTGGGAGTAATCCCTGCATCCCCACAAGTGTGCTGGGGGTTCAGGCTGAGCCAGACTGGCATAACACAGAGGTGGGAGTGGAGGTGATGGGTAATGCTGATGCTGTGCCCCAGGGTCCTGCAACAGGCCAGAGAATTCCCAGTCCACCAGAGAATTCCCAGTCCACAGTTCTTGTCCCTAATGGAGATGCTGTTCCCAGGAGAGCTTGCACAGACTCTCCATGGAACCAAAAATTTCCTTTTCTAGAGCCACTGCTTGATAATTGAGTTTTTAATTTCTGTTTTAGTTTCGAGTTTTTTGTTGTTTTTTTTTTTAATTATTTCATCTATTTTCTGCCAGCCAAAATGTTCCCTGGGAGCTTAATTCTGCTTTATCCATCCCCACTCTTGCCCTGCCTCCTGTGTATTGCTAAATCCCTGTGGCGTTTCCCTTCGGATGCAGCTGTTTTGGCAGGAGGTGTAACGCTGAGGCTGCAAAAGGTTTCCCAGCCCTTCGGGGTGCCAAGCCCTGGGAAAGTGGGAGCTGGTCCTCTCTGTGCCAGGAGGCTTCCCTGAGGTGGCTGGCTCTGCAGTCACAGGGACAGGCATAAATGTGCCCACTAAAGGTATCTGTGGGAAACCAGTGACTTCTGCCAGCACGGATCCCCAAATGGGTGCTTTAATTCTCATCGTTGTGAGACAGAGCCGGGTCTGTGCCATCCTGAGTGTCCCTGCAGCTCCATCCCGCTGACTCCAGGAAAATGGGGTGGTTCCTTCTCGTGAGCATCCCCCGGGTGGGATCCTGCCGGGAGCTGAGCACCGGGGGGCTCGGTGCCTGTGCCACGTCCCTGCCTGTGTCCCTCAGGGCGGGGGGGACTGCCCGGAGATGAGCGTGGGAGCCATCAGGGTGGCCGTGGAGATCTCGCATCCCGGCTCCTTCGTTTACGTCTTCTCGGATGCTCGGGCCAAGGACTACGAGCAGCAGGAGGAGCTGCTGCGGCTGCTGCAGCACAAGCAGAGCCAGGTGAGCGGCCCCGGCGCTGCCCGCAGGGTGACCCCGGCTCGGGGCCGCAGCAGCAGCATCACATCAGTGAGACCCGGCGATAAAACCTCTGGACCGGGGGGAATTTTGCAGCCCCCGGGCCGATTCGATGTAGTGGGATGCTGGTGGATGCCAGCTGTGTCCCCTGCCGTGGGTGGGCGGGATGTCACGGGGCCGTTGCCGTGGCAGGTGGTGTTTGTGCTGACGGGGGACTGCGGGGACAGGAGCCACCCCGGGTACCGCGTGTACGAGCGCATCGCTGCCACCAGCTCCGGGCAGATCTTCCACCTGGACAAGCAGCAGGTGACAGAGGTGAGTGGGGAGTCCTGGCCCCTTGTGCTGAAGTGAGGCCGTGCCGGTCCGTGAGGGGACATCCAGGTTTAATCGTGCCCTCCCTGCCTCCAGGTGCTGAAATGGGTGGAAGAGGCCATCCAGGCTTCCAAGGTCCACCTACTGTCCACAGACCACGAGGATGGTGGGGAGAACACATGGCAGGTCCCCTTTGATCCCAGCCTGAAGGAGGTCACCATCTCCCTGAGTGGCCCTGCCCCAGGGATCAAGGTCCAGGATCCGGCAGGTAGGAGCCTGGGACAGAGGGACAACAAGGGGGGAAGGGGGCGATGCTTTGCCCCCCAGAAAGACCTCAGGTGAGGACAAGCAGGAAGGGGTTCACCAAACCCTGCCCTAAAACTCAAATAAAAAGGTGATGAGCTACAAAGCCCTCAGTAAACACCAGTACATCTCCCTGCTCCCCTCCCAGGCTGGCTTTGAGGGCTTTCCCTGCTGCCCTGGTGTGAGCTCTGATGGGCTCTGCACTACCTGAGCCCTCCCCGAGGGAGGCGATTCCTGGTTGCTGTAGGAACCAGGGGATAGATCTGAGCTGCCCATCCAAGACATTCACTTATTGTTACAGGAAAGGTCCTGGAGAAAGGCCGAGGTCTGAAGGAGCTGCTCAACATTCCCAACTCAGCCCTGGTGGTGGCTGTGGAGCCCTATGAGCCAGGGACATGGCTGGTCACGGTAAGCTGGTGGCACACCCACACATCCTCTGCCTTTCCCTGGTGGATATTTAGCTTGCCAGGCTTTTCCAGGTGTGGACTTTCCCCACCCATCTCCGGCCAGGCAGAGAATGTGTGAGCAGGCTGAGAGGGTGCAACCTCTCCCTTCCCATCTCCTCTCCCTTCCCCTGCCCTCAGCACTTCACTCTCAATCTCCTTCCAGACCCGGAGCAGTGGCCGCCACTCGCTGAGGATCACAGGCATCAGCAACGTTAATTTCCAAGCCAGGTTCTCCACCCAGCCGGAATTTGACAGCAGCCATCCCGGAGAGCGGCCGGTGCAGGGTGAGGGCGGTGCTGCCCGAGGGGCTGGATGCTGCATCTGGGAGTTTTGCAGCCGGGAATGTGGTTGGTGTTTTTTTTCTTTTTTCCCTCCCCGCTTTCCAGGTCTTCCCATCTCTGTGCTGGTGAACTGCACGGGTCTGAGGCCGCCTGGGCGCCTGCAGGAGATCGAGCTCTTCAACACCTCGGGCCACCTCCTCCTCTCGCTGCCCGCGCAGCCCCTCCTCACCTCCTCCTCCGGCTCCACCACGCGGCTCTGGGTGGGTTCGCCGCTCTGGGTCCCCCCGGGGGATTTTCTGCTGAAGGTGAAGGGTGAAGATGCCCAGGGCCACCCCCTGCACCGCCTCTCAGGGGTGACCTACACCAGCGTGGTCCCCGGTGAGTGGAACCCGCGGGTGCTGAGCAGGGACCAGAGGTTCCAGCACTGCCTGTGCTTTGGTTTCTCCTTGGTCATCCTGTGTCCCAGTGAGATTCCAAGGGTGTTGTGCATCTGCACGTCCCCAATCCCTTCCAGGTCCACCTAAAGTGAACATCTCCAGCAATATCCAGGCTTACAACCGTGAGCCACAGCTCATCTCCTGCTCTGCGTGGAGTGAGATCCCTTTCCGCCTGCAGCTCAGCCGTGGCAGGATGAAGCTCAGGGAAGAGCAGCTCTTTAGGTGAGCCTCTTGTATGGCTCTGAGCAATGCCAGCTGAGGGGGTGCTGTGTACTGGGTGAGTGCCTTCAGGTTCTTAGCATCCCGAGAGGAAAATTCCAAGGGACAGGTCTGCAGTAACTGGCGATGCCCCTCTTTGCCTGACTCAGATGAAAAAAAAGTCCCAGGGCATAGGACTACGATGGTGGCATGGCAGTCCCAAGGTGGGAGTGATCCATATTTTCATCTCTCCCTTCTTGTAGGATTTCAGGGAACATCAGCTGGTTGATCCCTGCAGTATCCCAGAGTGACGAAGGCTTTTACGAATGCACGGCCACGAGCAAGGTCGGAGCGACCCGGGCTCGTGCCCACGTCTCTGTCTCAGGTGGGGGCTGCTTGTGCCAGGCCTTGGAGCCCTTCCCATGGCTGGGCACGGGCTCCTCTCACCCAGGCCTCCCGTGTTTGCAGAGCCACCCCCGCGCCTCATCGCCCCCGGTAACATCACGGCCTCACCGGGCCAAGACGTGGTCATGTCCTGCGTGGTCCTGGGGGATGTGCCCTACAACCTGACCTGGAGCTGGCACGGGAAGGTTGTAGGGCACACAGGGGACGGCCGGACCCGGCTGCTGCAGAACCATTCCCTGGAGATCAGCCCCGTGCAGCCAGGGGACGCGGGCCTGTACCAGTGTGTGGCACAGAGCGCCCGTGGCACTGCCACTGCCTCCCTGTGGCTCCTCATCCAGGGTGGGCTTTGTCCCTGTCTGCCACCCTGGCCTGGGGGATATTTTGCTGCCCTGTGGGAGGGTTGTGAATGCTGAGCCCTGCTCCTATCCCGTGCAGAGGCGCCGTGGGTGAAGGTGGACCCCAGCCCCCAGCGTTTCCGCAGGGGCCAGGAGCTGCGGCTGAACTGCACGGCCGGGGGCCACCCCCAGCCCCACACCAGCTGGAAGCACTGGGGCTGGGCACTGCAGCAGGATGAGAGGTAACCCCTGGGGACACAGGAGCCTCTGTCCTGCCTGTCCCACGGGGATGGTGCTCCCCTTGCAGGGATGTACAAGCTGAGGGAGGGAGGCTTGGAGCTGCCGTAGTTCTGGAAAGAGGGAGGCACTGCAGTGTGCCAGCCCATGCTCCTGAGATGCTTGGCATGCTACTGGCCTTGATTTCCTATATTTATTTTTAAGCTGTCCTGCCTTATCCAGGTCACCATCCCCACTTTGCACACCTGGTGTGAGCTCAAGCCTCAAAATAATCTTTGTACTTCCCCTTAATTTCTTCTGCTTTTTGCCTTTCAACTCCTGCCCATGTCAGGCTGTGAGTGCCAGAGCTGACTTTGGGGAAGGCTTTTGGACTTTCAAGATTAAAAAGCCCAATTCTCAGTGCTTTTCCCTGGTACAAAGCAAAGTCCTTCCTTGCAGCAGCTGGCTTTAAGTGCTGACCCACATCCACCACCTGCCCAGCATGGCCTGACACCTGCTCATTTATATCAACACATTTTCCATCATCCCTGTTTCCACAGGGCTCATTTCTCCCTTTCTCTCCCATTTGCTGCAGGGTTTTCAGGGATGCTGAGGGTACCTTGCACATCAGGTCTGCTGTTCCAGAGGATGCAGGGAATTACAGCTGCCATGCCAGCAGCACACTGGGCTGGGATGAGCAAGTGGTCACCCTGGAGTTCACTGGTACCTTCTCCCTGCTCACTGGCAGCACACTGGGAATGGGGCTGTGTGTGATGGAGGGTGCTGGGCTCAGCACACTGGAAATGGGGCTGTGTGTGATAAAGGGTGTTGGGGTCAGCACACTGGGAATGGGGCTGTGTGTGATGGAGGGTGCTGGGGGACAGCTTCCAGGGCTCTGGGATCCCCTCAGGCTGGATGGCACCGCACCCAGCTCAGCAGGGAGTGACCTAATACATCTCTCTCTGTGGCACAGAACCTCCTGCCATCCTGGCAGTGACTCCCAGCCTGAAGGTGCTGGTGGGAGAGGATGTGACCCTGGAGTGCTGGGTTTCGGGGGCACCCCCACCCCACATCGTGTGGTACAAAGGTGAGACCGGGAGCACACCCCAGGATCCCCCCAATGTCATCACAGGGGGGGTCCCCTGGTGTGACAGCAGGAGGGGCCCACTGAGGCACGCAGGGTGCTGACGTGGGGCTCTCGGGGCAGGGGAGCAGGCGGTGGCCACGTTCCCGGCGGGCTCCCAGCGCGCCGTGCTGCGCCTGCAGGCGGTGCGGGAGGAGGACGCGGGGCTCTACGGCTGCCAGGCCCTCGGCCAGGCCGGCACCGCCTCCGACAGCACCGAGCTGCACGTGGGCTGTAAGTCCTGTCCCGTCCTACCTGCTCAAGCCTGTTCCTCAGCTCTCCTTTCTGCTATCCGAGTCTCCCGGGCTTCCCAGCAGGGAGGTGGTGGTGCTTGGTACGAACAGGAGAGAGCTTGGCAGGATTTCCAAGGTTTGGGAAGATGCAGGAGGCTCAACAGGTGGGGAAAGACAAGGCAGTTGTTATTGCACGGGGACATGAAGGCTTGGGATGCAAAGTGCATTCAGTGGGATTTGGCAGAGGTGGGGGCTGACCTTTGTGTGCCTGGAAATCTAGGTGAAAATCTTCTGCTGGGGGAAGAAGGGATGAAAGAGCATGGAGAGGAGGAGGGAAGGCTCTGTGTTGAGGGCAGCAGGGTTTAAAGCAGTTAAAGATGGAAAAGTGCAAGTTATTTTGCTGAGCCAGGGGTCGATGAGTGTAACTGGAACAGATGAAAATTGCAATGGCTCTGACAGCTTTGGAAAAGCACCAAATGCTTTAAGTCAGTCTCATAACTTGTCAGGGCACCTGGCTCATTGGCTTTTCAGCCCCATCCCTTCCTGTGGGGAAGCTGGGATGCTGGACCTGCCTGAGCCGTTTCTCTGCTGCTCTCTCCTCCAGCTGCCCCTCACTTTCCTGAGCCCCTGGGTGACATGGAGGTCAAGGCAGGGGAGAGTGTGAGCCTGGTGTGCCGTGTCGAGGGATCTCCCCTGCCACAGGTCACCTGGTCCCGGCAGGACGGGAAGCCTGTGGTGGGCTGGCAGGGACCACGGGGTGTTTCCAGCCAGCTGGAGGCTGCCCAGCTCCTCATTGACAGTAAGAGCTGAGTGTGCACACATTTCTTTGTATTTTTAACTTGTGCAAGCTTAGCTGTGCAGTAACAGCCTGCAAGCCTCCAGCTCTGAGGGGTCTGTCCCCATTGGAGATGGTGGTGGGGCAGGGGAGGGTGGTCCCCGTCCTGGAGCTTGCATGGGGCTCTCCAGCCCCACCAGGCTGAGACTTCTCCCCACTGTGCTCCAGGTGCCTCGCTGGATGACCAAGCCATCTACATCTGTGAAGCCCAGAATGAGTTTGGGAAAATCCAGGCAGAGGTCAAGCTCACAGTCACGGGACAGGGTTTGTTTCTCCCTTTGGTGGGTGAACTGATCCCAGCTGTGCAGGCAGTGAGTGAGGGGCAGACCAGAGCAGCTGTCTCTGGTCCTGGGCTGGCCACAGTGAATGCTCAGCAACCCCAGGGCAGGGTTTGGGCAATGCCCTTCCAAGCCCTCTTTGGCTTCATATGCTGACATGGACCCAAACTGCAGCAAGTATCCCCAAGTTCCTGGGGGAGTGGAATTGGGTCCAGACCTTGGAAGAAAGGTGACCTAGATCCATTCTCCTGAGCATTCCTGGCCAGTTTATTATGGATTGATACTGGTTCCCTTTCCCCTCTTTCAAGCAGCCCCAGAAATAGCTCTTGCATCCCCTGTGGTCCGTGTGCTGCCAGGCCAGCCCGTGTCCCTGCCCTGTGTGATCCTGGCTGGGAGCCCATTCCCAGCCCGCCGCTGGCTGAAGGATGGGCAGATGGTGAGACTTCCATGCCTGCTGGGATGGTGGGTGGGTGGGTGGACATTACCCTCATGGTGGGGCTTCACTGCAGGATGGGTCCCCCAACCTCAAAACAGCAAAAGCTGCTGGTGACAGAATCCAGTGGAGCATTTATGTTGGGAAGGCAACATGGATTTATCCCCACGTCAGGATGTTGCTCAAGAATTCATTCCTGGGTGTGCCCCAAAGATGCAGGGATATGTCGGTATATGACCCTGCCATCTGTCCTGCTGCCTGCTCTCTCCCCATGTCCAGGTAGCCCCAGGTGACCACTATTCCATCCGGGCTGATGGGAGCCTGCACATGGAGCAGGCATCCCAGGGGGATGCAGGGACCTTCACCTGTGAGGTGAGCAACGCCCTCGGCTCGCACAGGCAGGACGTGTCCCTGGTCATCCACGGTGAGTGACAGGGAGTGACACGGGGCAGGCTCTGTGCTCTGCTCTCTGTGCTGGCCCTGGCCATGGAGGATAAGGAGCTTCCTTTCCTTCCCAGTTCCTCCCAGCATCGAGCCTGGCCCTGTTCTCGTCACTGTCACTGAGGGAGCGGCTGTCACCCTGCGGTGCAATGCCAGCGGCGTGCCCCGCCCCACTGTCACCTGGGCAAAGGTGGGTGACAGGGACAGGTGAGCCCCTGCTGGGGCCACCCTCGAGTTCAGGGCAATAAACAGGTAACCCCTTCAGGGTTTGAAGGGGGTGTAGCTCTCCAGTGTGGCTGTGGCTGCCTGGGGAGGTGGCACCAAGTGCCCTGGGAAGCTGGGACCAGGGCATGATGTATCCATAGCTCCCTTCTTGCCTTTGGGATGTTCAGCTCACAGGAGAATCTCTGCCTTCCTCCCTTCCCTTTCTCCTGTAGGGCACAGAGCCCATTTCACAGAGCCCACACTACCAACTTGACCCTGATGGGACCCTCCTGATCCCTTCATCATCCCCTGGGGATGCTGGCACCTACTTCTGTACAGCCACCAATGCAGCAGGATTCTCCAGCCGGGAGATGCAGCTCTCCATCAGCAGTGAGTGCTCAGGACAGCTCCAGAGGGGACTGGCAGGGAGAGAATGACCTGGGAACATTCCTGGCTTCCTTGGAGCACCAATCCAGGTGCCAGATGGGTTTGCAGGATGGGGAGAGAAGTGATGAGGGCGGTGGGGCAGCTGGAGTGTCCCTGCCCCAGCTGTGCTCCCTCTCCATCCAGCAAAGCCCAGGATCAGCGTGAATGGATCACAGGCATCAGACCCTGTCACCATCCTGGCTATGCTGGGGCAGGAGACCACCCTGCCCTGCGAGGCCCAAGGATATCCCCCTCCCTTGGTGCTGTGGAGCCGGGAGCCCCAGCCCCTGCCTCTCGCCACCACGAGGTAAGGAGGGTTGTGGGTGGTGGGGGCCACCATCTCCTGGGATTTGGTGTCTCCTCAGAGGGATGTCAGGCCCATGAAGGTGCTCAGCTGCTTGGCAGGGAGATGTGAAGGGCATCCCTGGCATCCTGTGGCCAATGCTCAATGCAGGAGCTGAGGCAGCTGAGCAGTACTGCATTAGCTCTGCTCTCCTTGGAGAGCACCAGGCTTTTTTTCCATCTTCCAAACATCTACTGGGACCAAGCAGCTGCTTCCAATCATTCATGAGTCTACCCAGGACACAGGGCTGGGGTTGGGAAGGAAAGGCAACTCCAGTGCAGCTCCTCACCCTGCTGTCTGTCTGCCTTCATGCACATTCCTACCTTGTGCTGTCACAAGGTCAAGGATGTGCCTGGGGTTGATGGATCCCTGTGGGAAGTGTTGGTCCTGGGCTTGATGCTTCTTGGGACGAGGTTTGACACAAACACAGTTTTTAGCCCAGCAGTGGCTTTGTCTGCACTGGGATGTGGGGTTTTAGCCCAGTTTTGTTCCAATGAGTGTCTTCTGGAGGGACAAATCAATTTGTTGAAGCTGAAAGCAACCATTAAAGTCATTTAATGTCATTTGATCTAGGATAAACACATATCCAACCATTCTCCAGGTTACCTGGTGTCTTGGTCTTCCAATATTTTCTCCATGTGTTAGCACCATCTTGGAAGGGACCCCCTAAAGTCACGGTCTGGGTGTTAAGCCCTCCTTTCCATGTACCTGAGGATTGCTGTGGCCTGGGGAAGCAGGAAGGAGTCTTAGTTTTGCTCTTCTTGAGGGGTGTATTGCCTTGTTGTTGGTGTCTGATTTGCGAAGGTTGTTCCTGGCTGACCTGTGCTGCTCCCCACATCTCAGCTGGCTTGTCCATGCTGGGTGATTTATGGGAGCACAGGAGGAGGAATCTGCAGCCGTGGGCTGAGATGATGTTATGTCTGTGGAGCACAGATGAGGCTGGGAATGAGAGCGTGGCCAGCTCCAGCTGCAGGGGCTGTGCTCTGGGGGCACCCTTGTCCTCCTTCATCCCCCTGGGCTCATGTGCTGCCTCGTGTTGAGCTCGTGCAGGGGCTGAGCAAAGGGGGTTTGCCCCCATGGGCAGCTGTGCCACCCTCTTTGAACGGGAGGTGGCCATGGTGACCTCTTGGCTGTCCCGAGGTGATGGTGAGCTCTCAGCCCTTAGCTCCCACCCAGAGCTGGGTGAAGGATGACATGGCTGTTTGTCCCATCCAGCTTTTCTGTTCCTCCTCCCCAAGGTACAGTGTCCTCCCTTCAGGGTCCCTCCACCTGGCCGAGCCCCAGGTGAGTGACACCGGCCTCTACACCTGCACGGCCTCCAACGCTGCAGGGAACGCCTCGCTCAGCTACAGCCTGCACATCCAAGGTCCAAACACCCCCCTGGGCCTCACTGGGCTCCTGCACCCTCCAAACCCTCGGCTGCTCTCATGTCCCTGTGCCAGGGTCTGAGGGTGGTCCCAGTCTGAGGTTTCCTCCCCCCCAGCTCCCCCCCAGCTGTGGATTGGTGATGGGGAAAGCCACCTGACAGCTGTTGTTAACACCTCCCTGAGGATGCACTGTCACTCCATGGGCATCCCCCCACCCCAGATCCAGTGAGTGCTGCAGGGTGCTGGGTGCTCCCTGTGCTCCCAGGGTGGGTGGTAAGGGCCTCTGGCTTGGGGTGTTCCTTAGGGTGGGAGGCATCCATTCCTTCTCCTTGTCCCTGGTGTCCACTGCTCAACAGCCCTCTGCTGGCACTGCCAGCTCCATTCCAGGTGACAAGGGGACAGTCCTTGCTGCCAGCACCCCACTGTCCACCCTGTTGGTGTGCAGAGACAGGGCATGGGTGCTGGCAGGACAGACCAAGGACTTGCTGCCTGTCCCCTTGCCCTTGCAGGTGGCTGAAGGATGGGCACCCTCTGGATGGTCAGGATGGTGTGGTGGTGTCCCAGGACGGTGGGACCCTGCTGGTCACCCGAGTGGGGCTTGGTCACCAGGGGCTCTACATCTGCCAAGGCAGCAACTGGGCAGGGCTGGCCCAGGCAGAGGTGCAGGTGTCAGTGCATGGTGAGTGCAGCACCGGGGGTGAGATGGGCTCTCCATCCCGTGTGTTGGCACGATCGTGGCTGCCCAAAGGGATGGGAGTTCTTGGCCCAGATTTTTGGTAGGTGCAGAGGGCCTGGCTTGATCGCTTGGAATCTTGTATTTTGTCAATGAAGCTGAGAGATGATGGCCACTGGCACCACAGTCAATCCTATCTGGTGTTTCCTGCTGGAGGCTCCTCCCCCAGCCCCATTTCCCTTCCACCCGCAGGATGTGACTCTGAAGGTGCCATGTGAGAAACCAGGCAGGGAATGGAGATTCCTGCCTGGGAAGAGTGATTGTCTCACTGGGGCAGGGACCAAACCTGCTGGGTGCTTTGGGGAGCAGTGGTGGCACCCCGGGATGATGTGTTCCCCTCCCAGAGAGGGCACTGAATGTGGATCCCGGCTGCCAGGGCTGGGTGTGTGCCCAGAGCCGCCGGGGAGCCTGGCTGTGCCCCGGGGCCCTGCGCTGGTGGCTGCAGACAGCCCGGCTCACACAGACGGTGACAGTGGCTGCTGGCTTGCAGTGCCCCCACATATCGAACCCAGCGCGGTGGATCTGGCCATCCCGGAGAACGGCTCGGCATCCCTGGAATGCCTGGCCTCGGGGCTGCCTGCTCCCGGTGAGTCAATCCCGTCCTTCAGCTCTTGCTGAATCCCTGGGGGTTTCCCTGGGCGAGGGGGACAGAGCATCGCTCCTCACAGCCCAGCTCTTTGCCTCCCTCCAGACATCACCTGGTACAAGGGGCAGGAGCAGCTCTCTGCCGGAGCAGGGCTGGCCCTGTCCGAGGATGGGAAGCTCCTGCAGATCCCACGGGTCCGAGTCTCCGATGCCGGCAGCTATCGCTGCCTGGCCTCCAGCGTGGCCGGGGTGGCTGAGCTCTGGTACAGCCTGCAGGTCACTGGTGAGTGCAGCTGTGGTCTCCTGAGAGGTGGCGGTTTCCCCCCTGGAATATCTCATGTGGGATCAGTGGGGTTGTCCCAGCCCTCAGGATACACCCCTGGAAGGTGGCTCATCCCTATCCTCTGCTCCATTTATTCATTCATGACAATTCCAGTCATGCAATCCCCTGAATTGATCCCAAATGATGTCCTGGAAAGCCATGGCCGCATGGATGGGTACTGCCAGGTGCCCATTACAGGGTCACCTACCACCCTGTCCCTTTTGCACCCTGTGTGCCTGGTGACATTTCTGTCCCCCCTGGACTCAGTGGACTCAGTGGTGACTCCTGGGCTGCTGCCAGGAAAGGCACTGGACAATTTTTCTCACTTGTTCCAAGCATCCCTGCTGCTTCCCAGACCACTCAGCATGTCCACAGCACTGGGGGCTGAGCCAGGCTCTGGCTTTTCTCTGGGATGCTCTAGGCCAGTTGGTGGAAGTCCTGCAGGCAGGTGGCCAGGGAGTGGAGAAGGTCCAGTTCTCCTGCTCTGGGCTTGTTCCTGCAATCTCTTCCCAGGGAAATGTTTGCACGTCTGCCGTCCTGGCTCGGGTGGATTGTTTGGGTTCTGCTGTTTTTGTTTTTCAAGGGTTTCTGGGTGTTGGGGCTTTTCTTCTCCAAACTGATATCCCTCATGGGAAGGAGTTACCGTTTTCCAGCCAGCTGTATTTATGAGCAGCTGAGAACATCATCCCATAATGGAAAGATTTGGGTAACCTTCTGAGTGAGCAGGGCTGCCTAATAGGGCTGTGTCTGGCCAACCTGACCTTGGCCTGCTTGTGGGATGCTTGGTCATCCTCTGCTGTTTGCCACGTGCAGTTAAAAGCATCCCTCTCTTGGCTGCAGAGACAAGATTATTGTTTCCACATGAAGCCAGGGCAGGGGAATGTCACAGGGTTTTTTGTGGCACCCAGCAGGGCTGCAGGGGGTGTGTATCCAGCAGGATGGAGCTCCAGTGAAGTGCTGCCCTTCTCCTCTTGTCCAGTGCCACCAATGAGCTGCTCCTCTCTTCCCTGCAGTGCCTCCATCCTTCTCCTCACCAGAGCCTGAGGCCGTGTCCGTGCCAGAGGGACAATCTGTCCAGCTGGCCTGCGAGTGCCACGGGATCCCCCTGCCCACCCTGAGCTGGTGGAAGGACGGTAGGGCCCTGTTCCTCAGCCTCATCTCTCCCCACATGGGTTGACCCAGCTGTTGGTGTCCTTGGAGCAAGGACCGCTTTTTGTTGAGCAGTATCCAGCTTCCGAGTGGGATTTTGTCCTGCTGGGAGCCTGAGGGGAAGCTCTGCCCCCTTCCCTGGGCAGGTGAGCCCCTCTCCACGCAGCCAGGGAGCCCAAGGCTGGTGTCCCCAGGAGGGACCATGGTGTACCTGGAGAAGGTGCAGCTGCTGGACCAGGGGACGTACACCTGCGAGTGCAGGAATGCTGCCGGCAGCAGCAGCAAGGAGCATCACCTGGAGGTGCACGGTGAGCATGGGGACCAGAGGCCTGTGGGGGTGGGTGGAGGTGTTGTGACACCTCAGTGCAAGGTCCAGCTGGACCCAAAAGCCATTTCCTGGTGCCTTGGATGTTTTGGAAGGGATGCTGCTACCTGGGTCAGCTTTGCCCCTCCACTTGTGCACGGCTGAGGGAGTTGCTGCACATCCCCTCCACCCTGTGTCCCTCTGCCCACAGCACTTCCAAGGGTCCAGGGCAGCAGCAATGCTCCAAGGAAGGTTTCTGTCATCAAGGGTGGTGAGACAGTTCTGGAGTGCGAGGCCAGGGGGACACCAGCACCGTGGGTGACGTGGGTGAAGGACGGGCAGCCTGTGGCTGGTGGGGACGGGCTCCTGCTCACAGAGCAAGGGAGGAGGCTGCACATCCCCAGGGCAGAGCTGGCCCATGAAGGACACTACACCTGCCTGGTCTCCACGGCAGAGGGGCAGGAGCAGAGGGAGTTTGATGTTGTGGTGCATGGTAAGGACGTGGGATGGGGCTGGTGGCTGGGGGTGGGCTGGATGCAGGCAGGATGAGGAGGGTGGTGATGTGGAGGTGCTTGATGTGGAGTAGATGTTGGACAATCCAGCATGTAGCAGGTCTCATGGTCAAGCAGGGTTATGCTTCAGGAATAGCTGTAGAACTAGCTGTGTCCACCAGACAGGAGTTTCTTTCCAGAGCCATCACAGCAGATCATCTCACATAAAATCCTCTACTACCCAAGGACTTGGGGGAACCTCATGGGTCAAGGTCACTTGAGTAATAAAAAGTCTGAGGTGGCTCAGACTGTGTGGCCATTCCAGGGTGACATCAGCAAGCCTGGGTTCAGTGTGCAGGTAAGTGGCACACACTTTCTGTGGGTCACCTGTCCCATAACACCTGTAAAGTCACCATCTCCAGGTGATGCTAATGGTCCTGTCCTAAAGCTGTGCGAAGCAAGAAGGTGGGAAAAACCAGGTTCACCCAGCTCTGCCCTCTTTTTTCTGCTCCTTTGCCATCCTGGCTGCTTTGCAAATGGATGTTCATCTTTTTCTGCATCCCCAGTTCCTCCTGAGTTCATTCAGGGATCAGGACTGACAACCAATGTCAGTGTTTCCCTGCAAGGATCCCTGACGCTGACCTGCGAGGCCACTGGTGTCCCCCAGCCCACTGTCACCTGGTTCTGGGGTGACTCTCCTGTCACCCCCAGCGAGCACACCCACGTGCTTTCAGGTCAGAGGTCTGGGTGCTGTGAGAGATTTTTTTGGGAGCATGTTTTTCCCCAAACTCCTGGTGGAGCTACAGCCACACAGGAGCACAGCTGGGATGTGCTGGTACCTGGCCCAGGGCCCTGAGACCTCTCTGCCCGGTGCTTCCAGGGGGCTGGCTGCTGAGGCTCATCCGTGCACGAGCCCAGGATGGGGGTCACTATTCCTGCCTGGCCAGCAATGTAGCTGGAGAGGCCAGGAGGCATTTCAACGTGGAGGTCCTAGGTAAGGAGGGGTCTTCTGTCTGCTGCAGGATTCCTGGTGGGGTTTCAGAGCTCCACCCTTGCAGGAACAGACATGAGTTAAGACTGGACATGCTGGGTGTGCTGGAGTCCTTAAAATGTGAGCTCAGAGGCCAAGCTGGCCAGCTGCTGAAGTCCCTGGGGGCTTGTGTTCCTAGTGCCTCCCCACATTGAGGATGCGGGTGAAGAACACACCTTCAAAGTGCCCGAGGGTCACCCTGTCACCTGGTCCTGCCTGGCTTCAGGTGAGCATCAAGTGGGGAGGGAGGTGGTGTGAGCAAGTGGCAGATGGGGCTCAGGGACAGACCTGAGTCTCACTTTGGGGTGTGGAGCAAATGGATGGCTCCAGTCAGAGACAGGAGAACAGCTGAAATCAGCTGCAGAGGATTTTTGAGATGGTTCCTGGCTCTGCAGTTGTGCTGTCCGGGAAGCGCTGGGGAGGGGACGCCCACATGGGGAGCCTGTTCCACAATGTAAACTCCAATCTTTCCCAAATGGAGCTAAAATTCCTCTAATCTCATTTCTCCTTTAGTGATGGGAATAATTAATCACCTCCCACTCAGGACAGTTCTCTTTCTTCTTGCTGGCTCAGCCAGCAGCTTCTAAAATCCTGATCCAGATCATGATAACTCTGATTTGGGATGATGTCCTTGCTTTCCAGAAATCTCTGACAGTGACCCCAGCCAGGCTGTGCTCACACATGGAAAAACTTCACACAAAGGCCAAAACCCACTTTCCATCCCTCACAGGCAACCCACAACCTAAGATCACCTGGCTGAAAGACAACCACCCTCTCCCTGGCACCTTCTCCATCTCCCCTGATGGCTCCTTGTTTCACATCCCCCAAGCCTCCCTGGCCCATGCTGGTCGTTACTCCTGTGTGGCCTCCAGCTCCCTGGCAAATCAGACCAAGCACTACCTGCTGGATGTTTTGGGTATGAGATACCTTTGGATGGAGGCAGGGCCTCGGGTGTGAGCAGACTTAATGGGATTTAATAGCCTGCCCCAGGTGGGTGGGGAGGGTCCCTTAATCCTGCAGCCAAAGCATGGCTTGGACCTGTCCCAAGCCCTTGTGAGACCTCTTGGAGGAGCAGAAAGCACCTGTTTAGTGCAGGATCCATCTGTGATGGTGACTTGTGGAAAGGGGGGATGTGTCTTCTGGATCTCTGTGTTTTTGTAGGGCAGCAGGACAGGGTAGGGTCTGAAGTTGGCACATGCTGTGTCAAGTCCAGCTCCCTGAACTTGGATCATGCTCCCTGGTGGGGGGATGAAGCCCTGGGAAGCCTAAGTGTGTGCTAGTGCTGATCTAACACACAACCATGTCTCTGCAGCCAGCCCCACCTTCGCTCCAGATGATGCTGCTGCAGAAGAAGTGACAGTGATCATCAACAACCCCATCTCCCTGGTCTGTGAGGCTCTGCCATACCCATCTCCCAACATCACCTGGCTCAAGGACGAGGTTCCTCTCAAAGCATCTAGAAATGTCCTCCTGCTCCCTGGTACCGTGCTGCTGTCCACTGGCTCTGCATGACTGTGGTGGCCCCTTGCCGTGTATGCTTTGGGGAGTGGGAGTGGGGCTTTTTCTTGGTCTGGCTGGGGTCCAGCACAGTGGGATGGTGAGAAGTCATCATCCTGCAGGACCTGAGGGCTCAGGCCATCAGCTGGATGCTGCCCTTCCAAGTGCTGCCTCATCTGATAATAAGTAGAGCCTTCTCAGTGCTGGTTTTTGTAAGTCTGAGACTGGGCTCTAGAAGAGCATTAGGCCACCTCCAGCCAGACTTGCAGGTGCTCAGCAGGTCCCTTGAGATGCCTTCAGGTGCTGCATGGGGGAGTGAGAGCTGTGGCTGTGAGCAGCAACCCTCTCAGGAGACCTCCTTTGCCCAGGTGGCCACGGGCTGCAGATCCTGAATGCCCAGGAGGAGGACACGGGCACCTACAGCTGCATTGTGGCCAGCGAGGACGGGGAGGCTGTGAAGAACTATGCTGTGAAGGTCCTGGGTGAGGGAGCTCCCCTTATCCTTCCTAATTCCTGCAGTGCCCCCACCACTGTAACCAGGCCAGTGCTGCTTCCTTTTGCTTCATTTTGCTTCATTTTGCTACTTTTTGCTTGCTTTTGCTTCCCTTTGTCTTTCCCCACTAGTTCCTCCTTGGATTGCCAGAGAGGATCCTTCAGGGGAGTTTGCTGTGAAAGAGGTGAAAGCCAAGGTCAACAGCACAGTGGTGCTGGAGTGTGAGACCTGGGCTGTGCCTGAGCCGACCATCCGCTGGTACAAGGACAGGGAGGTGAGGTCCCAGCTGTGACCAGGGAGGAGCTGCTGGCTTTGGGGACTGTCCCAGCTGGGTGGAGTGGGAAGATACCCTTTATATGGCTGGCTGGGCTCTGCTCCACTCCTGGGTGTGTAATCCCCCTCCTGCCCTTCTCTTTCTTCCCTTCAGCTTCTGGCAAGCTCTGAACACCTCCAGATCCTCAGTGAGGGGCAGGTCCTCCAGATCCAGCCAGCTGGTGTCTTGGATTCGGGGCACTACACCTGTGTGGCCACCAATGCTGTGGGTGAAGATGACAGGGACTTCATCGTGCATGTCCAAGGTGGGCCCTGGGCATGGAGCCAGCACCCAGAGCAGGGGGTGTCTCAGCAAGAGCAGGGGTCCTCAGGGGTCACTTGTGGGAGCAGGAAAAAAGTTTAAGCCTGCTGGAAGACAACATCTCCTCATCTCCAGTGAGGGGAGGTGATGTGGATGCACCTGGGGGTCAATATCCCTGTTCCCAGAGCTGACCACAGCCTGTCCTCGCAGTGCCCCCCATCTTCCAGCAGCAAATGAGCCCCAAAGAAGCCCTTGAGATCTTCTATCGGGAGGAGGACCAGGATGGGGAGGTGACAGAGCACCGACAGGCTGTCCTTGGCCAGCCCACCGCCCTCTACTGCGACACCAGTGCCATCCCACCACCCCAGCTCACCTGGTACAAGGATGGGGAGCCCCTCTCCCCTGGCCTGGGCGTGCTGATACTGCAAGGTAATGGGCAGTGGGTGTGAACCCCCACTGTGGAGCTTGGGGGTGATCCTGCAGCAGCTTTGTGTGTTGAGAGCATCCATAGCACAGAGGAGGTTGGATCCTGTCCCCTTCCTCCTGCCAGCACACATGGCACCCGTGGGACCTCTGAGTCCCTGGGGCTGTGCAGGGCTCTGTGCAGGGCAGGGCTGGCAGGGATATCCCACAGACCCTTCCCTGTGCCCTGCCCCAAGGCTGTCCCGTGTCACAGGGGGACGGGTGCTGCAGCTGCAGGCGGTGCAGGAGGAGGACAGGGGCAGGTACACCTGCGAGGCGGCCAACGCCGCGGGATGGGACCGCCTGCACTACGAGCTGGAGGTGCTGAGTGAGTACAGGGACAGGGACACGGGGCTGAGGCACAGGGCAGCCCCATAACCACCTGCTTCCAGCTGCCCCTGCCATCCGTGGTGGCACAGAGGACCTGGCGGAGGAGGTGACGGCCACCATCAACGGCACTGTGCGCTTTGGGTGTGAAGCCACCGGGCACCCAGAGCCCACAGTGTCCTGGTTCTGGAATGATCTCCCCATAGAGGCTGGCCCACGGCACCAGCTGCTGGAGGGTGGCTCAGTCCTGCAGGTTGGTGTTCCCCTAAGAAGGTGATTGTGTTGAGAAGGGGCAGCGGATGGAGGGATTGGGGCATTCTTTCCTCCCAAAGGAGGCTGCCCTGGTCTCACCAAGGTCCCCATGGGAGTCCCAGCGTCTCCCCAGCTCGGGGCAGCCCTCAGTGGTGCTCTGCTCCCCCTCTGCAGGTGGCAGTGCTGGAGGTGGATGACACCGGCAGTTACACGTGCGTGGCTGAGAACCTGGCTGGGTCAGCTGAGAAGCACTTTGCCCTGGCTGTGCAGGGTAAGGCATCTCCCCTTCCCTGGGTCACTGATTCACTCCCCTCCTCCTCTTTCTCCACCAACTGGAGTCTCCTGTGGCTCTGGAGCTGCCTGTGTCTCCTCGTGCTGGTCACACTGGCCCTGTGTGAGGAGGCTGAGGTGCCACAGGCTCCGAGCAGGCGAGAGGCATCGACCTCTGCAGTGATGCCTCCCCTCTGGCACTGTCTTTTGGGTGCACTGGAGCAGAAGCTCCCTGGAGCGTGGGTCCAGAACCCGAAAAGGTGGATGGCATTGTCAATGGCAGCGTGTCACTCGTGTGTGACATCCCATCCCACCCGGATGCAGAGATCACCTGGTACAAGGACGGCCACCTCCTGCGGCCCGGTGAGGAGGTGACTGTCACCCGAGGTATGTTGGGATGAGCCAGGATGATTGCCTGTGCCCCAGCGAGCTCCAGATCCCCTAATCCCCCTTTTTGGATGCCACAAGTGGGTCTCAAGCTCAGCCTTTGGGTTGTATGGCACACTAAAGACACACTGCTGAGTGATGAGCAAGGGCTGCATCCTGCAGAACTCCATGCTGCTGCTTCCTGGGAGCTCAATGTCCTTTCCTGTGGGGCACAGCAAGGCCTTGGACCTCAAAGATGAGACTTCCATGGCCAGACTCCTTTTGCATGGATCTTGGCTGGGTGCTGGGGATCAGACAGCTTGCTGGCATGGTGACCCAGACCTGGTTCTGCTCCCGGCTGTCCTGATTCCCTGCTCTCCACTTCTTCCAGGCTCTCAGGTGCTGCAGCTCCCTCACCTGCAGCTTTCCAGCTCAGGTACATACACATGCGTGGCACTGAACGTGGCCAGCCAGGATGAGAAGAGCTTCATCCTCACCATCCATGGTAGGTGGTGAGGGCTCAGCTGGGAGCTCTGTCCCCAGAGCACACCCTGAGGAGCTGGCAGTGAACCCCAGCCTGTCTCACACCCCTGCTCATCCTCCTCAGAACCCCCAGGCATCCAGGACCCACAGCAGGAGACATTTGAAGCTGACATGGGGACACCTCTTGTCCTGACCTGCCAAGCCCCTGGTGTGGCAGTGCCCAGTGTCACCTGGCTGAAGGACGGGCGCCCGCTGGGTGGGTGTGCAGGGGAACACCCTGCCAGGCTGCCATCCCCAGCCTTGCTGCTGTTCCCTTCCAAGCAGTCCTGCCTCAGTTTCCCAACTTCTAATCCTGCTGCAGGAGACCCTCAGGGCTGCACAGGGAGGGGACAGAGTGTGAAGGGGCTGGCTTTTCCATGCATCCTTTTAAGAGACCTCAGGTTCATTCCTGAGGCTCAAAGCGATGGGATGTGGGAGATGGATGGAGGAATGTGCCAGGGGTGAGCTCTCTGGGTACCAGCCCTTGGGGTGCTTGCTGGGACAGGGGTTTTCCCCCAAACCAGTGGCTCTTTTCTCCTGTAAAGCTCCAGCAGTGAACTCTGCAAAAACCCTGCTTTGCTTTAACAGTGTCCCCAAACCCTGGGTGGGGAAAGAGGGAAGCCAAACAATGAGCCTGGGGAGGGCTCAGTGCAGGAGCACTGCTCAGCCCCCTTCACCCTGTCTCCTTGCAGAGATGAGCCCAGAACAGGGTCTGGTGTCCGGGGGGGCTCAGCTGCAGCTCAGCCCCCTCCAGCCCTTCCACCAGGGCCAATACACCTGCCTGGCACCGGGGGCTGAGACACGCAAGGACTTCATGGTGCTGGTGCGAGGTAGGGCTCCCTGAGGGCAGCCTGGTCCCTGCAGGCTCTGCCTCAGAGGCGAGCCTTCCTCCCCCTCCTCTTCCTCAGCCTCTCTCTCTCCCGGTGCAGTGCCCCCCCAGATCAGCAGCACAGGGGACCCCAGTGAGCACAGCGTGCTGGAGGGCGGCAGGGTGAGGCTGGAGTGCCGGGCAGAGGGGCAGCCCACCCCCCACATCTCCTGGCTGAAGGACGGGCAGCCCCTGGGGCTGCAGGACCCCTCACACGCCCGGTGAGTCTTGGGGGGGCACCCCAGGGGCTCACATGCAAAATTGCTGGGGAAAAGATGGGTTGAGCTGTGCTGTGCTGCTTGTTCCTGTTGCTTGGTCTGGGATGTACTCATGCCAGCTGACAGAATCATCCTGGGTTAAACCTTGGAGTCTGGGATGGTCACTGTCACCCTGGCAGGGTCCCAGTTGATGTCCTGACCTTGCAAAGAGCCCCAGAATCCTCATGCTTGGCTGTAAACTGAGCACAGAGCCCTTCTGCCCCGTGGGCAGGTTCAGGATGAGCCCACAGGTCACCATCCCACCCTCCCCACGCAGGGTGTCCCCGGATGGCAGCACCCTGCTCCTCGAGGGGCTGCGAGCTGCCGACTCCGGAGCTTACCTGTGCCTGGCCCGGAACAGCCTGGGCGAGGACACGCGGCTGCACACGCTGAACGTGCTGGGTGAGCGGGGCTGGGACCTGCGGGGCAGCGCTGGGGCCACCCCCGCCCCGACAGCCCCAGCAGCCCCTCTGTCCCCTCTGTCCCCTCTGTCCCCTATCCCAGTCCCGCCTGCCATCGAGAGAGGCGCCGATGACTCGGAGGTGGTCCGGGGGGTCCTGTCGGCCGTGGTGACCCTGGAGTGCTGGGCACGGGGGTCCCCTCCGCTGCACGTGAGCTGGCTGAAGGATGGGCTGCCCCTCCGCCTGTCCCCTCGTGTCACCCTGCTCTCGGCTGGGCACATCCTCCGGTGAGAAGTGACCCCGGAGCAATGGTCAGCCACAGTTTTGGGGCTGGTGCCCGGGTTTGCATGAGGGTGCTGCTGCACCCTGAAGTGGCTGAGTGTCACCTTGGGGAGCAGGGGTGCCCTGGAGCTGATGTCTCCTCCCCATCCTGGTGTCCCATGCCATGGGTTAGGATCTCCCAGGCACAGCTCTCTGATGCTGGACTCTACACCTGCATTGTCTCCAGCCAGGCAGGAGTGGCCGACCGCAGCTTCCTCCTGCAGATACAGGGTACAGGGCAGGGGCTGGGGAGGGCAGAGAGGGCACTGGACACTGCTTCTGTTGGCAGAGCACACATGGTGCATTGCAGCCCACTCCCAAGCAGCATCCTGAGCCATTCCTTGACTGCTGGGGTGGGCTTGGACAGAATGGAGCAAAGCAGAACCAGCCTGAGAGCAGTCCCAGGAGGGCTGAGCCACCTCTGGCTGCTCACAGGACACCGGGGAGTGGCCAAACCCACCCCCAGTGTCCAGGGACCTGACTTTTCTCCCCAGTGCCCCCTGTCCTGGAGAGCCATGAGAGCACTGAGGAGCAGATGGTGGCTGAGGGCTCTGATGTCACTTTCACCTGCGAAGCCACTGGGTCCCCAGCACCGTCAGTGACCTGGCTGAAGAACGGGGAGCCCCTGGGGCAGCAGGGTGACCAGGAGCCTGGTGGCCAACAGCTGAGCCTGGTGGCTGTGGCACAGGCTGATGCAGGCATTTACTCATGCCTGGTGGTGAATGAGGTGGGAGAGGTCAGCAAAGCCTTCCACCTCATGGTGATGGGTGCGTGTCATCCCTCTGGGATTTGGGAAGGGCACTTTAGCCAATTTTTTGGGAACAATGAGGGGATGAATCCACCTGCATTGCTGTGTGCCTTGCAGAGCCACCCCGTGTCGAGGCTGCATCCCATCCCACTGAGATATCCATTGCTGTGGGCACCCCTCTAGAGCTGACATGTGTGGTGACAGGTGTCCCCACACCCACTGTCACCTGGGAGAAGGATGGACAGCTGCTGGCAGGGCCCTCCCTCCTGTCAGGGAATGAGAGCACCCTCCACACTGAAAGCACTGAGGTAGGAGGTTCTTTTTTTTCTCCCTAGCTGCGTTTTCTTTTTGTGCCTCAATTTTTCCCTCTCCTTGCTGTGCAGGAGCCTGATGCTGGCTTGTACACCTGCCTGGCCACTAGCCCTGCAGGGGAGGACAGCAGGAGCTTCCATGTCAGCATCCAAGGTAGTGTGATCCCAGCAGTGCAGCGAGAAGGGGGGCAGGATGGTCCAACCTTTGGGGGACCAGAGAGCCAGAGCAACTGTGCATCCTCCTTTGGGATTGATGTGGGCTCCAAAACAGGGATCTGGAACACAGTGATGGCCCTGCAGAGTGGGGGCCTATGCGTGAATTATCGGGACAGGGATGGGGGTGTCCAACCCACGAGGGACACCCTGATCCCCCTGGCCCATGTCCCACAGCACCCCCCGGCATTGCCAGCACCGGGGAGATCCCCATCATCACGGCTGTGGCGGGGGGGCAGCTCCTCCTGGAGTGCCCAGGGGGTGCTGAGCCCCACCCCAACATGGAATGGCACCGGGAGGGCTCCCTGCTGCAGGTACCTGTGCTGGGACCAGGGATGGTCGTGGGTGGGAACTGGGACGCATGGACACCAGCAGTGTCGGGCTGGTGCTGGGCTGATGCTGGGCGGCTGCTGATGGGAGTCCCGGGGTTTTTTTAGGAGGATGCCCGCAGGCAGGTCCTGGCCCAGGGGCGTTTCCTGCAGCTCCGGGCCGTGGCTGCGGCGGACGGCGGCGAGTACAGCTGCAGGGCCACCGGCACCCCCGGGGACACCGGCCCACGTGTCCGGGTGCAGGTTCACGGTGAGTGCCGCCCTGCCCTGGCCCTGGGTGCCGGCTCCTTCCCGGTTAAATCGGGGATGTGGGATATTACACCGTGCCTTATGGTCGGGCGATGGGATGGCTGGATGGACTAAAGCCAGTGCTGCTCTGCGCTGGCGTCCTCCATCCCTGAGCCTTACCACACCCTCTCGGTGGTGCCTCCGGGTGTGGCTGCAGTGGCTCCGGAGATCCAGGCGGGCCCCGAGGAGGTGAAGGTGCTGCTGAACACCTCGGCCGTGCTGCCGTGCCTGGCGGAGGGGTGGCCCGTGCCCCGGGTGACGTGGCGGAAGGACGGCCAGCTCCTGCCCCTGCCTGGGAGTGACAGGTACGAGGCTCTGCGGGTTGGTGGCACCAAGAGCTGCAGCTCAGATCGTGCCACCGTCTGCAGCCACAGCTGATTTAGTGTGCCAGTCACCCTGTGAAGAGCTGTGCTCTGCTCTCACACCAGCTCTGTGGGCATGTGCTGCATGTGGCTGCGATGGCACTTGTCACCTTCCCTGCTCCCTGTGTGATGCGGCCTGGCCGTGCAGAGCCCCCACGGGGTTCAGCTGCTCTCCCTCCTCAGGCTGCAGCTCCTGCCTGGAGGCTCCCTGCAAATTGACCCTGTCCAGGCCCAGGATTTGGGTCATTACCTCTGCATGGCATCCAGCCCTGCTGGCTCTGACCGGCGAGGCCTGGACCTCCGTGTCCTGGGTAAGTGGGAGATGGATCCTCCCTCCTGCACCCACTGCTGCTGGGCAATGATGTGCTACTGTCTTCTGCTCATTGCCACTCCCTCCCACAGTGCCTCCTGCCATCACTCCTGGGCCCTCCAACCTCACCCTGCTGGCTCAGCAGCCAGCCACGCTGGGCTGTGACGCCCGGGGGTCCCCTGAGCCCCACATCAGGTGGGAGAAGGATGGCCGTCCCCTGAACCTGCCCCTCCCACCTGGCACCTACAGGTACCTGCAGCACCCGCCACCCTGTACACCTAAAGGGTTCCCCTGCAGGGTGGGGTTTGCCCTTCCTGCTGCTCCCCGTGGCACAGGGGTGATCCTGACGTGTGCTCTGCCTGCAGTTTGCAGTCCTTAGGGTCACTGCTCATCCCCAGCCCTGGTCCTCGGGATGAGGGGAGGTTTGAGTGCATCGCCACCAACGCTGCTGGAGAGGCACGGAAGGCCTTCTTTGTGTCTGTCCATGGTGAGCTCCTGGGGCTGGGGGTCGTGCTGAGAATGGCTTTCCCAGCCTCTGTCACCACTTCAGGTGTGATGTGGGTGTGCTCCAGCCCCATGTAGGGCTGGGTCCCCGCTCAAGAACTGGGCTTGAGGCTGGACAAGAGGGGAAAAGAAATACTTGTGCCCATATGAACAGGGACAGAATCCTCTTCAACATTTGCCATACAGCCCTGCTCACCTCTCTCCCTCCCTCCTTTCCCCAGTGCCTCCCACCATCGCTGATGACCTTACAGATGTGGTTGTCACCCGGCTGTCCCCTGCTGTCCTCACCTGCTACGCCTCGGGCGTGCCCCCACCCGCGGTGTCCTGGAGCAAGGAGGGGGCTCAGCTGGGCAGCAGAGGAGGGGGCTACCGTGTCCTGCCCAGAGGTACAACACAGGGCAGCACAGCCCTGGCGGGGCAGGGAGGCCCTCCCAGCCCACCACAGCCTCCCCTCTGCCTGCTGCTTTTCCAGGAGCCCTGGAGATCAGGCAGGCGCTGCCCGCACACAGCGGCCGCTACACCTGCACAGCTCGGAGCGCCGCGGGCACGGCCCGGAAGCACCTCCGGCTCACGGTGCATGGTATGCACGGCTGCAGGGTCCTGCTGCTGCGGGTCCTGCGCCCTCTCCCCAGGGTAGCACTTCCCTGCCCTTCACAGAGCCCCCTGCCTTGAAGCCCCTGCCCGGCATGGTGATGGTGATGGTCAATACCAGCGTGGTGCTGTCCTGTGAGGCCACAGGTGTCCCCCGGCCCGAGGTCACCTGGCAAAAGGATGGTGTTGGCATCACTGGAGGTGAGCAGGAGTGTGCTGGGGGCTGGCAGAGCCCACGTTGCCTGCCAGCCTTTACCTAGGTGCCCGGGGTTTGTAGGCATCCTATGCATGGGTCTTCCTGGCTGCTGTCCTCAGTGGGTGTGGTGGCAGCTGGAGCTGTTCCATGGGAATTCCTCGTGAAGAGGCATTTCTGTGGGAGAAGCAGTCCCTGCACATCATCCATCCTTGCCTTGGCTCAGCTGTGCTTCCCCATCCTGTCCTTCATTTCTGCCAGGGTCTGGGCTGAAGGTGCTCCCCAGCGGGCAGCTCCGCCTCCTCCGAGCAGCCCCGGAGGATGCAGGCACTTACCTGTGCATGGCTCGCAACCCCTCGGGCACCGCCGCGGGGAGGACCAGGCTCATTGTGCAAGGTACAGCAGCGAGCAGAGCCCCTCTGCTCAGCCCCTCCCTGGCAAAACGTGGCTGCCAAGCTGTGAGCAAGTCCCTGCCCTTCTGCTCCATCCAGTGCCCCCCGTCATCGCTGCCGGCCCACTGGAGCTGGTGGTCCTGGAGGGGCTGGAGGTGCTGCTGCCCTGTGCTGCCCGTGGTGTTCCTGAGCCTCGTGTGTCCTGGAGCCGGGAGGGAGCCCTGGTGAGGGGCGGGAGAGCCACTGTCCTGCCCTCGGGGGAGCTGCTGCTCCGGGATGTCCAGGTGAGCACTGCCCCTAGGGCCGCTGTGGGGTGGGAGTGCTGAGGAACAAGTGTCTTCTGGTGCTGAAGAGCATTTGGTTGCTTGTGAATCTATCTGGCAGAGGGAGAGCCCCGTGCAGTCCTGTGCCACAGGCTGGAGGGTTGGGGCAGTGTGAGATTGCTAATGTGGGCTGGGAAAAGTGGCTCTGTCCAAACTGTGACTTTTTAGGTGCACAAGAACCAGCAGAGCTGTAGCTCAGCAGGCCAGGCCTGCAGCTGGAGCCCAGACTCCAAATGATTCCCTCTCATCCTCATGCAGGAAGGGGATGCTGGGAGCTACTCCTGCACCGCGGTGAACTCTGCCGGCAGGGCCGTTCGCCGGCTCTCCCTCTCCATCCACACCCTTCCCACCTTCACCCACCTGCCCACAGACATCACCCTGAGCCGGGGCGAGAGGCTGGAGCTGGTGTGTGCCGCCGTGGGCAGCCCCCAGCCCCGCGTCTCCTGGATGGCCAACGGGCACCCTGTCACTGGTACCTGGGCAGGGGCAGAGGATGCTGAACTTGGGGGAGAATGAGATCCTGGTGCCACCCTTGTCCCACCTTTCAGTGTCCCCGGGGTGCCAGCACGTCTGGCCGTGCGGGGTTGTAACCAGCTGATGGCCAAACACCCTTTTTGGGGGTTTGCACCCCGCAGATGGAGCGTCCGGGCAGAGCGGGCGGAGCATCCTGCGGCGGGAGGCAGCCACACCCACGGACAGCGGGACCTACGTCTGCCACGCCGAGAACAGCGCCGGGGCCGTCAGGGCCACTGTCCTTGTCTCTGTCAGAGGTAGGTGCTGGCAGGGAAGCTGGGGTGCCCGGCCACCCCCCCTCCTCTGCCACCCCTTTCCCTTTCCCAGAGGCACCCGTCATACAGGGGGACGCCAGCGTCTACCAGGTGGAGCACTCCGGAGGTGATGCCCTCCTCGACTGCCGTGCCCAGGGTCACCCTGAGCCCCTCATCCGCTGGAGCAAGGATGGGGTGCCGGTGCTGGCCCATGGGCGCCTGCAGCAGCTGCAGAATGGCTCCCTGGCCATCCGAGCTGTGGGGGTGAGCAGGGCCCGGGGGGTGCTGGCACATTTCAGGGTGCTTTCCTGGCAAAGCCAAACGCTGTGCTGATGCTGTTGGTCCTGCTAGAGCACTGATGTGGGGCAGTACCGGTGTGTGGCGGAGAACGATGCGGGCACAGCAGCAAAAGTTGTCACCCTGGCTCTGCAGAGTGAGTGCTGGCCCCCTCTGCACCCTTCTTTTAAGAAACTGCAAACCATGTCACCTCTCAGCCCCTCCAACTACTCCTGATCACTGGGGAGTGCTGCATCACTACCTGCATGCCTTTCCCTGCCCAGGTGCCCCTGAGGTGACAGTGACACCAGCAGAGGTCAGGGCCCATGCTGGGCAGCAGGTGCTGCTGCACTGTGTCGTGTCAGGGGAGCCCACCCCTTCTGTGGAGTGGCAGAGGGACGGGGAGCCACTGCCTGAGGGTCCCCACATTCGTGTCCTTCCCAATGCCACCCTGTTCCTGGCCTCTGTCACCCACCTTGACGCCGGCAGCTACTCCTGCCTTGCCCGCAATACCCTGGGCTCTGCTGTCGCCCACACCTCCCTGGATGTCCAAGGTGGGTGCCTGCCCCTGGCCCTGGGGGGCTTTGGCTGCCTTGGGGGGCTGGGTCTGCCTGCAGTGCTGTTACACCCTGGGGTAAGACCCCCAGCGTGGTGGTTTGGAGTGATATTGCCTTGCTTGTTTGTTGTAACCCCTGGGATTCACACTCTGGTTTGTCCTCTCCTCCACTGCTCAGCTGAAGGCCTGAGCCCAGACCCTCTCCCAAGCAGCCACCTCGTGCCAGCCCTCACTTGCCTCTCCTCAGCCTTCCTGCCTTAGCTGCCCGTGATTAAATTCCCATCTCCCAGGGGCTCTGCTAAATGCACAGGCACATCCTTCCCTGCTGCCCCTCGGGAGCAGAGAGCCAGGCTGGAGGAAGTGCCAGGTGCCCTTTGTGCCCTTGTGTGGCTGGTGGCATTTTGCTGCCAGGCACACTGGAAAAGCAAATAAAAGCTTGGGGCTATGCCAGGACCTTGAGGTTGATACAGAGCAGGGTTTGGGGGTGTCAGTGCCTGTTGGTGTGATGAGGCACAGGGCCTCACTCACAACATCCCTTGTCAACATGGCACTGTGCCTGGAGCCACAGGGTCTCTGGGGACTGTGCTGCAGCCAGGCAGGGACACTGCCTGCCTTGCTCTGGCCACCTTCACCTCCATAAAACAAGATTTTTTTGACATGCATATTAGTGAGAGGGGAGTCAGGCATGCACCCTGCTCTCCCATGGGAGTGCAGTCCCCGTGCTGCTGCCTGACCCCATCCCATTTGCCCCAGGGGAGCTGCACCAGGTGCAGGGCAGCCTGGTTGGTGTCATCAATGGCCACGAGCTCAGTGTCTCTGCCCTTGATGCCAGCGTGCTGGGGGACTCTCAGTCCAGCACCGCCGCCCTCCGGAGCAGCATTGGGAGCATCCCACCTGCCATAGGTGGGTGGACATTTCTGACCTCACCCTTGTGAGAGTTTTGACCTCTGTCAGATGTAAATCTTGGGGGAAAGGGTTTTGTTTCTTTTTTTCCCCCAAACCTTCCAGTGTTGGCCGGGAGGGATGGGACAGCCTGGGTGCCTCCTCAGGAGGCTGCTGGCTCCATGGTGACATCCTTTCTTCCCCATTCCCAGGGCCACTGATGCGGGTGCTGGTGACCATCATGGCCCCCATTTACTTGTCCTTGGCACAAGCCAGTGGGGCAGCCTGGAGTGGCTTCCTGCTCACCCAGGGCACCTTTCAGCATGAGTCACTGCTGCAGTTTGCCACAGGTGAGGGGTCTCTGACAGGAGAGCTCCCAGGGAAGCTCAGAGTCCATCTCCCCCATGCTCCATACCTGACCTGGGAGTGGAGCTGTGTCTGGTGGTGCCATGGGTGCTGCTCACCGTTCCCCCTGGCAGGGGAGCTCCTGCGGGTCACCCACCTCGCTCGGGGCACGGATGGCACCGGCGCCCTGCGGCTGGACAGCGTCATCAGCGGCTCCGTGCCGGAGAGCTTTGGCAATGCTGTGGTGCTGCTGCAGGTGCTGGCACTGCCCATCATCCCTGTGGGACCACAATTCCCATGCTGGGATCACATGGGCGTCCATGGCCTGACCCCTCCCTGCCTCTCCCCAGGACTTCAGCGAGCGCTTCGTGCGGACGGGTGTGGAGCAGCTCTCCGGGGGCTCGGTGCAGAGCTTCCTGCAGGATGGGCGCCTCGTCCGTGCCCACTGCAATCACACCATCGTGTTTGACCCCCCCGTGGGGCCACAGCCCCCCCGGGTGCAGCACCTCCGGGCCAGAGCCATCACAGCCTCCTATGACCCAGCCAAACAGGAGCTCCACTTCCAGCTCCGTGCCTCGCTTGATGCAGGTGACATGGGGAGACCCCAGGATGGGGATGGAGATCTGTTGTCGGTTCTGGGTGTCTGTGAGGGTGCAAAGGTCGTGTCCCTGCGTGTCACGTCTTATTCTCTCTGCTCAATTCACAGGGACTGATAGGGACCAGTGCCCAGTGGGATTCACCCCAGACCCTGGGCAGCTGTACTGCACTGGTATGGACCCTTCCCGAGGGGGTATGAGGATGGCAAAAGGGGAACCTGGTGCCACTTCCCTGTCCTGCCAACCCTGTCCTCTCTGCTCCCCAGATGTGGATGAATGCACCGAGGGGTCCCACGCTTGCCGCTACAATCAGATTTGCCAGAACGTCGCCGGCTCCTACCGCTGCTCCTGCCCTCCCGGCTACAGCACGCTGGGCGTTGGCTGGCCATGCTTGGGTACGAGCTGGGCTCTCAGGCTCACCCCTCTGCCCTGTTCCAGCCTCAACTTCCCCCATCCAGCTGCAGCTCCCCACCTCTCTCCTCTCCAGACGTCAATGAGTGCCTGCAGTTTCCCCCACCGTGTGCCTTTGAGTGCCGCAACCTGCGAGGCTCCTACGAGTGCCTGTGCCCCGCTGGCAAGACGCCGCTGCCGGGCGGCCGGTGTGGCACAGCAGGGATGGAGGGAGGGGACACAAGGAGCAGCGTGCCCTGGGACACTCCCCTGCGCCGCCAGGGGCCGAGCAGCCGCCCTCGGGGCCGATCCTTCTACACTCAGCTCGCCCTGCGCCGCGTGCCGAAGGATGCAGGGATCCGAGGCCCCCCCTGCCCCACGGGCTACATCAGGAGGAATGGCAGCTGCACTGGTGAGCGTGCATTGGGGATGGGTGTTGAAGGGAGTTCAGAGACTACTTTGTCCCCAAAAGGTACCTTGTGTCCTTCTTGCTGCCCTGTCCGCCACTTTGTTTGCACCCTGTGGTCTTTGCTGTGCTGGGGAGGTGAGAGCCAGGCTGGCCAAGGCAGTGGCACCAGAGGGGAATGATCCTTCCCCTCTTGCATTTACCCCTCTGTCCTGGTTTTGAAAGGACAGGNAAACAAAACCCAGAAAACCCTGACAGGGTCAGGGATGTGACTTGACACCCTGTTGGTCAGGGTGTTAGAAGTAGTCCAGATGAATCCTTCTGGAGTAACAGACGCAGTCCTGTGCAGTAGAGATGGTCCTGAAGAAAGTCCAGTGGTGACAGGATGGGTCCAATCTTCCTTTGGGAATCCAGTGGAAAAAATGAAGGTCCTGCTGTTCTCATGTCTCCCCTTTTTATCTAGGAAGGGATGCTTGGGTCCCTCCCAGCTGGGCGGACCATCTCACAATGGGATGATGTAATGTGTCAGGTCATTAGTGTTAATGGCCCATTATCTAAAAATATAAGCCCCAAAACTCATGCTTGCCCACTCTATTGTTTTGGTTAAGCAACCAGCAATTTGTTACCTAGCAACTTAAGGGAAAAAAAATTCAACTAACACAAAGGAAACAATATCTAACCTCCAACACCCTCTCATCCTACAGATCTTGACGAGTGTCAGACACTGAACCAGTGCCAGCACGAGTGCAGGAACAGCCCAGGCAGCTACCGCTGCCTCTGCCCCACTGGCTACCGGCTGCTGTCCAACGGGAAGACCTGCCACGGTCAGTGCAGGGGTGCCAGGGGGCTGCTCCGTCCCCGTGGTGCCCTGGGTGCCATCTTTTTGAGGCTGCAAGTCTTTGTCCTTCCTTGGAGAAAGCCTCAGCTTTCCACAGTCTGAGTGCTCATGTCTCACTGCCTGTGCCCAGGCAGATGTGGCAGGGTGGGGGAGCTGGGGATTGAGCCTCCATCTCAGCCATGGGCACCCCAGCACCCTCAGACCTGTCCCCTCTCTCCCTGCAGATGTGGATGAGTGCAGGGAGGGCACAATCCAGTGTGGCTCGAGCCAGATGTGCTTCAACACCCGTGGAGGTGCCCGGTGCATGGATGTGCCGTGCCCAGCTGGCTACCGCAGAGGCTCCAGCCCGGGGTGAGGCAAACTGCGGGGCTGGGAGTGCCCATCCCGCTCTCCTCACGTCACCACAGCCCCGAGCATCCCATCCACCCTCCGGCACCCACCACATCCCACATTCCCCATCTCTCCTGCAGGCTGTGCGTGGGTCGCTGCCCCCCGTTCTGCGGCCCGGCCGTCCCCACGCTGCAGTACCAGGCGCTGCCCCTGCCCCTCGGCATCGCTGCCCGCCGGGACGTGGTGCACCTCACCCCGGCCACCGCCCCGCGCCACCGCCCCGTCTTCAGGCTGCTGGAGCAGGACCCCGACAGCCCCTTCTCCCTCAGGACAGAGCAGGGCCAGGGCATCATCTCCACCCTGCGGCCGCTGCGGGAGCCCGGCACACACCGGCTCAAGGTGCAGGCGCTGGTCCCAGACGGGCAGCGAGCACCCAGCATCTTCCTCCTCCTCATCTCCGTCTCCCCCTACCCCTACTGACACAGCCCAGGGACAGGAGGGGACTCAGGGTCATTTCTCCTCCTGTCCCTCCCCACCCCGTCGGTGGGACACGTGGCTCAGGGAGTGCTGAGCTTGTACCTCTTCTGTCCCTCCCAGACACCCCCTGGCCTCTCAGCTCTGCCCCTTTAACCCAGGGCCGGGCCCTGACTCAGCAGGAGAGTCAGGATCCCAGGGGGGATAAGATGTCCCACCAACCTCTTGCAATCAGATCCCAGAACAAACACTCTGCATGGCCTTGGCTGCTATCAGTCCCCAAATGTGGAAATGTGGGGGGTGGGAAGATGAACTGGGTGACAGTGGCCAGCGAGGGATTCCCTAGGCTGGGGAGGGTGTGGGGTACCCCAGCATTAACCTTGTATTAAATTGAGATAGTCTTTTTGTTTGTTGGTTGGTTTTCAAATTCACTTGGTTTCTGTGCACTCTTATTGATTCATGAAGGTGTTTTGTGGCTGAATATTAGATGTGCCTGAAGGAAGCAGCTTCCTCCAGTGTGTGGGAGAAGTCCCAGGGCATTGGCCACCTCTCTGCCTGGCCTTGGAACATCAAAGGGAGGTTGTCTGGGTGTAGCAATGCCAAAGGGACAATGTCCAGCCCCTGAAGGTCCAATCCTGCCCTGGTGTCAAGTCCCTCAAGCAGAAAGAGCAGGATGTTGCCTCTCTGCACATGGTGAAGATGGAGGCCATTCCCAAAACACTCATTCAATCCTAGCTGATGCTGTGGGATGCAGAGTGCTGGCCCCAGGAGACATGAGCCCACAGTCACCAGGGCTGGGCCATAGAGGCTGCTGCTGGCCATACACCTTCCATGGTCAGATCCTGTCACTGGAGCTGGCTCTTGCTGCACCTGTCTGAGATTCCCCTAAAAACCTCTGTCCTTTGGGATGGAGCTTTCCTGTCCTCCCAAGCCAGGTCTGCTGTGGGTCTGGGGTGCCCTGGGGATGTGGGAGGGGGAAAGGTGAGTTTGGCCCTGTGGACAGCCCTCTGCCCTGTCCCCTCCTGCCCACCCTGGCTCCTGCATTGAGGTTCAAATAAATCCAACCTTCCTCCTTCCTGCTGGTCCGGGGAGGAAACACAGGTGCTGCAGAGCCCCATCTCTCCTCTGCCCCCATTTGCCCACTCCTCGGGGGCAGGTGACTCTGTGGAGTCTCCCAGCAGAGGGGGTGGCACCCATGGGTGCTCTGCGGAGGTTTCTGAGGAGGTCAGGAATGGGGGGACAGCTGTGGCAGCACCCAGAGCAGGGACGGGGCTGGGCACCGGCTCCATCCCGGCCCGGGGGCAGCTTCTCCCCCTGTTCTGCCGGGCACCCCGCGGGCAGGAGGAGCGCAGGGCCTCTCCCGGGGACGGGGCCCAAGGGGGGACTGTCCTGCGGCGGCTCCGCCTGCCTGGGCCCGCTTATAAAGGAGGAGGAGGAGGGGGAGGATGCTCCAGGCACCGGACCAGAGCACCGAGGGCAGTCGGACACCGTGAGTGTGGGCAGGGCATAAGGGGAGAGGGGAAAGGGGAACCTTTGCCTCGGGGGGTGTCCCCTCATCCTGTCTGTCCCATTTCCACCCACCCACGGGTGTCCCCCACCGCTGGGTGTTGGAGCAGGGCAGTGGCTGCCAGCCCCTTCCAGCGCTGTGCACACTGCAGTCAAGCCCTTCCTAGCTCGGTTTGGGATGGGTGGGGGTGTTTCCAAGTGAGTCCCATTTCCCTGAGGGTCCACTTGGCCACCCTCAGGGACAGGAACTGAGACCTCAGCCGGTACCACCTTGTGCCCTCTCCACTCTGCTCTGGGGATTTTGGGGGGCAGGATGGGACCTCCAGGAGGTGTGAGGAGTGATGCTGAAGAAAACCCCAGCACCAGTGAGCACGTGCTCCTGGAAAGGCTGTTGCTGTCCCTCCTGTCTGCCTTTGCCCCTGTCCTTCCCCTCCTGCCTGTGCCTGCCTCTCCTGCCTGCTCCATCCCAGCCCACAGGCAGCAGCCCGGCTGTTCCTCCAGCCCGGCTGGCCAAGATAATTCCTCTCTTTACCAAAGTTTCAGGCTTTTTATTCTCCTCCCTCTATACTTGGTTTTAAAACCGAAAGCGCAGTGTTCCTTTGGCGTAGGGCAGCCTCATTCTCTCCAGTAAAATCCCTGCCCCAACTCACACGGAAATTGCTGAGGAATAATAATAAGGGCTGAGAAAGTCCCGCTGCGTTCCCCTTCACTGAGCTTTGTTTTCTCTGATTTATTGCCACTGAACGTTGAAACTTCGGGGCTCTCCCTTCCTGGGCAGGCGGGTTTGGCACGAGCCTTGTTTCCAGAGCTGGGAATGCTGCTGGCCCCACCCCCATTCCGGGATGCAGGATGCTTCTCCAGGACAAAGTGCCCCCAGGCCCCTCGGGCATTGCGACATCGGGACGTGTCTGAGCAGGCAGGAGTTGGAGGCATTTCCCCATCGCCCTGCTGGGCCGCTTGTAGAGCGAGTGTGCCTGGCCTCGGAGGTGCTTACTCAGGCTGGCAACCACAACAGCGATGCTGGTGGCCAGGGTGGGGATGAGTTTGGGAGTACAGGAGGGAAGTTGTCTCAAAAGCAGTCGCAGGCGGCAGCATCAGGGTTGGGCTGGGCCCTTTTGGGAACCGCGACTGCCTTCCAGTAAATGTCCCGGTGGGGAAGGGACGGCTGGACCTGGCTGGGCAGGGAGCCAGCTTGGCGCAGGGAAATGCTGCTTGCACAAGCCTGCGTGGCAGCCCGGCGGGCACGGGCAGGCTCGGGGAGCCGGAGGAGAGGGCATGGGGCTGCCAGCCCCCTTTGTTCCTCAGCAAGAACCTGGCAGAAACAGGGCAGAGCCTGCCCCTGGCTGGCTCCAAGCCGTGCCCCGTGGGATGCTGGCTCCGCAGGGCGCTGGCAGGAGCGGGATGCTGGGGCACACCCCGGCATAACCGCATCCCGCTGGGACAGGGGCTGGGGGAGCCAGCCCGGAGCAGCCCGGCACGGCGCCTTCCCGGCCCGCAGGAGCAGGATTGTGAGGATTGTGCTGACTTGGCTGCAGCAGTGTGAAAGTTGCCCAGGACAGGGTTTGGCCGGCTCTGCCGTCCTCCTCCCCCGGCCAAGGGTCAGCTGGCATTGCCTCTTCGTGGGGCCCTGGCCTAGGGACTGCAGGGACTGCCCCTTCCTGCAACTGACCCCTGAGATCCAGGCTGCTGCATCCTTCACCCTCTCCTATTGTTGGCTGAAGTCCTTGATATCCTTGGCTGGAGGGTAAGGGGTGCTGAGTCCTCACAGAAGTGTTTTGTGCTGGCAGAAAACACGTGCAGTGCAATTAGAACAAATGCCCTGTAAGTTTTAATTAAACCTGGGGCTGGGCTGGGCTCTAGGGGATGCTGCCAAGCCCCCCAGCCCTGCAGCCATTGCTGTCCTGAAGGGCACTGGGGGCTGAGCCTGTGGCAGCTCTCTGCAAATGGCCAGGACGTGCTGGGTCGTGCCAGAGCAAGGCATTGAGCTGTGAGCTGTGCCTGAGCCCGGCTCCCCAGCATTGCAGGGCACGTGCAGAGCGTAGGGCAGGCTGTGCTGGAGCTGCCAGCATGGAGAAAAGGTAAGAGCAAAACAGCCCTCCTGGCTGCCCTGGCCTCCTCCGTTGTCCAGCCACCACTGGGTGCACAGGTTGGTGCACAGGCAGGGTGTCCTCCCTGGCTGACAGGCACAACCTGGCCATGGTCACAGTGCTGTGGCTTTTCCTCTTTCCCCCAGCCCTGCCGTGGCTCCCTGCAGCCTGGGAGGGCTCTTGCTTCAGCTGATCCTTCCTGATGCCATGGCTGATGGCTGCAGTAGGGGCAGGTGGCATCACTGACCCCCTTTTCCTTTGCTTTGGCAGCAGCATGGCTCAGTCCAAGGGCACAGTGGTCCTTGCCTACAGCGGGGGGCTCGACACCTCCTGCATCCTGGTGTGGCTGAAGGAGCAGGGCTACGATGTCATCGCCTACCTGGTGAGCTCTGTGCTGAGCCCTGTCACAGGAACCCTGTCCCCAGGGGCTGGGGGTGGAGGGGGTGCTGGGCCATTGGCCTGGGGGAGCCTGGGTGAGCAGTGGGGGTCCTGGTGCGTGTGTGTGGCTGTGGTGGTGACCCTGCTCACGCTGGTTAATCATGGCCCAGCTCACTGCTGCTCTGCTGAGCTGCCAGCCCTGTGTGGCACAGCCTGTCCCTGCCGGCTAATGAACCTCTGCTAATGAAGGCAGGGAATCAGGGCAGAGCAGAGGGGGGCATGGCCCTGAGATATCCACCTCAGGGAATATCCTGCCCATCCTGGGTGTCCTCAAGCCCAGCCACTATGGGCTCTGTCATGCCTTGCATGAAGCCCTGTGCCAAACTGGGCTTGCACTGGGTTTTGTGGTCTTGCTTCACACCCACACTAAGTCTTTTTTTTTTTTTTTTTTTTTTTTTTTTTTTTTTTTTTTAGGGNTTCTCCCTGCTGCTTTCCAGGCCAACATCGGGCAGAAGGAAGATTTTGAGGCAGCACGAAAGAAAGCGCTGGCATTGGGGGCAAAGAAGGTAACAGTGTCCCCCTCCTGTGCGAGCCCTGGGGTCTCACACACCCCAGAGGGGACCGTGCCAATGAGAAATCCCCTCTCCAGAGGTTTTGTCCCAAGGCCTTTTACCAGCATTTAGGAAAAGGGAGACAAAGAGACGTTGCACTGTTCCTAAAACTCCAGAGGAGCGGGCTGCCCCCGTAACAACCCTCCCATCAGGAATGTCCCTCTGCTGGCAGGTTTACATCGAGGACATCAGCAGGGAGTTTGTGGAGCAGTTCATCTGGCCGGCAGTGCAGGCCAACGCCCTCTATGAGGATCGGTACCTGCTGGGCACGGCCCTGGCACGGCCCTGCATCGCCCGCAGCCTGGTGGAGATCGCCCAGCGCGAGGGAGCCCAGCACGTCGCCCACGGGGCCACGGGCAAGGTCAGGGGGACACGGGCACATGGGATGGCTGGAGGTGCTTGGATGGGGCAGCTGGTCAGTCTACAGGCCGAGCTGTGGGCGCCAGGAGGGGTGCGCTGGGTTTTTTGTGGGTACTTTGCGGGGGCTGTGCAAAACTCAGCCGTGTTTCAACACTTCCTTCTCACTTCTGGGATTTCTGTGCCCCATTTCGGTTCCGTCTCGCTGTTGGGAAGGCTGGAGTCACAGCTGGACTCTCTGTTTCTGGCAGCAATTTCAAAATGCTGAGGCTTCCCGGGCCAGGAGCTGGCTGAGACTCAGCCAGCACAGCCCGGCATGGTTAGGGGCATCCTGGAATAGGTGCGACTGCCCCAGACTCTGTCCCTATTCCTGTCCCCCGTTCTGGCTCTCCCTGTCGCAATTCCTGTCCCTAACCCAGGCTATCCCGGTCCCCACGCCGGTTGTTTCGGTCCCGGTCCCCATCCCCAGCTCTCCCGGTCCCTATCCCGGTCGTTCCGTCCCTGTCCCCATCCCCGCTGTCCCTGCTGGCCGCAGGGAGGGCGCTTTGCCGCTAGAGGCAGCCAGAGACCGTGGAAAAGGGATGCTCAGGGCCAGCCCCTTCCCGGAGAGGGGGAATCCCCCTCGGGGAGCGTGGGACCTGCCAGACGTGACCGTGGGTCACCCCTGGCACCTCCAGCTGCTGGGATGGGGACACCTGGGGCAGGTGAGGGCTCAGGGCCTGCCAGGTGCCTCCTTCTCCTCTTCCCGCAGCCTGGGGTTGGGGGAGGCGACTCCCTGGGGGGATCACAATGGGTTTGGGGGTCCCCACGGTGGGAACTCTGCTAGAGGGGGGATGTTAAATGCAGCCAGGAGATGGCTGAAGGACTTGCCAGCACCCACAAAATGGGGCAGAGGGACAGAATAACTCTCCTGTTACAATCGGGTCCCTGCACCCCTTTCTGCCCATCTTATCCATCCCCTTTCTTGAAAGCTCCCTCTCCAAGGTGCCCTGGAGTAACACCCCCAAGCTGATGGTGTCCCCTCTGGTCCTGGGTGCCACTGGCCATCCCTGCAGCTCTGTGGCTGCACTCCCCAGGCCATTAAGCCCCAGGCAGAGGCAGGGACTGACTGCGGGTAACTCGACCCAGCTGCGGAGCCTTAAATGGGACCATCTGGGGTGTCCTCACTGCCGGAGCAGATGGAGGTGTTTTGGGCCTGTGAGGGAAATGAGTGCTCTGGTGGATGGACTTGCCTGTGTGTAATAGTCCTTAGGGAATTCCCAGCCTGGGTGTAAATGTATCCTTCAGGCCGGTGGGAGGGAAGTGGGGGTCCTTACGCCCCTTGGTGAGGGTGGAAAATGTGAGTGCTATTCCCTTGGAAGTGCTCGTAATTCCCAGCCTTCCTACTGCTCCTTGTCCCTTCCCAGCTACCTGGACTCATTAGTGGGACCTAATCAGCAAGGGCCAATTAAGGTAAAGGGAGGTTCTGAGCTATTTAATGATGTGCTGCTGCATCCCTCTGCTCACTGTGGTCTTACCCCCACCTTGCTCTCTTCTTCCTTTGTCCTTTGATGTCTTTGGGGGAAAAAAATACCCAAATCTGGTTTGAACACACAGCTATCAGGAGCTACAGGAAAGGCAGTTTGGAGTTCAAACCAGCTGTGGAGAGGGACCAGGAATGATCCTATGGGACAGAGGATCCTTGCCCTCTGTGCCCAAGGTTTGCAATATCAGCAGGGAAGCTGTGGCTGGAGCCAAGCAGCTCCTCAGAGGCTGCATGTGTGTGCTGTGACCCCTCAGCACCTCCCATTCATGTTTCAGGGTAATGACCAGGTTCGGTTTGAGCTCAGCTGCTACGCCCTGTGTCCCAAGATCAAGGTAAGGCACCCAAAGCCATCCCCTGCCTGCCCACTGCCAGGCTCCTGGCCTCTCCACAGCCGGTGGGAATTCTGTTTTAACACCGATGCAAACGGCCCTGCCTCACTTTAACAAGCCACCAGCTGCACGCAGCGACGTTTTGGCATTTCAGGGGGCTGTAATGATCCTTAATTGACCTATTTTTACCCCAAACACCACGAGGCCACAGAGGAGACAGTACCAAGGCAGCTGCTGCATAATCGATGCTGCCTGTTTCCCTTTTGCATCCAGTGCCTGGTTAGAGTCGGGGTTTGGTTTACTCCCACCTTGTGCTGGGAGATTAAATTTCAGCTGGGGAACCAACACCCTGTGGGTCTTGGCTCCCAGGGGCAGAGGGGGCCCAAGGGCTACAAGAAGGCAGGGGGGTTTCTCATCTCATGCTCCTGCCAGGTTGTTGCACCATGGAGGCTGCCCGAGTTTTACCAGCGCTTCCCTGGACGCCGGGAGCTGATGGATTATGCCAAGGTAGGAGGAGCTGGTGAGGGGTAGCCATAAGATGCTCAGGGCAGAATAAAGGTGCTCAGAGTGGCTATGAAAGCTCAGGGTAGCCATGGAATTCTTGGAGTGACCATGGGATGCTCACGGTCACCACAGGATGCTTAGCATGACTTGGTGGGTGACAGCAGCACACCCTGCAGCACCACTTAGGAGCCTCCTGGTCAGGGTTTTCCCCCCTGCTTTCCTCTATTTTTTTTTTTCTCCTTCCTTTCTAAAAGCCCCATAATTATCTTGCTATTAATTGTAACCTGCTTTCTGAGGAAATGAGTCCCAGCTCCCTGACTTGTGAAACAGACAAAGCAAATACATTCACCTTTGTTGTCCCTTCCTTTTTGAAGTACAAGTTACAATAAAACATATTAGAAGTTTTGCATCAGGTTTTTATGTGCCCACCAGGGTACCTTTCTTTTTTACCGACTTCATGGAAATGCTTGACAACTCGGCTCAATCAATCAAAAGGGAAAAGCCAGCTCTGTGCATAAACCAGAAAATTGCTTCAGTTTTTAAATAGCTGCCACTGAAGCTGCCTGGGTAATCTGTGGGAAGGCGAGGTGTGGAGCTGGAGGGATGTGGCATGGGGTGAGGAGCCCTCTGAGCCCATTAGGGAGAGAGCAGCGTGTTGAGGATTGTGTTTGCCATCTGCCGTTGTATTATGAAGGGGAGAGTTTACGAGAGCTTTCCATATGTTGCCAAACAAATTGTCAAATAGGGGAGTTATTAAGAGCGCTGCGGTTTTATTATATGGAAAATGGAACATGTGTTTTGGGTTTGGGGGTTTTGTTTGGTTGTTGGGGATTGTTTTGTTTGTTTGGAAGAGGGGGAAAGGGAAATGAAATGGACTGGGGCCCCATTCCAAGAGCAAAAGGTTGTGGGGTGAGGGTTTAAGTACTTCTCAGTCTTTGGTTATCTGTTACAAAACAAAGGTGGTTTCCCTTCTTTTTTATCCTTAGGAGAGGGAGAGGCACAGCCAGGTCCTTTGAGCACACACACGTGCTCACCTTGATGCTGGGGGAATTAGAAAATGATTATGTTTGGGGCTGCATTGGTGCCAGGGAAAGTGAGGATGTGTTCCACTGTGGCACAGCTCTTTCCATGGATTTGCTGCCCAGGGGCTGAAGCCAGCCTTGTCCTGGCAGCAAATCTGTGCCAGTGGCTGCTTCATTCTCACACACCTCAGAGAGAACAGCCAAGCTTTCCTGGATGCTGCTCCAGGATTAGCCTCGCCACAGGCAGAACCAGGTGGGACAGAAGCTGAGAACAAAATCCCTCTTTGGTCCTGGCACCTTTGGCTCCAGCAAAGGCTGCCTGGGCTCCATAAACATTGGGTTTGGACTCAGAGGATCCTTTTTGAAATGAGGCAAGGATGGGTTGGGGAGCACTGGCTTGTCCAGCTGCCAGGAGGAGTCAGAGGCAGGAGGGGGCTGGCTGAGGACACAAGTCAGCTCAAGATCACTGGGTATTCAGGTCTGAAAGATGGATTTGTACACCCCAGGCGAGATGGGTGTGCTAATGGTGGGTCTCTTCTTGCAAGTACAAGGTAGGACAAGAGGAAATAGCCTTAAGTTTTGCCAGAGGGGGTCTAGATTGGATAATGGGGGGTCCCATCAGGCCCTGTGCTGGAATTATGGTGAGGAACCAGCAAATCAGAACCCATGGGCCTGAGGCCATGTCCCCCAGGAGCAGGGCTGAGTCAGTCCAGCTGCAGCATTAGATCTCAGAACCTTGTTCCATCTCATGTGATGGTTTGAGGGCTGTGATGCAGCAACCACAAGCATTTCCTCCCCTGTTCCTGGCAAACAAGAAACGTCTGCTCAGCCCCTGCTCCTCTGTCCCCAGCTAAGCCCTTGAATGATGTCCCTGCTGTGGTGGCACCGAAATGCCAGAGCTGCCCAGCAGTGCATGGGCTGTACAGACACATCAAGGCTCAGTGGGAGCCACTGTCCCCATTCCTGCTTTGCCATGGCCATTCCTCAGCCAGCACATTCGGTGTCCCACCAGGGTGGGCAATGTCCCCACTGGCTCCAGTGTCAGCCTGCTGCTAATTCCCCCACGTATTCACCTCATCTTCACAGGCAATTTCCCCCATTGAGATGTCAGTGGATAAATGAGCGTGCTGCTGACCTTGTTAGGGAGCCAGCTCAGTGCTGCACATCGTGCTGGGGAGGCAGCTGCTGTGGGGCTGCACGTCCCTGGGCATGGTGTGCTCGAGGTGTCCAGGCTCAGAGGGGCACTGCCACCTGCTTGGGCTGTATCTGCTTCACCAGTGTTTGCTCCAGGCTGTGAGGATGTGTTGCTGTCCCCTCATGACAGAGCATTTGTCCTCTTTAGGCTCTAGAGCATCCTGTGGATTTGGAGACTCAGATCCCTGTGTTAGCTCCCCTGTCTGAGAAGCCTGGCTGGGGGAATCACAGAATCATGGAACATCTTGAGTTGGAAGGGAACCAGAGGGTTATCGAGTTCAGCTCCTGGCCCTGCAAAGAACACCCCAACAATCCCACCACATACCTGAGAGCCTTGCACCATCCTGGGCTTGGACCTAGGAAAAGCAGACAATATCTCTGCTGGTGTCACCATCTTTGGGGTTCATGGAGTGCTCTGGGGCCCCTTCTCAGCCTGTGGCAGGGCTGGGACATTCTCCCCCCAGCCACACTGTGTCCCTGATGTCCCTGTTGAGGTGGCCCTTGTGGTGGGAGCTGATGTTGCTCAGGGACATGGGAGTCCACCTTGCTTTGTGCTGACCTGCTGGTAGCCGTGGGCTCTGCCTTTGTCTTTTTGGGGCTGATCCTGCTGGGAACCAGCATCAATGAGGGCTGGCTTTCCCTGCAGGCTGTCTTACCCCCACTCTCCTTCTCCTGGCAGAAACATGGGATCCCAGTGCCTGTGACACCTCAGACACCCTGGAGCATGGATGAGAACCTAATGCACATCAGGTGAGGAGCTGGGCAGGTGGGGAGCCCCCATGAGGTGAGGACCTGGGATCTGGAGCCCCAGTCCCCTCCAACCTCCATGTCCAGAACAGCCCTTTGCACATCCATTGTCCCAGGCTGCCCCACCATGGGGCACCCATGACACCAAAACCTCCATCCTCCCTTTCTATCCAGTTGTCCAGATTCCAAGTGGCAGCATTCATCTCCTGGGCTCTCCTAAGCCTGGCTCTCCTTTCAGGGTTGCTAAAATGCTCTGGAAATCCATAACATGTACTTATGTCCATCCTCATGGGGTGGGTGGGAGAGGGGCTCTCATCACGGTGGGTTTGGGGGTTGCAAGTTGCAGGTGCTGCAGTGACTTCTCTCTCCTTCCCTGCCTGCTTGCAGCTACGAAGCCGGGATCCTGGAGAACCCCAAGGTAATCGATCAGGGCCGCGCTGCCAGCACGGCAGCCACGGGCCGGGGGCGTCTCGTGTGTTTGCAGCCTAATTGGAAATTTCACGGCGGGGCCGTCCGTGTGTGCGGGGAGGCTCCGCCGCCGCCCCGGCACGTTAATTGCCGCCAGCTTGAATAGGGGAAGGGACAGTTTCAGGGTGACACCGGAGGGGACAGTGTCGGGGCAGCGTTAAAGGAGCAATTAGACAGACGCGGTGCTGGTGGNAGCTGCCAGGAGGAGTCAGAGGCAGGAGGGGGCTGGCTGAGGACACAAGTCAGCTCAAGATCACTGGGTATTCAGGTCTGAAAGATGGATTTGTACACCCCAGGCGAGATGGGTGTGCTAATGGTGGGTCTCTTCTTGCAAGTACAAGGTAGGACAAGAGGAAATAGCCTTAAGTTTTGCCAGAGGGGGTCTAGATTGGATAATGGGGGGTCCCATCAGGCCCTGTGCTGGAATTATGGTGAGGAACCAGCAAATCAGAACCCATGGGCCTGAGGCCATGTCCCCCAGGAGCAGGGCTGAGTCAGTCCAGCTGCAGCATTAGATCTCAGAACCTTGTTCCATCTCATGTGATGGTTTGAGGGCTGTGATGCAGCAACCACAAGCATTTCCTCCCCTGTTCCTGGCAAACAAGAAACGTTTGCTCAGCCCCTGCTCCTCTGTCCCCAGCTGAGCCCTTGAATGATGTCCCTGCTGTGGTGGCACCGAAATGCCAGAGCTGCCCAGCAGTGCATGGGCTGTACAGACACATCAAGGCTCAGTGGGAGCCACTGTCCCCATTCCTGCTTTGCCATGGCCATTCCTCAGCCAGCACATTCGGTGTCCCACCAGGGTGGGCAATGTCCCCACTGGCTCCAGTGTCAGCCTGCTGCTAATTCCCCCACGTATTCACCTCATCTTCACAGGCAATTTCCCCCATTGAGATGTCAGTGGATAAATGAGCGTGCTGCTGACCTTGTTAGGGAGCCAGCTCAGTGCTGCACATCGTGCTGGGGAGGCAGCTGCTGTGGGGCTGCACGTCCCTGGGCATGGTGTGCTCGAGGTGTCCAGGCTCAGAGGGGCACTGCCACCTGCTTGGGCTGTATCTGCTTCACCAGTGTTTGCTCCAGGCTGTGAGGATGTGTTGCTGTCCCCTCATGACAGAGCATTTGTCCTCTTTAGGCTCTAGAGCATCCTGTGGATTTGGAGACTCAGATCCCTGTGTTAGCTCCCCTGTCTGAGAAGCCTGGCTGGGGGAATCACAGAATCATGGAACATCTTGAGTTGGAAGGGAACCAGAGGGTTATCGAGTTCAGCTCCTGGCCCTGCAAAGAACACCCCAACAATCCCACCACATACCTGAGAGCCTTGCACCATCCTGGGCTTGGACCTAGGAAAAGCAGACAATATCTCTGCTGGTGTCACCATCTTTGGGGTTCATGGAGTGCTCTGGGGCCCCTTCTCAGCCTGTGGCAGGGCTGGGACATTCTCCCCCCAGCCACACTGTGTCCCTGATGTCCCTGTTGAGGTGGCCCTTGTGGTGGGAGCTGATGTTGCTCAGGGACATGGGAGTCCACCTTGCTTTGTGCTGACCTGCTGGTAGCCGTGGGCTCTGCCTTTGTCTTTTTGGGGCTGATCCTGCTGGGAACCAGCATCAATGAGGGCTGGCTTTCCCTGCAGGCTGTCTTACCCCCACTCTCCTTCTCCTGGCAGAAACATGGGATCCCAGTGCCTGTGACACCTCAGACACCCTGGAGCATGGATGAGAACCTAATGCACATCAGGTGAGGAGCTGGGCAGGTGGGGAGCCCCCATGAGGTGAGGACCTGGGATCTGGAGCCCCAGTCCCCTCCAACCTCCATGTCCAGAACAGCCCTTTGCACATCCATTGTCCCAGGCTGCCCCACCATGGGGCACCCATGACACCAAAACCTCCATCCTCCCTTTCTATCCAGTTGTCCAGATTCCAAGTGGCAGCATTCATCTCCTGGGCTCTCCTAAGCCTGGCTCTCCTTTCAGGGTTGCTAAAATGCTCTGGAAATCCATAACATGTACTTATGTCCATCCTCATGGGGTGGGTGGGAGAGGGGCTCTCATCACGGTGGGTTTGGGGGTTGCAAGTTGCAGGTGCTGCAGTGACTTCTCTCTCCTTCCCTGCCTGCTTGCAGCTACGAAGCCGGGATCCTGGAGAACCCCAAGGTAATCGATCAGGGCCGCGCTGCCAGCACGGCAGCCACGGGCCGGGGGCGTCTCGTGTGTTTGCAGCCTAATTGGAAATTTCACGGCGGGGCCGTCCGTGTGTGCGGGGAGGCTCCGCCGCCGCCCCGGCACGTTAATTGCCGCCAGCTTGAATAGGGGAAGGGACAGTTTCAGGGTGACACCGGAGGGGACAGTGTCGGGGCAGCGTTAAAGGAGCAATTAGACAGACGCGGTGCTGGTGGAAGAGCCAGAGCTGGTGGCCAGTGGCAAAGGTCCGGGGTGTCCCCTGCAGCTCGGGTCCCGTGCCCGCAGCTCGCCCAGCCCTCCTTGCTTTCCCAGCCCGCTCTCCATGGGGGTGTGGGGTAAAACCTCCCGTTGGATGGGTGGTGTTGGAGACCCTGTGGACACCCGTAGGGCCACCAGCTCTGGCTTCCAGCAGGGGCTCGCAGCCGGGCGCTGCCGGTGCCAGTGCCACATCTCCGGCCGCTGCGAGCCGTGCTGGTGGCCCTGCTGGCGCTGCCTGCGCTCTTCATGCTCTGGCGGGTCACCGCTCCCGGCCGCTATTTAAACTATCCATCAGCCCTAATTAGACAGCCCGGGAGAGGAGGGGAAGGCAGGCGGAGAGGGAGCGG
>WEIU01010292.1:0-30365 GCA_013389925.1 Aegithalos caudatus
AAAAAAAACATACTAAAAATTGTAAGACCATATTCAGACTCAGAAGACATCCACTTTAGTTTCTGAGATGATAACAAGTCACTGTCTCCATGGTCCCACCCTGTCCTCCTACTCAATTCACACTCTTACACAGTTTCTTCTGTAGCTCTGATGTCTAAATTTCCCCTGCTTACTAACAGAACAGAACTTGGCCCATAGGAATCATATCTATCAGATTTTGGCAGAAGACCCAGCAAAAAAGATGTTTTTTATAAAAATGAAGCACAAATGAGCACCACCACCCAGCATTCTATGTCCAATGTAAGCCAATCTACAGTGAAGAGGTTGTGATCATTTTGCATTCTCCCGCACTGCACACATCTGGATAAGCAATTATGAAAATCAAATCATGAAAAAGTCTTACATTTTATGCCTGCTTAAGCTGTCACATCTCAACATTGTGATGCCTGGCACCGTATAAATGTCAGATGCAATCGAGAATGTAGGTGCATTCATGAAGAGCACCTTAGTCTATTGACACTTTGATGGAAAAAGCTTCATTTCAGAAGACAAGACCTTCAGGATGACTGACAACAAAATAAAATAATGTTTCATCTGTGTTTGCCACCATCACTATGCCAAGTCTCCTGTGGGGAGCTTCTCTGGTTGCTTTCCCTTTGGCTGTTACAAACATTCTTTCAAAACTATATACTTTTAGAAACCTGAATGCCTTATGATCTCCACTACTTCTTCTTGGAAGCTTCTCTTTGTAATGAAGAAATAGGGAAAAAAAAACACTATCTTTTTGTGTTATGTTCCATTATAATACTTTATCTTATCTCAGCTTCCAAAATTGATAGGAACTATATGCCTTGTATTCAGCTGCTAAAAATTATTAAAAGGGCCTAACCTGTTTATGTATACAGTGATATCTCCCAGTGATTTTCATTGAAACAGATTGGTCCTCACAAAGATAATTAACTAAGCAGAAAAACCTAGGTCAAGTTTCAGCTGCTATTTTTTTTTCCAGTGGTACATTTTACATTTGTCTGGTCTCAATAACATCCAACAGATTTTGAATATTAGGTGATGAAAGCAGGACCTCAAAATGTTTGAATGTTCAACTCAGAAAAACACTCAGAAATCTGGCTGCTTGGCATATCTGCTAAGTCTATAAAATAACACAAGTAATTTTTACATGAGATCTCTGGTATATTGCAATTCTCACTAGGTTTATTCAGTTCTTTTTTTCTCTTCTTCTTTACATGCCTTTTCTTTGCCTTCACATTGAATTTAGGAATGTGCAGATGGTTTTTGGGTGAAGACTGATGAGAGGAAGGGGCTTCTTTCTAGGCTTGATCCTCTAAATCTCAGGCCAGACTGTCATCCTCAAATCTATATGGGAAAAATCCTTTTTTTCAATTTCCCATTCATCCTGAGAAAAAGAGGAATTATCCATTTCAGCAGAACATTTACTTTCCTCAGAAACACTTTGGTATGGGCCCTTCATAGGTTATCTTCTATGAGATGACATATTAACACACTAATTTTTATGTGCACCAATCAATTTTGGCGTTAACTTTTTTCTAAGGCCCAAAACCAATTAATGGCCACAAACGTCCTTTGTAGTTCAACTCCACAAGAAGCACATGGTTTAAATACCAAGCCTTTTTAAAAGGTGGTTTTTCTCATATGTTCAAAAGCATGGCTTGGACCACATCTACAGAGAACAATTTGGATTCTGTTAATAATGAAGAAAACAAAAAAAGGTTTCTCAATAAGAAAGATGCCTCAGACACTCCCCCAAAATGTGGATTGGCCCTTTATTCACCAGCTTGATGTGAATTTTCTATATCATGCTGCTGTTTTGTCTTGATTTAATCTTGCCACTCCTCATCCACTTTTTTTTGGGACACAAAAGAGCCCAGCAAGTACAGTTGGAGACAAGGGCTTGATGTAGGTAAGAGAAGAGTCATTCAGACTCTTGCTGGAGTCTGATCCAAAGGACTTCAGAGAAGCAGAAGCATTGATAGGCCACTTCCCATGAGACAGTAGAAGCTTAGGAAATTTCAACAGGTTCACAGTTTCCAGAAATGAATTCCCTTCATCATAAATCATTTGATGACATAGACACAGGTCCTGATTTGAAGGATGTTTTCTTTTTATTTGTCTGGGGTTGCCAGTGTGGTTTACTCATAGATGAAAATTTATCTGGTTTTGTACTAATTCAGGACAAATACAAAAAGAGACAGTTTTTCTACAGTTGTGATAAAAACTGTGTAACATATTACATAGGAGAAATTGCACAAGTAGATGTGGACATCAAAAGCGAATTAGTAATTTAACAATCAATTAGTTAATCACTATTATTTGTGTGAGAAAGGGGTCCAAAATCCTCTGTCAGACCTAAAATATAATGTGCTATGCATATTTCTAACGACATGATTAAACACAGCCATGGTCCAAAGAAAAAAACACACAATTACGTATATAAAGTAATTGTAAGGAAAATGAGTTGAATTATAGGAATAGAAAAATCCCCAGGCACTGTGGGGAAAACATTTATTATTTAGTTGTTGTGGTTAATTGCATGCCCATGGGTTAGCTAGTTGTGTTCAGTTTAGTCAGTGAGGGCAGGTCAGCTACAAGGGGAGAACCACATGTACATGTATGTTCACCAAAATGGACACTAATGTTGGGTGTCATACAGAATTCCAAGTATTCCAAGTATTCCAATGAAATCATAATTAGAAAAATATTCTCATTTGATTTCACTAATTTTCTGACATAACTTTGTGCCAAAGGACTGTCTTTAAAAAGCTTTGTCATTATTCAGAATTTTCTTTCCCTTTATCCACAAGTGAATTGACACAATCTTGGTATCAGTCTGGATAGCTCAACATCTTCTGATCTCCTGAAAGAACCAGCAATTTGAAATAATCAGCCAATATTTTGTGACCTGTTTTACAAAGAAGAGCAGTGAGCTGGATATGCCATGAGGAAATTCTTTTCCAATTCAGGAGTCTTGTGCTGGGATGACTTCTAAATAGGATATACAGTTCTTTAGCAGAGACTGAAAGTAACAACTCCTCAGGAAAAAAAATTCTGTTTCTGTTTTTACAATTTTAAAGTGTATCTTCATATTTCCCAGTTTACCTTTATTCCAAAACCTCTATTTCACATGCTTCAATTTAAGGATAATTAAGTAAATGTCTACAGTATGGAACCACTCAATAATTGAATGCACACATTAAATTCTGTCTGATGTGCATTCAAATGTAATACTCATATCAAATTCTACATAAATTTCAAATGCACACCATTAAATTCTGACTACATAAAACTTTTTATACGTGCCCATATGCATTGGTACACAGAGTAAAAATTTTCTAGTATATGGATGCCTATCCTCTATTCAGAAACTTCTTAATAAAACAGGGCAATAACAAAACCTCTAAAGGGTTTCTTGGACACTTGCTCTTCTTCCTTACTAGGATATGGAATCCTCTGCTGGAATGGGATTAAAAAAGTAAAGAAGTATAGTGGATATGTGATTTATATTGTGCACACAGAACTGGTTGGAGCAAAATTGTTATCAAAGAGGAAAGGGATTGCAGGTTCAGGGGTTTTTGTTGTTTGGTTTTTTTGGGGGTTTTTTTTGTTTTTTTTTTTCCAAAAGACAGATTCCAGAATCAATTAATCTTCCCTGAAAATTCCATACACTCAAATGAGTGTGTTCTGTCCTCTGGTCTCCTCTGGCTCCTCCTGGCTCCATTATGTGCCTGGGCTCTGACAGGAACAGCCTTGGCGGGTCCTTGATGAAAGTGCAGTCTTAAAGGAAGCTTAGACCTGGTTCATTACTAGCCTTGAAAGAAGAAAGGAGTTACATCTGGAAATTGCAGAAAGGCTGTAATTCACACTGAAGATAAAGTTGGATGTATAACATAAATAGAATTGGAAAGTTTGTGTTGTTTCAACAGATTTGTCTGTTAATGTATGGCCTGGTGTAGCCAGCTGTACATAAATATATATATACACACATGTATGCACATAGATATGTATATACTTGTAGACATTACAAATCTTAGAATGACAGTTGGTCCTGGAAGTGAAATTCAAATTACAAGACACAATTTTGTCAAGCTTTTCCCTGTAAAATATAAAGAAAAAGGACATTCTAAAATAATGTCTTTCTCTGTTACCTATTAGTAGTTATATCATTTTATCATTATTCCACCTTATTCACTACATAAATGTCCTCATTAGATATTGACTCTAATAATGTTTGGAAACCTGGAAGGAGAAATTTCTGACCTTGAGGAACCAAGAGTTCCAGCAAGATTATTAAATTTGGAGAACAAAATCATTTACAAAGTAATGTTATGGCCGTGTGTAAAATGTTCTTTTATAGTCCATCTGAACACTAACACCTCATTTGCCAGCAGAGTCCCTGAAAAGCTGCCTCAACTGTAGAGAAATAAAAGCCATACCAGACCCTGCAAAGCCAGAGTTTAACTCACCACACAAATGTGTGCTTAAATATAAAAACTTACAAAAAAGTTTCCCAATCAGTCATGAATGTGTAGGTCTTGATACTGAAATTTTAATAAGCTTTTAAAAGCTGCTTTGTAGGAACTGGTAGGAAATGCTCACTTTAGGCTTAATTATTTTTCTCTAATTAAATTTTCCGTAATTTATAGCAGATGAAGGCCCCTGTCCAAAGGAGCTGACTGTCCTTTACTGTGTGGTCATGCCCTACCTTGTATCTATCCAAACATTCTTTTGAATTATCCGACTGTTAAACTATTTGGTGTCAAAATGTTTCTGGATTGGTACTTAGATTTTTTTTTTCATGTTTCTTGCTTAACATTGGCTTGTAGTTTCTCTGTACATAAATACATCAACTTGCATTAAAAACAGAGCCTTTATCTTTTCTTGGGGAGTAACTTTCACTGGTGCGTAGGACAAGAAAAATCATTGTTTTCTCTTTGATTTAAAGAGTTGATTTATAAAGGTTTACTTTCAAAGCTTCTGTTTCAAATGTGCAATCTCCAAAGTTCTTATATATTGCCCAGATTTACTTATGCATGTTTACAGTCTGATTTATACACTGCATGCCTTCTGACTCAGTAGGAATCTTTGATTTAGTACAACACATTAAAAGTAAGTTTTTGTAGTTCAGTATTTAACTAAATTCAGAGAAATTACAAATGAGTGAATGCATTGTTCTTGTTGCTGTTCCTCTTCAGTTTTCTCTTTTAGAACTTTTGTAGAGCAGAATATACAAGAAAAAAGTTATTGTGAGAAAGAGGGAATTTCAAAAAGTAAAGTAAACCAAGCCCTCCAGTAATTAGAGTTTCTGGGTTTTGAATGTCAGTAAAAGCAGGCTTCTAAATCACCTAGCTACACTGGAAAATACTACTTTTTACCTCTGCAGTTCAATAAAGCCTTTTTCTGTGTATTCAAACAGATGCACTCTCTGAGCTTCCAATTTGCTTCTGAGCCATCAATATTTTGCAGATGGTTTCTCCAACTGAGGTTATATACACACCCTTAATTCTCATTATTGGCATAAAAAGTCCCTGACAGAGATGTCTGGGATGTACATTTATGTTAAGAGGTTTAGAAGAAATAGTAAAGAACTGCCCAGAGTAGAAGTTATACTTTATTCTCTGTTTTCTGCCTATTAACGCAAAGGTGCAAACATAGTTACTCAGAATATTAATTATCTACAATTTTCTATTTCTCTTTCTGTTTACTAAATAGAAATTTCAGATCTTTAGGATCTGTTTAAAGTTTGATATGTTCTGTAAAATGAATGGCTAAGCCAGCTTTTGGGGAGTAAAGCTTTCATTAACCTCCTATGAGAATCCTTATTCCACAACATTAATTCAGTTTTAGGTCACTCATGTGTGAATAGAAAAAAAACCATAACAAAACAAAGCCATAAGAAATCAGTTACATTCTTGTATGAGTTATGCTGGGATCTTTAAAAAAATTTAATTTTGTTCCTGGTCTGTCAATATGCTTGTTAAGTATTTGCAGACAATCTGAGTGGGAATGTATGGCCAGGGAAACAGATAAGCAAGGTAATTTTGTTGTAGCCAGGAGCAAAGAATCAGAAAATCAGAGAATCATTTAGGTTGGAAAAGACTTACGATAACTGAGTCAGCTCTTACCCTGGCACTCTCTTGGTCACAACTAAGCCATGTCCCTAAGTGTCACATCTCCAGCAATGGTGATTCCACCACTTCCCTGGGCACCCTATCCCAATGTTTCACAACCCTTTTTTCTCCCTATGTTTAATCTATATTTTTTTCTCCCTATGTTTAATCTAAACATCCCCCAGCACAACTTGTCTTACAGGTATTAAAAAACAGGCTGTGTCCCTGACCTCTTCAGATTTTCTGATACTATCATCACTATTTATTACCCGAGTGCTGTATGGGCAGCAGCAGTCACAGCAGAATCAAAGAATTGGGCAAAGGGGACAAAACCCTTTGCACTGCAATTATTCCCTATCAGATACAGAAATTAACTGAGAAAGCACATATGTGTGAAAACATACGTGTTTCACCAAAATTACTCAGAAATTAAATATCATGATACTGGTGATATGTCACTTAGTGACAGGAAAAGGGGAAATGGCTTCACACTGACAGAGGGCAGATCTAGAGTAGAGATTAGGAAGAAATTCTTCCTTTTGAAGGTGATGAGGCCCTGGCAGAAGTTGCCCAGAGAAGCTGTGGATACCCCATCCCTGGAAATGTTCAAGGCCAGGTTGGCTGGGTCTTGGAGAAGCTTGATTTAGTGGAAGGTGCCCCTGCCTATGGCAGGGAGGTTGGAACTGGATAATCCTTAAGGTCTCTTCCAATCCAAACCATTCTGTGATGATTCCATGATGATTCTCTGATGATTCTATGATTTAAGGAATCATAACTTAGTTTTGAATGTCAGGAATGAAATTTTGAGAAAAAAGATATTTTTTAAAAAAAATCTGTTTTATGCAACACATTAAGAGTTATCATATATGTAGAAAATATTAAACTTGAAAAATATTTGTGCTTTAAAATAACATTATTTTGACTGAAAATTCATCTTAAAATGTATTTTAACAAGTTTCTGCAACTCATCAGTGATCAGTTTTTTCTCCAGCTTCACTTGAATAGCAGGTATTTCTAGATCATGGAATCACAGAATGGTTTGTGTAAGATCTCTTTATTTGTTTTAGCTATTCAGCTGTTTCAAAATGAGTCCCTGTCCTTGGCATTATATTGAATTCTGATGAGGGTAGAAGCTGTCACTTCAGCAATGACCCACACCCCAAATCCTGTTTAGAGCTTTTTTCCTCGGGGATGAATGTGTTTAAATGCCCTGGAGCTGAAAACTGCTTTATGGATAAGATACATCATTTAAAGATGTATTCCACCATAGGATATAAGCTAAATAAGTAATAATTCCTTTTGTTACACAAAACCACAGAGGCTTCAGGTATTCTTCCAATCTTTTTTGCCTGCTTGTACAACACTCTGTTCATTCCACCGCGTTTAAACAACCAGACCTCGTCAATTCCTGTGTTCATTGACATGTGTAAACATTTCAAGTGCATGAGACTTGTTTACCTGTGAAAGTTACTTGAACTCATTTTGCGCTTTTTAATGTGCAGTCATCTAAAATGAGTGTACTTACAGTAAGTAAATTCGGCCCCTCAGGGCCAGAGGATGAGGCGAACGCGATAAAACATCCCCATCTAGTGGTGTTCCCCAGGCCTGGAACACCTCCCGCCGCTGGGGAGGCCACGCAGGAATCGCAACCGTGACATCCCTGGTGCCTTAAGCTTCAGCTTTCGCGTTTTTCACATTCTGGGCTGCCTAGGGGTGTAGGACTGAGCTTCATATTAAGTGTTAGTAAGTTCTCCTCATAGAGTAGGTAGACAAAACAAATGCTTTTCCTGCTGAAGATCAAGGACAACGAGAACAACTTTCAGGCCTCACAGCATAAACAGTAGACTGAAGAGAGAAAGCAAGAACGATGAGAACTCACAACCTGAAGTTGTAACTGGACAATTAAACCCCAATATGAAAATGGACCAAAACTTATAAAAGCACAAGACCTCGTGACCAGATTTGCACTTTGTGACCTTTCTAATTCCACCTTGATTGTAGCCCTGGTCAGGCTCTTGTCCTGCCCAAGGTGTACCCTTTAAAGGCCCTTCAGTAAATACCTACTTTATTCTCTACCTCTGTCCAGTCTCTGTTTCAGGTCAGCCTTCCCAAGGCATCTCAAGGTACATTACATTAGTTACTATGTTGGTAAAACTGGTAAGAATTTCATGTGTAAGCAAAACCCATAGCAATGAAAGGAAAAGTCCTTTGGCAAAACTCATTTACAATGGGACCCTTCAGGTGCTGCTCCAACTCAGCCCACAAACTTGAAACTTTACAAACGTAATGCTTATGTCCCACTGTTCTCATATTGAAGTATTTTGATTGTTTTCAACAATTCAACCATGGCTTCACTTTGTGGAAAAAAAAAGACAGATTTCTTCAGAATTTCAGATAACACCATTTAGAGAAACTGACCTATGTCTCTCTTAGAATGAACTTAAAAGAATATTGGTTAAAGGATATGCTAAAATAAATGAGAATAAACATTAGAGAGTTTTATTGCAAAAGACTCAAATTATGAATACAAAAAATAAAGGAAGAATAAAGCAAAAAAAAAAAAAAAAAAAAAAAAAAAAAAAAAAAATACATTGCATTCAGACTTAGGTTCTGACACTGCTTCATTTCCTCGAAATACCTTGTCATATTGATCCAGGATGGCAATCCCTCAGATGCCTTCTCCAATATGAAGCAAACAGGAGCAAGAGGAATTGTTTCTTGGTTTCTGTACCCATAGCTTGGTAGATTGAAAACAAGACCACAGAAATTTCACTGAATTCAAGGAAATTTTTTTGATTTTTCCACAGTGTAGGTGAAATCAAAGTTTGCCCTTTGGTACCAGAAATTACCCGGAGAGATTCCCCTCTAAAGAGCCAAGTTCATGTTGACACTACAGACCCCTGCACATACACTGAGAAAGAATTTTCTACTTCAAATATAACAACATCTAATTCATAAACTGTGGTGGTATTTTTTAACACCTATGAGAGAAAATCAGGCAAAACATGAAGTCTTCTTTATTTTACAGTGGGACAGTACTAACAAAATTCAGAAATCGAGATTTGAAAGAAATAGAGGAAAGTTATTTACAGACAAGGTAATTCAATGTCCAGAAAGACATGAAGAGGCAAAGGCTGTCTCACCCTGTGTGAGTGTGTTAACCCATTTACTCCCACTTCGTTTCTTAAATATTTTTGGGGGCTTTGTAGTTCCTGGATCCCCTTGAAGGATTTAGAAAAATTAAAAATTAAGGATATGTTGTTCTTTTTGTATTTCTGTTAGCCTTGTTGAGTTAATTGTTCATGTACCCTTCATTAAACATACAGTCTATGTGATGTGATCTTTCAAAATAAGCATTTCTACACAGTCAGCCTTTTGATGGACACCTCAATATACACTTTATGGCTCTAAAGTGTATATGTTCTCCACAGAACTAAATTAAATATAACCTACTCTTTACAAACTGAAATTATTTTCCTGAATGTGTTGTATTCCAGGCAGTAATTTGGACATTTTCTACTTTAGTGTCTTTAATAAGAATCATCAATACCAACAGTTAAGGAGAGGGAAGGAATTTTTTTATCCAAAGACTGCCTGGGAAATAGTTGTTTTAGTTTGATTCAATGGCCTAAGCACAGATTTTTTTGGAATTCAAAATCTGAATTCCAGTAGTAACAACAAGTCATTATTTATAGTGCTCCTGGAGAAGCACAACAAATTTAATAGGATTGATAACTTGTTTATTAAAACTGGAGACACTTTACTGGACTGTGCAATGCACCCTCAGCAACATGACTATAAACAATTGCCAATAAGTTATTTCAAGCTGGGTTTAGTTGGTGATAGGTATCACTCCTTAGTGCCAGAAAGTAAATGTCTGAGATCCTTGGAGCCATCAGGAGAAGTTTTTCTTGTTTCTGTGGGATTTTATCTAGAAGGTCTTATCCTGAAGAATATCATAGAGTTCATACACCTTTTTTTTCAAAATACAGAGACATAAAGCCATCCACAGAGCCATAGCTTAAATTAATTTACTATGCAAAGCAATAAACAAGCAAGCAAGGGGAGCATTCAAAAGATCTTTTGAAAAAGGTTTAGAAACTTTTTAGAGTGGTGGTTTGCTATTATGCAATTGGATATGAATTTTCATAATCTTGTGTTTAGCCAGTAGTAGATACTGCTGTAAGGACATAGAAGTGACAGGAGAGGGCAACAGAGCACAGCCATGACCCCAGAGCTTGAGCAAATGTAAGGATTTTTAAACAAGCTATTTGTATGCTTGGAGGTTTTGCAGTATTCTGCTTCATCCTGGCCATGCCTGACTGAAGAAAATTTTAATTGTAGCCATTAAGTTGTGAGCAGAAAGCCAAGAAAGATACTAAGCTTTGTGAAGAAATCTAAATTCAACATTTGATAAGAAAACTCTGCTAACATTGCATTTATCCTTTTGCATTTATCCATTTATTTTCCTTTTATTTATTAATAATATTTCAGTTATTTTTGTAATTATTATAATATTTTATCACCACCCACCTGTCTTCTCACTTTTACCACTCTGATTCTCTCTCCCATCCCATCCTGAGGAGTGAGCAAATGGCTGTGGGGAGCTCCTAGCAGCCCACTGGGGTTAAAACACGAAGTAAATATTTTGAACTTTATTGTCAATGTTCTTGAATTTTTTTTTTTTTTTATTATTTATGTGCATTTTTGCCATGCCAGATAAAACTCCTGCATGTCTATCCTGGAATCCATTGGTATGGATTTTTATTCTCTGCTCATGCAGAAGGGATACAATCTCAAGGCCTCTGTGTTTCTGCTGTGTGGTAATGAGAGCTGAGGTCCTGCTGCAGGTGCTGCATGTGCCAAGCTCAGTTTGGGCACTATCACTGCTGGTTGGGACTAATACTGTCCATTCTGTCACTGGTGTGCCACTGGCACACTGATTACATAGAAGTGGCCAATAAGTTTCTCTTGTAAACTCTGATATCTGAATTGATTTTTATTTTCTCCAAGAGTATGATTATATGTCTAATAACCAGTAGAAGAATGTTTATATACAGTTAGGGCTCATTTGACTAATTTGGGATCAGGAACTGAAATTTTCAGTGCAGATGGCTAGTGAGGAACTGTTTGGATATATTGTCTGTGCTACTGCAAACATTGGAAGACCAAAATGCATAGTTTTACAGTGTTCTGGTTCCCTTCAATTTCATTTGCTGTGATATAGCTATGAGCTAGTCAACCAAATTCTCTAGAAAGCAGTTCAGAGCAACTCTCTTACTTGGGGAAAAGACCTTTTTTTTCCATCTGCCACTCCTAAAATAATGTCTAGAGGGCATTTTGAAGTACTGATCTTGAGCTATTCTCCTAATCCTTGATTTAGTTTTCATCTGCTTTTTCAGAACCAGGTACAGTTTACTAAGGGTAGATGCCTTTTTCTTCCTCTTCTCCTTTAATTTTCCCTTTCTCTTTTGTTCTCTATTAGATTTTAAAATATTTCCTCCTTCCACCTTTTGTAACTTACGCTCTGTCTCTGTGTGTGAAGTTACTTTAACCCTAAGAATGTCTTTCTAGAAAACCAAAGGCAGAGAGAAGCCAATTTGTGTCAAAAAGATATAAATCAATCTAGTCTTCAGCTTCTTCCCAAGGCACAAAGTAGTCAGTCATTTGAAAATTTGCTCAGTGCTTGGTTCAGTGCACAAAAGTCCTTCCTTGGAACAAAATCAGGAAACAGATCATGACTAAAGAGATTCACATTGTGGCCTTAATCTTCTGAAGAGTTTTATCCATGACTGCTAAAACTGAGGATGACAGAGCATGATGCATACATACCATGACTTCTGTCTTTTGGGATCTCAGTTGTGTTATTAATGGATTCCCAGACGTGTGATTTTTAATTACCTCAAAAGGCAAGACATGCCAGCATGCTACCCAGTACCCTCAGGCCAAATTGCTTTGATGTGCAGCAGTGAATTTCCACTGACTGCTGAGCAGGATTTTGAGTGTGGCAGCTTCATGGTCTGATACTCATCACTCTTAGATGAGAGTTCTCCTGAACTAATAAAGCTACCAGACAGTAGATGGAGGAAGTCCTGTGAAAACCTTGTAGAAACAATACCTCACTAGTGCTGTGATAAAATCACTCCTTATTTCTCATAGAATTTGAGGCACCTGAAGTAGATATTCAGTGCATTTTCAGCTGTATAGAAATATATTTTGAAGGAGTAGAAAACACGTCTATTTTTCAGCACACAAACAGTACCAACCAACATCAGCCACCTCATGAGGAAGAAAGAGTTCAGTCCAGTGCTGATTCTGTAAGAGAAGGTGTGTTGCTATGGGTAGTAGCAGACAGAATTATAAAAAGTAAGAGAGACGCAGAAGGAGTAAAAGGATGAGGATTCTCCCCCAGAAGGGTTAGTCAAGACATTGTGATAACTAAAAGAATGGTTTGAGTTTCCTTTTTACATAAGTATAATCCTTTGACATAACATTTTCATTTCTGCCTTATGAGACAGAAAAGAACACTCTTTTACTAGCTGCTAGTATTGGTCACTTTAGATGATACATTCACCTGGCTGAGTAGACTTTGTTTGTTGTTTTTTTTTTCTCAGATAAAATCTAAAGTCAAACTTAGCATTGGTAGACCACCTGAATATAAAACAATGATAGAAGAATTTTTCAAGGAATAAAGCCTTAGGCTGGGGAGTCCTAGAGTTGTGTGTTTTCCTTTCCTACTCTGATGAAACCAAGGAGACATGAATTCAACAGGGTGGTAACTGGTCCCTCCAGCCATTACATTTATTTAAACAGTCAGGTGAATGAGTCTGTTCTCAAAATATCTGAAGCAGAGGGGAAATTTCTTTGAGATCTTCAGGATATAACTCATCTGTCCATGGCAGGCATAACTATCCTACCACACTTACCTTATCACTATTTCTGGAATAAGAAAGCACATAATTTTCCACTCTCCTTCTGTATTTCCAGACATTAACATTATGTTTTCACTTCTTATAGCCACTGCAGAATGGAGTCTGATGAATGAGTTATGCCTTTGGTGCCGGCTGACATCCAGCTGAACTTGCTACCAGAATTTTAACATGGTCAGCAGCAGCAGGATGCTGGTATGTGTTTTGTAGCAATTCTCAGTTTCAGGCATTTCGTTAGAACAGTCATTTCTCTGTTAATGGCAACAGCAAGAACCAAACTTTAAAATCTCATGTGCTTCTAAAACCAAACCAAAACAAAAAAGCTCCAAATTACTAAAAACAGCAGATTTGCTTACATGTGAAAAATTACTGAAAGCCAGATTATTATTGTAGTGCCTTATACTGTACAACTTATTTGGAAGTACCTGTTTGTCCTGGTTCAGGGAAAGGTAATTCTCTTGAGAAAATTATTTACCTCTAGAGCTGACAATGGCAGGTCCCCATACAGCAGCACTCTCTCAGTTAAGCCAAGGTCCAGCATCAATTTAACACTTCCATGTCACTGCCTTTTCCAAATTACTGTTTCTTGGCAAAATAAAAAAGGACCTAAGGTCTCAGAATAAAGAGAGGAAGACAGAAATACTGCCAACAGCTTTTTTTTTTTCTTTTTTTTCTTTTTTTTTCTTTTTTTTCTTTTTTCTTTTTTCTCCCTTTCACTAAATCTGGATCTCCAAAAGCCTTTGTTCTTTGTTTCATTAGCAAAATGACTGTTAAGTAAAATCAGATTTGTATTTGTGAAGCTGCTTCTCTCATCTGTAGAACTTCAAATACATTTCAGACACCCAAGTGCTATGTATAAGAACAGACAAGGATTATAAATTTTTGTTTTGAGTCCAGACCATTTTAATTGGTTAGTTTGAAGTTAAGCATTAACTTGAGACACCAGGGAGGCTGTAACATAAACCCAGAAGTACCTGAGAGAAATGAGGGTTGTCTTGTCTTTGTAAACTATTTTTCAAGGGTCTGTAACTTTGTGTGGTTCACAGCTTATCATCAATCTAAGGACATGGGGAAAGATTCAGGCTGGTTGTCAGGAAAAAAAAAAAAAAAAAAAAAAAAAAAAAGAAAAAAAAAAAAAAAAAAAAGGAATTACAGAAAGAAAAATTTGTCTTCTAACTTACCTGGTGTGTTTGCAATGCCAACATTTACCCACATTGCTCTGAGGAGCTGTTTGTGTCCTGCTGGAGTTGAACCTGTAAACTTCTGGGAAAAGGAGGATCACACTGTCCCACCTGCAGGACCAAGAACAGAGGGTGAATGGCTTTGTTGGCCTTTGTGCTGATATTTAGTTTGAGTTACATTTATTCATGATTCTATGCATCCTTTGTGGAGAATTTACTTCCATTAGCAGCTCACTCAGTGACTATTGATGTCTTTTCTCACAGATACTCAAAATTATGGGTTGAATTGTTATTTAGATATTAATCTACAAAATAATGTGCATGTGCTGAAACAACATGGAAAGAAAAAAAAATGATCAGAGATATTCATTAATATTTCTTGGTTTCTCAGTAGGACTTCACTTATCACAAAGATAAAAACAAACCAGACAGGATGTTTACCTCAGTTAGCAGTCACAAATCAAACATCACTCCCTCCAGTATAGAGCAAAAAGGTTGCAATTAACTACTAAGTCTATAAGATTGTATGTTTTGATCATTTAATAATGATTCTGAGGAACATTATTTCAGTAGAGTAAATTTTGCTTTTTAAAAATACTAACTACACATCTGTCTGATTTAATAGTATTAAATTAATTGGCCAAAAATTATCTGCTACATTGCAATATAATGTTTCAGAAATAAAAAAAAAAAAGAATTATTGCAATTTTATTATCTCTGAGTTCTATGCGGAGGCTTTATGGATCAAATTAAAGGATTATTTGACTTAATTTTTCAATGACATAAATTTATGATAACTAAAAATAATGATTGTCATTTTTAAAGCAAAAAGGTATCTTTCAGATATCTTTAGCAAAGTCCTCTTCTCCTTTAATAGCTACATTAACATAATAAGTAGACCTGGCTCTTAAAACTTAGTGAAAAACTACAAGGCAAGCAATGGGGAAATGGGGAAACATTGGCTTCAGTACCTTTTATCATGCTCCCAGGGATAATAAAGGGATGAGGTTACTTGAGTCCCCTTCTGAGACCCAAGTAGAAAGGTAACAAAAGAGGAGTAGAACAGGGACATACTGAGGTAGATCAATGTTACTATAAAATGGTTGGAATTGCCAGTTTAAACCATAGGTGAAAAAGGGCATCAGCAGAGAAAAACAGAGGCAAGTTTAAGAGAAATCTGTATAAAATTAAGAGACACCAGAAAGCTAGTCTGGGATTCAGTGCATAAAATAATTAATCACGAAGCTCTTGACAGCATTGAGAATACATGTGGAGTTTTCCACACATCTATGAATGTTCATTTGCTGCTTAGAAACATTTAGTTTGAAAAAATTGGCACTGGACTAAAGGAAAAGAATCTGAGTGGTGTTACAGAGTTTAACCTGGATAGGTACAATTCCTAAAATCAGAATATCTGTTGCTTTGAATTTATTGTATCATGACAGATTACTTAATTTAAATGTAATGCTTAGTAAATTAGATTTCAATAACTATCTGAAGTTGTGTTGAGGGACTTCTATGAAGTCCTGGTGTGATTCATTGTTCTGACTTTTGTCACAAAATCGGGCAAAATGCAATACAAAAAAGAAGTTATACACTAATATCTGGATATCTTTGAATATGGCAGAAATTGCTATTTTCATAAGCAATTTGACATCCTTAAGGTAAAAAAGAAACATTTCCCATCTTAGACCAATTAAGACATTTACAGAATATATTGTGATATAACTTTGGATCTCCTGTGTCAGACATTGATGGTCTCCTTGATTCCATTTGAGTTACTTGATAGAATTACACACACAAATATTTCTGGCACTTAACAGGGCACTCTGTTCCATGCTGCCTTAAATCCAGTTTAAGTCATTGTGTCCAGTCTGTGTTAATGGGTGTTCACCCTCTTTCAAATAGCACTAGGAATTTGTGAGAAGAGAGAATGATCTCTTCTCTCTGGTTATAATATACTCAATCTTCTGTGAATTACATGTTCCATCAGGGCGTCATGGTGAAGAATATTCAAGTTTCAAAGTTTAATTTGAATATAAAATATTCAATACATTCAGATACCCCCTCTTCCTGGAAAGCTTTGTAATGTTTTTAGGCAGCTATCTGCCAAGCAGTGTGAGAGGAAAAGACATGTTTGGATGTGTTCTGGTAAAATGCTGAGTCTGGAGGAAATGAGTTGGTAGCAAAAGTTTATTGGTCTGCAGTGATAACTCTTACCTGTTTCTTGGCATGTGAGAAGACAGGTCAACTACTCTTAAAATATCCCAAACCTGAATCAGCAGTGAATCTGAGTCTAAAACTTGCATCATTTCTCAGGATGGTATGCATTATAAAGTTGTATCTTATTTTAACCAAGGTGAGCTTGAAGAAGGGAATTTTGACCAAAATGGTTTCTGTGAGAAAATCTCCCTTTGCTGGCATAGATGAAAGTATACTCTCAGAGCTTCCCACATCCAAGGAAGACATTATAGTAAAAGAAAAACAGAAAGATGAACTGGAGTATGGGTTAAGTGGATATGGAAGATCAAAATACACTAAATACTGTGAGGAAATGGCAGCTTTTATGCTCATTATTCTCATAAAATGTGTCAAAAATCCTTGACTTTTTCTTGTGCAAAACAGGACCCCCCATCTCCTTCCCTGCCCAAACTTCTCAGTTTTTGAACCTCCCAGATTTTGAAACAAATGATTTGTTCTTATGGTCAGATATATGCAGGGGAGGGGAATGCAAATCACAACCTAGGCAGCGTTTTAAGTTACAGTCAGCTAGTACAGGCACAGATTTAGTCACCCTTTACCTGTGATCTCTCTTCTTAACTAGGACATTAGCAAAGTGTTTGAAAATACAATGCAGTAGGGACTGTTCAGTCTGTTCTGGATCACACTGATACAGAAAACCCAGAACAACTTCTGTGTCTTTTACTTCTGTAGTGGTAGCATTAGACAGCATTAGTCTTTAGGAGTAGAAATAAAGTGTGATTTCTAGTAAGAGATTACAGATGAAATTGAAAGCTGAAAGATGATTTTACATCAGGGAAAAAGAGCAATAACTGAAGTAAAGGTAAAACAAAATGAGACACCTAAGTGGAATCAGTCAAGCAACAGTATAATATTAATGGAGACTGAATTTTGTGTGGGTTTGCCTGAGAAAGTTCAATTAAGAAAAGATTAATGAATTTTTGAGTGTCTTTTTCTAATACATATTGTTTTCCTTGCTAGGACAGGAGGGTTGATCTCAAATTGTGAAGAAAGCCTCTCAAAATAGCTTTTTTTATATTTCAAGAATCAAAATCTTCAGTCAGACCAATGACAGTATTCTGGGGTGAGAATAAATTACTGGCATTAAAAGGCCAGAGCATGTGAGAGTAATCTGCAATATTTTTTTCTGTAATACAGAAGGAAGAACCATTCATTCATATATCCCCATTAGAATTCTTCCTGAGGATGGATTTGGCTGTAGCTTTTCAGACAAGTCATTTTTGGGATGTAGTATCGTATTGGCACATCAGTTTTCTATTCCCAGTAGTGCATATTCATTCCATGTGCATTTAGACAGAGAAATTTTGAAGCTGAAAGCAGAACTGGGCTACTGGCTGATACTTAGGAACAGTGTGTACTTTTGACTTTGAACAAAAGTCTTGACATCCTGGATGTCACTGAGGTAATTCACTGTCTGAGGAAAAGATTTCTGAAGCATTTATAACAAGAACAGGCAGTAGAGGGAAGAATATAGGTACAGATATGATCCTTCTTCTGCCTTCAGTACACTCTTCCAGCCCAGAAGGAGAAGAATGAAAAATCATTAAGGGAACATCTTGGTGGTTAAATATCAGCCTACAGATAAATTTCGAGTTCTTGTGACTTAATTTTCAATGTATAATTTAGATTTCCCATTCAAAACCACAGATATGAGGCAGCAAATCAAGATAAGAAATTCAGAGTAAATCCAGACTCTGTTCTGCCTTCAATCTTTGATCTTCCTTTCAAATATCCAGCCTCCCCTTGGTTCATTACTTCCCTCCCTTTCCATAGCTGCAGCCCCTCCAGAGGACCTGTTCTTTTCTTTCCATATCCCTTGCCCATGTGTTAATTCTAGTTATTTTGAAGCCTTTGCAGTCTTCTGAAAAAAAACAAAAAAACTGGGCATACAAAACAAGTTCTGGGAAATATGAACATTTTGTGGTAAAATGCTGCAAAACTATAGTGATTGCTGTAGTGTTCAAGGAATAACTGAAACAGCAAAAAATGTAGTATGTACTCTGGGTGAACAGAGGGAGATATGACAAATAAAATAGCACAGAGAAATTCCAAAGGCCACTAAATGACAGCACTTCTGACACTGACTATAAATAAAGAAAATCTTTTCAGACATCTTAGATAGGTAGATTGTTGCACCAAGAAATTCTGGGACAGCAGAATATTGTAAGCAGTCAGTGAGCTGCTCAATCTGAGTTACAAGTTAATTTTCAGTTTCCAGGATACATTTCAGTCAGGACAGTAGATATGAAAGTCTTCAGATCCATGCTAGCTATATTAAAATGAATTGAATGTCATTGTGTGTAGGGCTGTGATTTTTTTCTTGCAGCTTCAGGCGGTGTTTTATATTTTGATCTTTAAAGCAAAGTTCACATCCAATGATCTATGGGCAAAATATCACAAGTACGTCTGTCTGAACTGCTAGACAGGAAATCAGTTTGCATTGAGGCTAACTAGGAAAATGTATGTTCATCTGCTCACCAAAGCAAGATTTTAAGATGCATCCAAACTTCTAATAGTTACTTGAAATTATAAAACTGACATGGGACACAACTTCTCCTTTTGCAAGTAGAATATTTTACTTTCAGTTGATATAGTATTAAAATGTGGTTTCTCTATAGATATAGAAACATCTTTTTAGAGGTGAGATATTGCAGAAGTTGTGTCATACCTGTGATAAAAGGAAGGGTTTTCTGGCAGGGTTGTTAATTTCTCACCTCTCACCAGCCCTCTCTCTTTGTGCCTTCTAATGCAGTTGCAAGATGGAGTTTTTTTATGAAGCCTCCTACATTACAAAGACCTTATTTGATTTCTGTTTGCAAGAAAACCATTAATTTACATTTATAAAAGTGATGTTTATTCTATTTCATAGAAATCAATTGGATTTCTATATGCATATTCCTTGAGTGACTTATAAGACACATAAGAGAGTTGACCTTTATTGTGATCTATCTGCAAAATTTGTTCTACAAATTGTCATGCTACCAATCTGTCTACTTCATTAGGAATGTTGTCTTTTGAATTCTAGTATCAGTGTAGAACAAATATTTCAATCTTTCATTACAATGCAGCCTAAACAATGAGGGGAAAATTGTTACAGACCATTTCTCTCCAATGAAGAAGGAGCATTTCACAATAATTAACTCTCTCTTTGAGGATGCTGTTCAAGTGATACATGTTGACACAATTTTTTTTAATAGTAGAAGATAAAACTGATTTACTACTTATGAGTCATGAATAGGTTAGAGCCCAAAGTAAAATTATCTCAGCATTCTTCTTCTTGCTTTTAATTAAAGCAATAAATGTAGACAGGTAATGTTGAGAATGAATCAGCAATCCTTGTGTTTTAAAATTAAAATTGTGTGAAAGAAATGAAGTGTTAGATATTGTTGTTTGGAAAACATTGTGTTTCTGAAACATCACAATTTTAGAAAAGGTAAGGGAGAGGGAGAAAAAAGTAAATTATTTTCAATGCCCAGAAAATCTAAGAAAATTGGGAGAGTTTTAAACTATACTACACTCTTGGATCTGTCAGTGTGTGGAATAAAATTGGACTCCACAGAAACTGAACCACGTGGATAAATAGGTTTAGATCAGAGCTGTGTGTGATCCTTTAGTGAGGAGGTCACTAAATAATGAAGGTTTAACCATGTAGGACACAGCGGCAGTCAGGTACAACACATGTGAAAAATTCCTTACAAGGAGTGTACACTGAGTTAGTAGAAGCCAAAACTGACCTTTGTTTCCTGCACTTTTATTTTGTTTGGATTCCATGAGTTTAGGTCCTTTAACTGGACCCACTGCAGAGCACCCAAGCTCTACTTTTGCATGTTACTTTTATTGCCTATTACTGGCTATATGTGGATATGCTTGTGAAGATTATAAACTCTTTAAAAGCAGCTAGAAAATATTTTTTCTTTTGCTTTCTGAATCAGTTTTACTGAACATAAAAAAATACAACTGAGAGGCTTCATAACAGATACAGCAGAAAAGAAAGCAGTTCATATTGGCTCACTATTTGATTTACTATTCTAAAAACAACTTCCAAAGTAAACTTATGTGCTATAGAATAACTTCCTAATGATCTAACTATGCCTTACTGTGAATAATTTGTGGATCCTTCAGTTTAACTCAACCATTCAGGAGCTATTCCAAACCTTGAAGATAAATGAAAAAGAAGTTTGTACATTCAAAATGCTGCATGTCCTACCTGGTCAAAAGAGTGGCAAACATTGTCATCCTAATTATGATTTGAAAGATATTTTCTACTAAGTGCAGTCAAAACAATATGAAAATAAAGCAAATTTTAGTATGAAATGAAAAAGCCAATCCATTGTTACTATAAAGTTAGTAAAATTATCTCTGTAATAGAAGAGAACATGATAGTTCTGATGTTTAAAAGTTCAACAATAATTAGTCTTTTGTGATACTTTATTGCTGTAAAGAATAATTTCTTCATTTTGATCCTTGTATTTATCCTAGATTATATTCACTGACAACATAGTTCATATTTCAGAATTAAATTGCAAACCATTTCTTGTGAGATAGTCAATGTATCATTTTTCTAATTTCAAAGACAATATGATACAGTTGTGCTTCTCCTTGCCTTGGAGATTTGTGCAGTATCTAAAATATAATGAAATGCATTTTTTCAGCATCCATAGTGTACACACTCAAAAAAATCTGTATTTGCAAGAGAAGTGCTGTCACTTTTAAAAAGGGTTTTTTAATAGAAAAAAGACAATATATTTTCCTCTCAATGTTTTCTTCCAAGGGAAGTGGGCAATTACAGTTGTGTGATCAAAATAAATAAAACAGAAAATCCTGGTACTCGGGTCTGATTCTGTGTGTGTGTATCTGAAACAGACTGACCTGGGTGTCTGCACAGTGTTCCTCTCACGTATTCCCACTCCTCTCTTCTCAGAGCACAATTGCCTCTGGATCCTGGCAGACTGCAAGTGCACATGAGTCAGCAGCCAGCTCTCACAGTGATGCAGGACAAGGGTACCTGAGGCAGCTTTTGCAGGAGAGTAGCCAAGAGCTCAGGGAAAGCTTTTATTCTTCTGTGTCTGGCAATTAGACCTCACTTGGAGTACTGGGTCCTGCTTTGGTCTCCCAAGAGCAAAACTAAAGTATCCTCACACTGAAGTTGTTCCCACAGAGGCCATCAGCTCACAGGATAAAGCATCCAATGGATGGGGAAGAGCTGCAAGAGCTGAGCTTGTTTAGCCTTGAGACAGCTGAGGAGGGATTTTGTTATTCTTTGCAACTTGCTAAAGGATGGATGGAAGAAGGTGAAACCAGGCTCTTCCTGGAGGTACACAGTGAAAGCACAGGAGCCACTCAAGAGAAATTACAGCAATGGGAGAGTTATTTAGGAAAAAAAAAAAAAAAAAAAAAAAAAAAAAAAAAAAAAAAAAAAAAAGTTTATGTTGGAGGTAGTAGAAAACCAAACCAGAGACTTAAAGAGTATCTGGAACCTCCATCCCTGTTAAAATCTTAGCTAGCTCTTGGCTAGAAAAGACACCCAGCAATCTGATCTAATTTTGAACTTAGCCTTGGTTTCAGGATGGACCTTGGACAAGATAACACCTGAATATGCCTTTTAAAACCAAAATTTTCTGTGATTTTAAGTATCTAAGGAAACCAAAGGATTTTTATAGTGTTCACCACCCCCTCCCCCTCTTTTCCCCCACCTTGGGGATTTCCCCAGCTAAGAAGAATTCCTGGTAGATTTGTAGCTAAACTTCTGGGGAATTTTGATACTAATTTTTTTTGTCCTCTACATTTTAGTTAAGATTCTTTTTAAAGTTTCACTGGAGACTGATCGGGACATTCAGACCAATTTGGAAAGGGATATTCAAGGTCTTAGAGCATGGAAAAAATCTTTTGAGGGGAAAAACTGAACAGTTCTGTTTTAAGTTTACCAGAAACTTCTTTTTGTTTTGGCAGCACCTGATCTGGAGTTAGGAACATTTAAAATACAGTTCAAGACAAGAAAATTTGATGCTTGGTAACCAAAGATTATTTCAATGAACAAAATTATAGTTTCATGAGAAATGAGAAATGTGTGTATTTCTCTGTTTACTAGAGTTTCCCATTTTGATTGTTGTTTTTTTAATTTTCTTGTATTTTATCATTGCTAAGGCAAGAAGAAATCAGAAACTGTCCACACAGCAGAGAAAGTGTATAAAGTAGCAAGGGTGATCACATCTCCTGAGGGAAAATGCACTATGAGAGCAGAGAGGAAAGCACTACAGGGAGGGGACAAAGCTACATTTCCATGGCATTCTTAGAGATTTGGATTCATGTCCTGAAAAGCTTTTTGTATGTAAAATCTGTATTGACCATCACATTAACAGAACAAATGTAAGTCTGAAATGGGCTTTAACTCCAGCCTTTTTTTAATTAAGCTGTCACTATTTACAGATATAGTCTAGGCATGATAGGTAAAAGGCAGCTCTTTATGAGAACACTTAAGTATGGCAATTTCATTTTCTCTGGAACGTAATGTTACCTCCAGCTGTCACTTGATTTATATAGTAGAAAGTATTATTTGGCTAAAGAAATTTATTGTGCATTTTGTTAGCAGAATTTTGTTATTATGCATTTGGAAATGCAGCATGAGAATTTGACTCATTCATATTGCAGCAATGAAAATGCATTTCTTGGTATTTTGGCTACATCTGAAATTCTACAGCATATATGAGTTTTAGGGAAATTACAGTATATCATAATAATTCTTGCCATAAACTAGGATCTTGTTGTATAATGGTGAAATCTATCCCAGCCCTATGGAATTAGCAATCTAAACATTTGAGTGTGTTCTTTTTCTCTTCATTAATTCTGTAACTGTAGAAAGCACAATTCCTAGAAATGTCAAAGAAAATTACCTATGGAGGAAAAACATTATATCCCATGTGACCATTAGCTACAGAATCACTACACTTAAGAAATTTTGTTGAGCTCAATTAGATTAGTTGCATTGAGGGCAGGGACAAAACAGAACATTTACATACCAAATTTTAAAAAACCCCAAACAAATAAAACCCCAAAACAAACCAAAACACACCCAAAACCAAACCAAAACAAAAAACCCACACACACACAAAAAAAACAAAAACAAAACAAAAAACCCCAAACAAAAACCCCAGACAGACAACACCCCAAACCAAACCAAACCAAAAAAAACCCAACACACAGAAACCAAAACCAAACCAAACCAAACCAAACCAAACCAAAACAAAGGAAAAAAAATAAAAATCTCACAACCACAGTTCAGTTTTATTGTCAAGTTTTCTGTCACATCTTATCTGCGGGTGCTTTATATCTTTAGATAATGAAATCTTCATGGCAAGGGCTATGGTTCCATCTTTGCATGTGGTTGAGTTGCTCTTTGCAAAATGTACACTAGGGAGCAAGTTGTGTTTGTTATTTAATAGCAATAACACCTTCAAAGCCCATCTGAGATTGTAGTCTTACTGAGTTAGATACCACACAAAATATGAGTGAGAGTGTGTAATTGAATTTTTGTCATTAAGAAGAAGCGCCTGGAGGCAAATAAGTTGTCTTGCTGTAGTGGAGATGGCAGTGCTGGCTGGCCAAAATTGCAGAATAAAGGTAACAGCTGCTCTCTGGCTTTCATTAGTACTTGAGAAGAGAATGCATCACAATAAAAGTGGATTCAAATGAGGCTGTTGTTTAATTGCTTTTATTGCAAGGCAGTGTCCACAAGACTAAAGAAATCTAAGCTGAGAAGATTTTGATAAGAAGACAGTGAAAGAAAAATATAATAATACAATATAATAAGGGATGGCATAGATTACTGCTAATTCCTGTGACTGGAAACATTCTCAACTGCTTCATATAGTGAGGGTCAGAGGCCCCCACTCAGACCCCTGACACTACAGAGATACAGAAATACATAAAACAAGGCTATCGAGGTGGAAGAGCAGAAAATTAAGTTTAAAAATCCAATGTCTTATGTCTGTATTGACATATTGGTTACACTCCTACATGGCTGACTGTATGACCCTGTCCTTCTGAGAAAGATATTTCTGTTTTCAGCTGTTTTACACTAGGGTGATGACATGAAGTTTATGTCTCAGCCCTCAATGGATCACTGCAAGTGCTTCAGTTAATGCTAAGGTGCAAGATGTTCTCTGGAAGTGATGAGTTTATTAGGTCTGTAAGCTGTGTGTGAGGAAATACCTGGTATTTGGGTTGGTTTAAATTTCTTTTGTGTCTGCAGAAGTAAAACCAAATCTGTAATACTTAACCAAATAATGTCATACAGTTTGTAACAGGGTCTGAAATGCACTAGAAATGTTTTATAGAGATAGAAAAGTTGCTTCTAATCTTCTGTCACACAATTTAGCACTTCATCCTTCTGTTTCAAACAGTGCTTTTGTTTTGCTTACTGAGTGATCTCTCACTGCATGCAGACATGTGAAGGAGTAAATGTCACGTGTGCCAAAACTCAAAAAGACAAGTACTTTTTACTTTTAAAGCTTGTATTTCTAGAACTACTCTGCAAGTGGAAAAAATAATTTTTTCTCCAGACTGAATCAGAAACATGCTTTAAACTATACCTTTCTCAAAGGAGAGGACTGTAAAATAGGCTTTTAAACATAAGCTGACCTTCAAATAACTTACAGGATCATGACCTACAGAAAAAATAAAAAACCCAGTTATCTAACTAGTCAGGAATGAATAATTTCTCACTAAATCACTTTTAATGAAATCTGAGAATGAAATGGAGAGTTAAATTCTCCATAGGCCTCTGCAATACTACTGTAATTAGTCTAATTTTTTTTATCTTGATGCCTTTGTATCAAGTCTTAAATTCATAATTGACCTGAGCTGAATTTTTTTTGTGGCTGGAGACTCTTAGGAGGAAACACTGTATGTACTTGCTCTGTTCCTACTCTTCCTTAGTTATCAACATAGGACTGCTGTCCGAGACTGGATCTTGAGACCAAGACACACTTCATGTGTGCACATCTGGGCAGCTGTTCAGATGCCTGTCAGGGCTGTCCAGGATGCAGTCATTGACATCATGAATGGTACTGTGAATATAATTAGGTTGATTAACATGTCAGGTTAAGAGTTGATGATCTCCCTGCTTAGGTCTTCTGAATTATTACATTATTATATTTATCTTACTGAGTTATTACATTATACCTTATCATAAGCACCATCAGCTTGAGCAATGATTTTGAATTATACCTTGAATTATAGCTTTTTCCTTGTCTCCAATTTTCTCTTCCAACTGCTTGATGTCTTTCTTCTGCACACTTTCTTGCCTTTTTATCATGACCATCATAAAATAAAATTCCAGTCATAAGCTTAAATGCTTCTCAAAGTAGAATAAAGTCAAGCAATGTGCATAAATGATAATGCAACATTGTGCTGATGATGTAAAATATTGAAATATGTGTGTGAATAATACTTCTGCAAATAATTTAAGTGGATAAAAGAGCTTAATATGACTGGTGTCCTTTTTGTCACATAGTGACACCTGCTTAATGTCTTCATGGCAATTTTTACTAGGTGACTTTCCCTGACAAAACTCTCCCATTTAATGAGGCTGAAAACAATCCAGTCAGCGCTGAGAGGGCCCCTATTATAAATTGTAGCAAATGCTGAAAATAAATTTAATAAAATGGGTTGAAGTGGCTGAGGGTTATGCACTTTGGTGTCATGCAAGGAAACCTCCAGCCCTTCTGCTGCTATCTCTGCCCTGTGGATGAGCAGCCATCCCCAGCTGCAGATGCTCTAACAAGAAGTTTGACAGCTTACACTGAAGTGAGCCCTGTTTATATGATGTCAGAGCAAGTCCCACAAGGAGTGTAAACTGTTTGACTAAAGAATGCTTTATTTCTAATGCTTTCTGTCATTTCAGAATTTTCTATACAAACACTGAAAATCATTTAAATGGCTTTTAATTAAAAGCATGAGAAGATGGAGTTTGTTTCTTTGCAATGGGAGAACTTCACATTTGTTATAGAAATTTTATCTATTCTTATCTAAAACATGCATCCATTCTTTGACAATTTATTCATTTGAGAACTTATTAGTCAAATTGTTTAGGCAGTATCTGAACATTTAGAGTTCTCAATGGGAAAAAATATTATTTGTGTTTGTAGTGGTTTAGGAGCAGTACTCCAAACCACAAGCTGCTCCTGTCTCGCCCTCCGGTGACAGAGATAAAAGGCAGAGATCACAGATTGAGATAAGAACAGTTTTCTGGAAATAGCAATGAGATAAGAAAGCAAACAGTTACAGAAACAATATTAAATAATAGAAACGTACAGAAAGAGGGTGATTTACATGCAAAAAATGCTCACTGACCAACACAGCAACGTGACCCCAAGAAAATGAACAAAAATTGTGGATGGACCTGCCAACCTCCTACTTTTCCCAGACCCAGATCCACACCCACCTTCTTTCCTGAAGTTACAATCCCTTATTTCTACCCACCCAGATATGATGAGAGTGTTATAGAATAAAGACCTGGACAGGCCCACACAGCTCCAGGCTCTGCCCCCTTATGGCTACTGTGAAAAAATTAATTCTGTCCTTCCTGAGAACCAGGACAGAATGTAACTAATCTACATTATCAAACAGAATGATCAAACCTTCAGATTCACAATGATTTGTCCAGATTTTTTTTCTTCTTAAGACATTTTCTTAAAGGTGTAAGAGTAAAAGAACACATATTTTTATGTTTTTGTGGAATACATATTGGTGGCAAGTTAGCAGTAGGGAAACCTCAAATAATTTTTTACCTGCATGAAGTAACTCCAGTCTAGACAGTGTTGTCTATTATTAGTATTTAGTATGATGAAACTATAACTTCTAGAGTTTTGGTCTGTAGAGGATTAAAATTATTTGTTTTCCTGCTCACCATAAATTAAATGCTTTCAGTCAACAGTAAGAGGGCTTGATTAGTAGCAGTAGCTGAAGTGGAAATAGATTAATAAATCTTTGTTTCTCTTCATATGGATACTCTCGAAAACATGCACAAGGCAATAACATTTAATGTCTAACCTGCAGCTGTTCTATGATTAAATAAGGAACAACACTGAAAGTAATCCATGGAGCTCGTTCTCAGTTTCATACCTGTTTCTCCCATTCTCCCCCTTTTAAAGAATTTCTCTCTAGGAAACTCTTCCAAGAATTTAACTTAGAAAGCAAAAGGAAAGAAAAACTAAAAAAAAAATCTCTATTATTTTCCTGAGAAATAGATGTTTTAATCTTGAAAACTTTACTCATCAGAGAAAACTTTAATGGTGGTCTAATACTAACAACCATAAAACATGTATATCTTAAAAAATATTCTTAGAATAGTCAACCAGAGGAAAGCTCTTTATATATTTCAGGTGCTAAGAAGTTATGTTATGGACAGCCAACTCTGGACATTAAACTCGAGGAAAGTATTTTGCCCTTAACGAGGGTTGACTCTCATAAGAATTTTTGCACTAAAATGCCTTGAAGGGATAAAAGAAGATTTTTAGGTTATATTAAAATATTTCTTGAGGGTAAAGCCTGAATTTAAAAAAAAAAAAAAAAAGCCACCACCCTATACATAACCTCTGGAGTCAGCAGGATATAAGAGCAAGAGTAAACATTACAAAAATAAATATAAAACCAAATTTTCTCTGTAGTTACAGTTGTTACTTCAATTTACTTCCTAGAATTCAGGGACCTCTTCTTTCTTCCTCTTTGTGTCAATCCTTAAAACATCTTATTGTCACCCTTCCCTGATGTCTGCTCTTTGGATGATTCTGGCAAACTGCAGAGGAAGTTTCCCAAGTGGACTGTTAGGTAGTGAGTACATAGATAGGTTAATAAAAAGATAGGAAAATCTCTTTGGTATCCTCTTTTGTTATTCTCAGTAATGCAAACATCTAAAATTACATTAGATTACAAGTTACATTACAAAATTACAATCTTTCATTATCCACTTTACAGTTAATTCAGAAGGTCTGTTGACCTCATAATTTATCCCAGAAGAATGTGTGCGCTTATATACATATATCCACACACATATATAAGCATATATAGGTATATATGTCAACTGAGGAAATGTTGGGATGAAGTTATAAAAAAAGACAATACCTGCATTTACATTTCTATATAAATTGAAGTTCTGATCCAAAGATTATTAAAAAACCATTAAGTATAAATCAATTCTTTAAAAAAAATCTGAAAGGAAACAGCTTTCCAATTCTTTGAAGCATCATTATTTTCCTTCTTTGCAGTGAAATGGAGAGGTTTTCATGAGTAAGCCAAGCAAAGACGTGTGAACCACACACTTATTTGTCATGGGAGTTATACAGGTGTAATCAGTTCCTTCCCTTGGCACCTCAGAGCCCAGATAAGACCTGGGTCTCCTGTGGCCCTGTGTGCAGGACTTTTCCCTGGGGTGGCTGCTAGCACAGGGCAGCTCCTCCTCACTGATGAAAAGAATTTCAGCATTCCCAGCTGTGAGGTGAGGTTTCTTCCCAAATGGTCAATCTGATTTCATAACACAGAGTTTTGCCTTCTACTGGATTACAGATGGGAACAAAAAATGCCAATGACACTAAAGAACCCACCAACAGCCCAAAACCAATGAACTGATAATCAGCCAGAACTCAGGAAAAAAAAAAAAAAAAAAAAAAAAAAAAAAAAAAAAAAAAAAAAAAAAAAAGTTGCCTGAATATTTTCTAGTTGCTTTTTGTTTTTTTGAGAAAATCCTGGATAGAAAGATTTAGGACACAGAGTGAAAAATTATGATTTCCTTAAGCAGTAGGACAAAATGTAGCATTTGTAAGACATGTTGAACACTTTTTAGTTATATGATATTAATAATTATTTGTTTATATATAATTATATTTTATTCTAGTCAAAATTATATCTCTTCATATCTGTAGCTCTTCAGGTAATAATTCAGGTTTCTGTACCTCTCACAGCTCTTTTTGAGATATAGTTATGGGAAGGGTATTTTGGAAGTGAATGGTACTTTTCTTCTCGGCAAACCTCTGGAAATTATGGTGGTCTTCAAATGGAACTGATCAGGCATTAAAAACTTTCTGTTTATATTAATTTCCTCTTTCCAAAGTATGTTAAAAAATACTGATTTTCACTGCAGATAAATATTTCTCTAGTGAGTATTTACACAAAACTTAAATAAAGATACAAGCTTGGAGTAGTTAATCCTAAAATAATATCCAAACAAAATTTACAGATTGTGGTAATTTACAGGCTGATTTACTCTAATGCTAAGAGTAAAATTTAAAAGTATCCATTGTCTCAATAGTGCATAAAGAGAAATTTTCGTTCTGTGCAGGGAGTGAAGGCTCTCTAAGAGTATAAATTAAATTCTTCAGGCTAGGCAGTGAAATTCGATAAGGACAACTACTTGGAAAAGAAGGAAGGAAAATGCACATATGACCAGTATTCCCTCTCCATTCCCACAGACCAGCTCCTCTGGTTTTGGTGTGTGGGTTTTCTGATATGTTACTCTTAGGAATTCTGGATGGCAGCTTTTGGCTTTCAGATTCTCTTCAAGCCTGGTGATGAACAGGGGGCTTTTTAATCTACAGAAGATAAGTTATATGGAACTTCTTGATACATATTTATTGTATAGTCACCAGATTTCATGGGTTTGTATTTAATCAAGCTAAAGTATAAAAGTAAATTATGTTTTTGATACCAACTTTACCAGGTCCAAGAACTATGAGACTGTATTAAGACAATTACATCTGCTTTCAGCTGATAAAGAGTGACCTAAAGAACGTGTATTCTTCAGAATTAAATGCAAAATGACATCTGTGCTCAAAGCAAAATTAAAAAAAAAAAAAAAA
>WEIU01010292.1:30388-43177 GCA_013389925.1 Aegithalos caudatus
AAAAAGAAAAATTCTGGAGTGAGGGAGAAGGGCTTTTAGAAGCAATCCAGAACAGTATAAATAAACCACTGCTAACTACAAGCCATATATCAAATAGGACACTGGAGACTTAGCAGTAAATTGAAGCATTCAGTGAAATCACTGCTGTGGAGGTATAAAGGTGCTGCTTGATTTTTATTGAGAATTTTATTTTGACAAGCTAAGTCAGTAAGTTTTTTGTGTGTGTGTCTGTGTGAAAAGATGAAAAATTTGTGTTTTGCTGAAAAATATGGCTTGCCCTTCAACTTGCATAGGCAAATCTACCTGATACACATTTTGTGGAGTGTAGTCCTGCAAGCAGTTTCTGTACTGAATGGTTCCATATTTACATATGAACATCTGTCTAAAAATGTAAATGAGATCTGAAGATTGTGAGATTTTACCTTTTACCATAGGATTTGTGCCATTTCTATATTATACCCAAGCTCCCTTAGCAGAATACTGCCTAAAAACCAATTTAATTTTGTCCTTTATCTCACATATTTTAAAACTGGTAGGAGAGCAGTGTATCAATCCTTAAATCACAACTGCAGAGAGCCACAGAGCCTATGGTATCCCTGGTTGTGTTAACAATGTTCTGTCATGGCTCTGGTTGTCATATATCTATGAGGATTACTCAAAAAAATATTTTTAATAGAATAACAATTAATTGGGAAGAAATCCTTGGGATTTTCTTATTTCCTTGACAAATTAGGAAGCTTCATTAATGACACTTTTCCACTAGCCAGTTTGAATCTCTGCCAAATAAAACTGTGTAAGAGGAGGGATAAAGAGATAAGAAATGTCCTGTAACAGAGCTGGACAAATGGTGGACTAGATGTGATTTTTCATTTTCTACCTTTTTTTGCAGCACATTCAGTGATACATCCAGTTGCTCTCTGATGGTTAGATACCATTACAGGAAGCATCTTAGATTACAGAGATAACATTGTTTATGATATAATTAGTCCATTAATTCATGTTTGCATATAGATAAGACACATTAATTTATAGGAATCTTGGTTAGGAATCTCACAACTATGTGAGAAATCATTTATAAATTCAGCTGTCCAGAAATTATTTACCTACATTGAATAGCAGCTAAAACCCAAACAAACAACAAAAAAACCACAACAAACAAACAAACCCAACCCCCCCCCACCAGAACAACAACAACAAAAACAACAAATCAACCAAAACAAAGAATCCCAAAACTATTTATAAATACATTCTGAAAGAATTACAGCTTTTCACCAGAGTCAGGTATTTCACTCAAATTGATTATTTTGAATATCTGTGTTGAAAAATAAGATAGCACAGAGTTTTCAGTTAGTTTTTATTTTATGCAGCCTTTTTCCATATTCTTTCTTTGAGAAGAGGGGAGAGATGGGAACTACAGTTCAATTGTTTTGAAGAGGATGTGCATTTAAGAAATCTGAGCATATTTTAAAATGTAATAGGGAATTCTTATTTTCCAGTTAGCTATTGGCATGCTGTGAAAGTTATGTACCCAGCAGGAGAAGTTATTTCAGAGGGCTTTAGTTTTCATATGCAGAATTTCATAGTACCCTTTCCCTTTGCAAGGCAACCCAGTGGGAGGTACTGGAATATGCACAGATTGTACCACTGGTGGATAAATGATAACCCCCAGTATGCACTCATAAGCTATTTTGGGTTTGAAGGACTGAAAAAAAAATATATCATATCCCAGTAGCTCTTCCTATATCTACAGATTTCTACTGAAGATGTTGGGGAAATATTGATGATGGAAGCTCCTCCCTGGAAAAAGCTGAAGCTGGGCAGCCATCAGAACCCTGGCTATGACATGCAAGAATTCTCAGGTACTGCACATGTGTTTCTCAAAAAGACTCTCCTATTCGAGGGTAATAAATCTGTGAATTTGCAAGTACCTATTTTATAATATTACCTTTGATGCAATGATCACAGTCTGGTTTGAGTCTGCTAGGTTTTTTTAGATTTTCAAGCTAATAATTGATAAAATCTTTAAAGATAGACATATATTGCCTATATAGATTAATTTGGGTCAATATAAATAAAATCCTATATTCAATTGAATTGTGGAGATCATTGACCTCAGAGTGAATTATTCCTTATCTTATAAAGAACCTGAAAATAATTTCTCTTATTCTTTAAATAATTTTTTTTCAGTTCCAATATTTAGGTTATAGCATAATATAAAATAAAAGATAGAATAATAGACAACTCTAACAATAGAATTAGAATTTTAATTCTATGCAAATAATTGTATAGGTAAACAAATAAAATTGTTTTCTTTTTTTGATAGTTACAGTCAATACCATGATTTTGATGGGGACTCAGGAGGGGCTTCCTTGTGACCATGTTTGTTGTAAAGTATTAGACAAAATGAGGTTGCCAAAACTCATCCTGTGCTTTTGGGAGACAATACTAAAAACTGTTACCAGTCTTTGTGTCTTCTGCTTTCTGGGGCTGCATCCAAGAAAGTTCTCTACAAATTTGCTTCCACCTTGTTCTAAAATTCTCACTTTTACCACTGTAACAGAACTATCTGTTTTATGTTCCCCTCAGCCTTTTGGTCTGTCTCCTCAATATCTTAATTCTAATATAGAGCAATTCAAAGGTAAAGCCTGAGAATCCAAGCATGCTCAGAAACTCAATGGGAAGCTGAAATAAAACTTGGGAAAGAGCTTCATATATCTGAAATACGTCTTCTTATCACTTGGCTACAGAAATACATATTCTTCCTTTAGAGAAAATAAAAGGACCTAAAAGACTGTGGTGGAAGAATGAAAAGCAACAGGCATAAATTGAACCAAGTCAGATTCTGACTGTAAATTAAGAATAACTTTTTCCCCATGAGTGTAGTCAGGCAGTGGATCAGGCTGCCCAGGGAGTGTGCAGTCTCTATCCTTGGAGCTTTCCAAGTTCTCACTGAACACTGCCCTGAGCCCTGAGTAACCTGAGTGAATTTAACACTTAAAGCAAGTGTTTTCCTTGCTTTAAGCATGGTATTGATCTAGAGACCTCTGGGGGTTCCAGTATGGTTTATATGATTCTATCAGTTTTTCTATCAACCCCGTTTTTCTAGAACTCTTTCTTTCACAACAAATCAAACAGGTTGTGCCATTCTCACATGAAAAGCCAAAAAAAGTCCACATCTGTCTAAACAGACATCTTATCTCAATGCACTCCAGATGAAACCAGCACAGCTGGTAACAAGAGAGACAATGTGATCTCCAGAGAGCTTCTTCTAGACCCACCTTGTGCTGGATGTAGAACATAAACTTTAATTACCTGAACTTGCAGCTAGTATTAGGGTAGATCCTGTGCAAAAACCATCAGTATTAGGAAGGGTGGAATTGGATACAAGCAGAACTTTCACTATCCATTTCTTTGGTATTGATTCCATGAGTGTATGTTTGAAGAAAGAAGGTTGGGTGTGCTATTGCAAAAACTTCTTCCAAGCTGGACAAAACAGTATGTTCAAGAACCCATAAGGATATTCCAGAAGTTTTCATGAGTGATTATACACCAAATTCAGGGAAAGTTGAAGTTCTGATGATTGCCAGGGAGAGGAAGACATCATATTTGATTTCAGGATGTTAGAAAACCCAAGTACTTAATTTATAAAAGAAAATTGTAGTAACAGTGGCATGATCCTCACTTTGAAAGCTTCCAGTTTTGAAAAATGTATCTTGCTAATTTTCTTTCACAACACATTAGTTAATATTTTATGGCACATAAATTACACCAGCTGTGCAACTGGTTGTTTTTTGTTGCTTTTTTTCTTTTTCCTTCATTTTTTTTTTTTAGTTTTTGGTGGTGGATGTGGAATAAAATCATTATTTGTAATTAATGACAGAATTGAGATTGTCTTGTTTTAATATGGAACTAGGTGAAAGATGTTTGAAATATTAGTCTATCTAAATAATATATAATACTGATCTTGACAATCTTGAAAAACAGAATGAAAGAATTAATGTATAATATTTGCAGCATTAAATTAATATCTTAAAGTGCTTTAAATTCTCAACCAAAAATACTAATGTATCAAGGTACATGTATAGTGTGCATGTGTTCAGGTGCATGCAACATGACTTAATGATAAGTGATTACAATGATATTATTGCAAATCTTGGTTATGAATGTGCTAAAAAGATTTAAAGAGGAGTAATTGATCATACTTAATGAACAGTCAGATTTTAAAAATAAGTTACTTCTAATGAGCTCTATTTTACAAAATTGCCAGATGTCACCATCATGATTAAATTCATCTTCTTAAGTTAGACTATGCCAGCAATAGCAAGAAAATAATTTAGCAAGTCCCCTGCCAAGGCTTTCATGGCAAGACCATTAAAATCCAGGAAATATATACCAATAGAAACTCCTAAAATATATATCATTAATAAACAAGATAGAGAATATCTTGGACAAAAATCCCACACATTTTAAAAAGAGGTTCCTGCTATGGGTCCAGTCATCTCCCATCTACATTATACAATTCATACTCTGGCAGTGATGATGTGTATCTTGAGAAAATACCAAGTCAGAGAACTTAAGCTTATGCTATGCCCTAAAAATGGTCAAGATAACCATCCAACTCTCCAGTTGCAAATGGCCTGGTCCATACTCCTATACTCCATTTTCTCCCATGGTAACACTGCCTAGCCTGAGGTCTCTTCATATCGACCCTAAAATCAGGTCTCCATCACATATCCATCTCCAAAATAAGGATTTCAAGCCTCACCCAACACGACAACTAAACTGCAATATTGGCATCTAGTAATGGAAAAGTGAACACATCACATTGTTCTCACTCTGTCCTCGTTCTTTCAGGTCTTCTCTCAAGCAGTCTATCCTCGTGATTCTTTCTTTCATCTGGACTTTTCCATAATACTCCAAAACTACTCTGTGGGATTTTTCCCTCTTCTATTTAATTGTGGTGTAACCCCAAATGTCAACTTATCCTCCTTAGCTGCCTGTTCTCCATAGAGGGATGGGGGAAAGAACTGGGAGGTTAAAAGTGAGAAAACTCATTTGTTGAGATACAGACATTTTAATAGATAAAGCAAAAGATGCACATGCAAGCAAAACAAAACAAGGAATTCATTCACCATTTCCCATGGCCAGGTGTTCAGCCATTCCCCAGGGACACAGAGCTCCATCATGTGTAACAGTGGCTTGGGAAGAAAAATACCATCTCTCCAAACATTCCATCTTTGTATCCTCTTCTTCCCCAGCTCTATATGCTGACCATGACACCACATGGTCTGGGATATCCCTTAGGTCACTTGGGGTCAACTGTCCCATCACTGTCCCAACACAATTCCTTGTGCACCCCCAGCCCCCTCGGCGGTGGGATCAGGAGCAGAAAAGGCTTTAACTCCATGTAAGTGCTTCTCACTGATAATGAAATTATCTCTGTGTTATCAACTCTGTTTTCAGCACAAATCACACAAAATAAAAGCCTCATACTACCTAGTAGGGAGAAAATTAACTCTATCCCAGCCCAAATCATCTCAATATGGAGCTTGAGGACAAATAGAGGAAGTTCAGAAGCACATACATACCCAAGAGAGGCATAAAGTGACCAGGGTTATGTAAATAGTTGTGTTCGGTGTGAATATCAGTTTTTAAGATCCTGCTGTGATTTCCCTGCTAATACTCTTGTTATGGAGAAAGAGACCACACTTTGTGCTTCTCATAATCCATCCTACTTTTATTCTACACCATCATTGAATTCTATTTATCTTTCTTAACTTCTTTAGCTTCAGCTCTCTTGAGTATTAGCAATATTTATTTCCTACACTGGAACAACCAGCTCCTAGTACAAGAGCCAATATTTTGCCCATTGAGAGAACAGCAGATGGCACTGCAGCCACTTTTCCGAAAGCATGAGATCCAATCAAAAGATCGGTGTGGAGAACGACAATCTAATTTCATTGTTGTTGTTTTAAAAATGCTGATCAGTCATTGAAGATTCCTCTAAGTAATGCACCAGATCTCAGCCCTGATTCCAGAAGATGGAGTCTCAATAATACTGAGCTATTTCTTGAGGTAAACCAAATTGCAAAATAATGCATACAGATATGAACTGCTAAAGCCTTTAGGGTCAGTTATCTATACATGGATTTCATCAGAAAATTGGCTCTTTCAAACATGATTTTTTATACTTTTGAACAACCTTAAATGGTTTTGTGTGTATGTGTAGGTGTCAGCCAATAGAGCCTGTTAATTTTCATATGTTTATGTGTTTTCAGAAGACCTTAAGTGGAGAGAATACCAAAAAATGGCTATTTAATAACTTGGCTTTGCACAATAGTCACTAATGTATTGATCACATTCTTATTCATTACTTAACTTTATCAGGCAAAATCCACCAAAACTAAATTTTTCCTTTCATATATTTTTGAATAACATATAATCACAAACTTCTTTGGTATTTCTGTTAGAGCATAGAGGAAAGCATTTATCTTTTTAATACAGACATTTAGTGACAAATATTAGATTAAATGAGACAGAGTGCTGCCAGAATGAGACACAGTCCTGCACAGAGGATGGTGAGGCTCTGGAGCTGATTTCCCAGGGATGCCCCATCCCTGGAATTGGCCGTGTTGCACGGGCCTCTGTGTAACCTCCTTTAGCAAAATCCACTCCATGCCATCATGCCTCTTCAAAATATTCTTCCACTTTGAACTCACAGGTGTTAATTATTCTTTTCCTGGTGAAGATTGTTACAAATAATTATCCCTGGCTGCAGAGACTGAAGCCATAATTTAGCAAAAAACCATGGGGGGAAGAAGAAAAGAGGATGGGACGCATTATGATGAGGGGGATATATATGAGTTAACAAGGACAAATGTTTTATCAGGGCTTACAAGGACTTATCAGTATTTAACACTCAGAGCAATGATTCATCTTTGCTTCTTGCAGTCTCAGGCTTCTCCTTCTACAATTGAGCAGAAAAAAGATGTAATTGAATTGAGACACAAGAGTGCAGAATCAGCAAACAAAACATCAACTGATGCTTTTTCATGACCTTACACATCCAAAGGGACCCATAACTGCAAAACATGTCTGTATCATTCTTACTTGACTAGGTGAGCTGTGTTTAATTTATTCAAGCATTAGTGCATGGCTTGCACATTGCTCAGGGACTCCCCATGCTGCAGCTGGGGTGCTGCTTTCCTGACTGACACACTCAGCCCACACTGGTGTCTGCTGGGGAAAAGCCCAGCAGCTGAAGCTTGACTTGCAACATCAAGGTTTTCTGGCATCAGGAGGGCAGGACTGGGCTTACTGCCTGCAGGAACCTAAGCAAAAAAAAATACATTTGCAATAATCAAGAGTGACTAAGATGCTGCAGCTCTAAGGGAAGATAACTTTATTTTTTGCTGGATTTATTTACCACTAAGTTAAACTTCTGAGAATTTGATTATCATAAATCTCTAATTGCTTTTTTTTGGGAAACGAGCTAATTTGCAACTAGAATCACAACAGAAATATAGTGATCATTTTTGTGGATTCTAGTTTTAAGTAGCTTTAACTGATTAAGTCAGTTTTCCAGAACTGCTGGAAACATACGTACAATTAGAAAATGCTGACAGTATCAAGCTGTTCCTTTCACCTCATTCCAGTTTCTGTGAGAAACTGAGTGCAATAATCTGGAACCCAGCCACACTTACCCAGCTGTGAGTGCTGCTTGGATGTGAAAGCTTTCAGCACATGGAACCACGATCCAAAGTGTTTCCTGGCTGCTCCTGAGAACTTGTGAACAGACTCATGCTGACCTCCCAGTCGGCTCTAAACTATACCAGGCTGAGAACCACATGATTTTGGCTGAAAACTGGGGTGAAAGTAATAAATTTGTAGCATAAAGAAATCTTAGCAATGTGTAACAATCTAGTCCAAACTTTGAACTTTAAAGAAAAGTTAATCTTAATGACCTTCCTTTGATTTATTTTTGTTATTTTATTATCAGTTTAAAAAGTCTCATACAAAATAACATCTAATGGGAATAGGCATGTTTTCAAGAAAAAGGGCTAAAACAATAGTCTCTCAAAATATTATTCAATTCCTCTTGGACATCAAGTGCTTTGAGATGAGAGACAAATCTTTCCAGTCTTCTACTTCATCTTAAACTTTCCTTACATATAATTTCCTTTTGATCAAATCAAAAACTCTATATTTGTTTTAATATGCAGAACAAATTAGATTTCTACTGAAAAATGGCACAAACCCACATGTTTTTATGTGTCAACAAGTTGACACAGGACCAAATTTATGTCTATGTACATGTACATGTATAAGCACATGCATATAGAAGTAAATTTTTAAATATACATCACACTTCACTTCTTTTCATGTTTTTACCATGCAAAGATACACATGAATAGAGAATGGAGAGGACAATGTGTGTCCACATGCATTTTTGCACTTAGACATAGACAGTTCTGTAAACTTCACTTTACTTGTTTCAAAGAATAACTATGGACACAGACATTTGAAACAAAATTTCATGGCCAAATATTCATTTTTATATGTGCAAACACATAAATGTAGTTTAAAAAACCATGAACACGTCTTGAAAATTTCATGATTACAACTCTTAGAGTGTGATTGCTTGTATTCAAACACCAATAAAAAGATCTTGCCTAAACTTTTCAGTTTTTTGGGGTTTTTAACTCCATTTAAAAAGCTTCTACACATACAGTTCATTGCCTTGTTGATGAGTCTCGGTGTGGGAGGAGAAAATTATTAAAGTGTCAGTTTTCTGACTTTAATTTTCCAAATGCATGTGGTTAAGTCCCCTGAGTGAAATAAACACATTGATGGAGGAAATAGATAAAATCTTCGACATTTTTCTCCATTAATTCTGCACACTCTCTAACTTCAACAGCTTTATATTTCTTGAGCAAAACTTAGACCAGATGAACTACAATTTCTCCAAACATGTTGAGTGATAGCGATGATTTATTTGTAATACACAAAGAAGTTATTGTCATTCTGTGATTCTAACGGATTGAGCCATCAGAGCAGTGCTGATGTATGTCTGCCATAAACCAGACAGCTTTATTGCATCAGAGATTCAGTTCTGCAGCTGTGTTTAGAGGCAATTCTATTTAAAATGTGCCTATAACTCCCAAAGCCAAGACCAGCATATTTGTTTACTTTCTTGCTCATTTTGCCAGCCAAAGGCTTTTTAGGCCAAATTGCACCTATCCTTGGCCCTTGAATCTGCCAAATAATGACTTTGGAGCTTCCTTCTTGAGACATTTATAACTGTACATGAAATTTTAAGACTTGATAAATGAAATGATAATTTCATAATTACTTTAAACTCAAGAATTTGTGATGTGGTGAATTTATTAGTTATTCATTCTGGGACAACTATATTGCCTCAATTGACAGATGAACTAGCCAAAAAATCAGTAGTCCATCCTTTAACTCTTTGAGGGTCTTGTGGCTTTCCAGGTGGTGGGGATTTTTGGGTTGTGTTTGTTTGTTTGTTTTTATTTTTGTTTTATTTGAGTTTTCTTCCCAAACACCTAACAGCTGTCGAGGTACTGATGGATGCATGAAGTGAACACATCCTGGAATGGGAAGGTGAACACAAAAACATGGGATGAATTTCCCCTTGTGTACACCTCTCACTGTAAACGTAACATAAGTACCTAGCCTGGGCTTTATTCTTCACTTTGATGAGATGACTTACACTGGTGACACCAGCAGGGCAAGAAATGAACTGTCTGGAAAAATGATGCAAATAAAAAACTGTCCAAATGTCTCTGCAGTCAAGTTTGCATTTACAAATACTCCAGCCACAAGGAATCATGTCATGAACAAAGTAAAATCTCCTGGGTGGTGTACCCAGGCTGTTACAGGTCTCCCAAAACTAACAGACTTATATCAGCAGACATTAAGGATATGGACTTAACCTAAAAATACAAAGTTTTGTGTATTTTGTTTTTATCTGTATACCCAGTTCAGAGTCTAAATTGTGCAGAAGGGTCAGACGACCCTGAAGTTGTCCTCAGGACATGAATACATATTCAGTAAATATTAGTGAGCTTGCAAAAGAGCTCTTACAATGATTATGAAGATTAAAATTCATCTAAATGTACATGCAGAAAAACTGGTGTTGAATGCATGCAATGTCTACCTCCACTCTGCACCATCTTGTTCCTTTGCTATAGAAAGTTGAAAACCAAACAGACAAGGAACCAGGGCTGGAGATTACCAGTTAGGCAGCATCTATTGGCCCTAAACCAGCAGCTTTAATCCAGCACAAGTCAGGCATCCTCTTTAAAATGTATCTTCTTCAAACTGGCAAAGTGTCGTAGTCCAGTTTCTATTTGAAATACAGTGAAAATACAAAAGAAAAGCTAATAAAAAATGTATTTTTTTTTTTCTTGGAAACACAGGCAATCCCTATATTTGATGAACCCTCTCATCAAAGAACTTTAAAAGCTAATGAGCATTACAAGTAAAATTCAATTAAAGGGAAAGAATGGACATGTAAAAGTGGGACTTTTTAAGGGAATTTGATTAAGAGAGGAAAAATTGTCAAAATTCCCAAAATAAAGAAAATGTACATAAAGTGAAAACATCCCGGGGAAGGGAAATAAAAATGAAAATTAGAAATGTCTGTGCATACAATATATTTAGTTATATTAAAATATTTGGTAAGAGGCAGTCAGAATAAATTATCTAAAGACAAGATGAAGACATCAATGAAAATCCAGAGGAATCCACATTGCTGTGTCTACAAGGGAATGGAGAAGGAACTGAAGAAGGAAAATACCTTCTAATACTTACAACATTTTATTAGATAAAATGAAAAAGCTTCTTGGGTTAATGAGAGGGGAAAATGAGCCTTTTTTCTGTTTTAGAGGAATAAAGAATTAGATAGAAAAGAGGCGTTATTAAATTCGTAATGCTTACAAAATTTTCTAAAATATTATGACATATGAAATATAATCTGCTACATGTAAACTATCTTCAAATTATCATTCACAATATACATTATATGCAAAAGTTCTAATTGAGATTGACTGGGAATATCTAGATTTTTATGTTTAATTTTGATAATACCTAAAATTTTGGAGAGCATAACAAAGACTCCACACGTGTAGGTGTTTTGCAGTTAAATTTAAAAAGCTAAGCATTATGACCTGTCTAGTTATAAACCTGACATTAAACATGAGGAAAGGGAAAATTGATTTAGTCTATGAAGAATTAATGATTGATACCTGACAGGATTTCATAGAGACTGTTGTGTCAAATAGACATTTCCAGTTGATTTTGCTATTGTTATTAAGACGGGAATGTCTATGTTAGCTTTTTTTATAAGGTCAGGATTAAATCTTTGAAGCAAATCAGAATCCAGCCTCCTCTTTTGATTTTCATCTCACAGCTGTGTGCAAACTGGATTCTTTACTGGTGTCACTAGATAATTCCTGGGCCTGCTTCCTACTGCACACTTACTGTACCCACAGTACACAGAAACTTACTGGGGTTTCAGTGTGCATTAAAACTCTCTTTAAGAAAAATCTCTGGAATGCCTGCTGCAACCTCTACAGCTTCACTCGTTTTGGACCATGCCACTTCATGGTGGAGAAGTATAAAATGTAGGAAAAAATAATCCAGAAAAATTAATATTTCTTGATGTTAAATCTTTGATGGGATGATTCATCCACAACTTTATAAATAGAATTAATGCTTAATGTGAATAAATTCTCCAGTGAAGGAATTAAAAAAATAATATGAGATCTAGAAGAGATTATATTAATAAAAATAATTTACAAAATAAAAATGTTTTCTTTGGGATCCTGGAAAGACAATACCTGACTCAGGGATTGTTCCATATGTTCAGCAAATAATCACAAAATCATAGATCCTAAATAAAGAAGGCTGATGAAAGACTGAAATACTCACAAAAGACAACCAGACCGTGCAGTCTGGATTATTAAGTAAATTCGGTCCAATTAATCAAAATGTATTTCCATCTAAGCAAATTGAATGGGAATGTGTGTAGAAAGACAGTTCAGCTTTATCTATTGGACAGATATTAGAAAGCAGTGATTGAAGTCAGTCAAATCAAGAAGTAGGGAGGTAACCATGGGTGATCAAATCAGATATGTGAGGGCAAGGACTGTCTTCTTCCATGCATTTGTATTGTAATTGGTCCTGTGACATCCTAGCAGAATCAAGGATTTCAAGCATTATTCATCTTTGCTGGCACAGAATAAAGAGTTGCATGTGAGAGTTTTTAATGCTAATAGATCCAACACAATTTAAGACATATTTCTTTACAACTCTGTCATACATCCACTTTTAGGTGAAAGTCCCCTTTCAGATCCCTTGCTCTTTAACATTTCACTATCTTCTCTTATTCAAAGAGAAGTTTGGGTTGGTTTTTTTTTCCGTATAAACCACTGTAAACCCAGTGAAAAGAGCCACAAATAAATTCAGAAGATTTTGTTTTGGAGGAAGGCAGGGATCATACAAGCCTTTAGAGACCCAAAGTTTAGAGAGAAGTTAATTGATTGTCAAAAGTATTCCTTTTCCTCAACTGTATTCTTTTGATCCCTATAAATTCAATCCTCAGGTAATTTTGCTGGTATTACTTTGCAGGTTGTTGTATTTTTCATGTCTATTTCTGGCCATACTGCAATTATATATTGCCACACTGAATGGAACAGACTCTTGTCAAATCTAGGCCTGATGGCATCTGATATACAACAATAACAAAAAGAAAAAAAAAAAAAA